>OZ014520.1:342851864-343019364 GCA_963966055.1 Lathyrus aphaca | reverse complement strand
TTGATAGGAAAATTTCCTATCAATTGATGCTTTCATTTGAATCTCATTCCTACTAAATGGAGTTCGTATGAAATTTTGTTTGAAGTGTTTGTTGATATGGTACTATACATTTCAAAAATAGTTATCCTTAAAAACATATTTTAATTTGATCTTTAATTAAATATGTTTCCGCTATATTACTAAAACCAAATGACCCTTAATATTAGATTTGGAAATTCTCGTTGGAAGATTTTCTAGTGGATCGAGATCTATATTTCATTTTATCTTAAGTAAGTAGTAGGATGATTACACAAAATTCAATTATTTAGGTAAAAACTTCTTCCAATTATATTTCATTCGACTCTCGAGTTTTATTAGTTGGGTGAATAACTACTTATTCTAATCCACCTGATGGATTGTTCCCAACTCTTGCTACTAAACCCATATAATTTTATTATAATTAGTTTAGTTTAGTTATTGATGCGTGTTTTTCGCAAGTGTACGAACACGTCAGAGTAATACAAAAGATTGTCGAATCCACAGAGACCAAGTGTCAATCTATCGTACCTGTTGTTATGGTGTGTATCTAAGGCAACTAAATATAAGGGTTTTAAGGAGTGTGCAATGGTAAATAAAATAATAATTTTAAACAATTAATAAAGACAGGCTCGAATGTAATTCACATAATCAATTGATATTCCGGTACTTGTTAATAGAACTACTTATGGGCAATGTTTTCTACTTTGAAAAGAACTAATTTAACAGGAACTGTCGCTTTCGCGTATTCAGAACCGAGTTGTACTCTCTAATCAACCCCTCCTATTGTCACAGATAAAAAGGTGTGTACTGCGTTAGAGTAGTAAACCTATTTTAAAGAAATATAGTATCTTAACTAAGTTGAAAAGTACTTTAACCTGAATTTCTTAGCAAAAAGAGGTTCTCACGAACCAGACTCTAAACTTTTTAACGCGTCCGAAAATCGTTTTAAAATCTCTTTTCTTTTTAATCTAAAAACTCCTAATGAACTAGACAAAGCGCTTTTGGCTGTTTTTGAAATAGTTAAAAACAATTGACTTATATTGAAAGTTAAAATAGCCCTTAAGTGTTTCTACAAACAATTGTACGGATTACTGGTTCAATTACGATCCTTACATTCTAACCTTTATGGATTTAGTTAAACATGATAAAGTAAAAGTTCTTTTTATAATTTTTCATAAAAGTAATTAGTGCGAGTGCGGAAAGTAAATAAAAGTAGTGCGAGTGCGGGAAATAAAGGTATTTAAAGCGAGTGCGAGAAATAAACGAAAGTAGTGCGAGTGCAAGAAATAAATAAAGTAAAGCGAGTGCGGGAAATAAATAAAAGTAAAGCAATGCGGAAAATAAATGAAAGTAAAGCAATGCGGAAAAATAAAATACGAACTGGAATTAAAATGGCGGCAGGATTAACTTCCTCCCAGAGTGCTCCAAAACTTGATCACATAGACGTATACAGACTCGATCACTCGATTACAGTAACACCCCGATGTGGAATGATAACTACTTTAAAACGGATATATGCCTAAGAGATTCTAAGTTTGGATGAAGAAAACGAAATTCTAAAGTCCTATTTATAGGCAAATCTTAAATGGGAAATGAGAAGGATGCCCCCCTCCACTAAAAAGTGGAGGGAACCACTTTTGCCTTGTGGCGCCCGCCACAAGGCCATGGCGCCCGCCACAAGGCCATGACGCTCGCCATGAGTGCAAATGGATGAAGAAAGTGGGGATCGTGGGTCTTGGCAGTTATGGAGTGGTCTTGAGACGTGACCACGTCATGGCATATCCCATGGCGCCAGCCATGGCGTATGCCGTAAGTGTAAAAAGCCGAATTTCTTGGTTTTCGTCCGTTTCCACTCCTTTTTCGCTCCTCTTCTCGATTTAAGCCTCGATTACATAGAAAACCTGAAAATAAAGAAAAACAAAGTAATAACATAACAAAATAACAATAAAAGCTAAGAATGCATGCGAAATCGGAGTCAGAAATACGGTGAAATTTAGTGTTATCAAATCCTCCCACACTTAGACCTTTGCTTGTCCTCAAGCAAACATTAAAGCTCGAAAATGAAGAAAACTGGTATCAACACGTGATTTGGGCTAAAGGGCTTCTAAGTTCAAGTCAGGATGCAGTGACAGGTACTAACTAAGTGAACCAAGGGTACCATAATAACACAGACACAAACTTCAATCTTATATTAACCACCCCATGTCATCCCATAATACCTAGGCCTATCTTCTCATCTCTTTTTGGGTCCTTTTCATTCAGGCGCAATCACATTAAGCCCGTTATTCGTACATGCTTCATAGTAGAGTGACCGGTTAGTGATTCTGATCCATAACATAAGGTTTCTGGAACATAAGCATGTGTAAACCCGTTTTATTTGACCTAAATGTAGCTGCGGGGGATCAGATCGTAATCCGCCCTACCAAGTTCAGTGCCAGATACCTCTGAACCAACTAACAATACGTGACTGCAATTTTTTTCTTTTTATGGCAAAAAAATTTTTCTTCACTTTTTTCGGTTTAAATGACTTTGTGAAAGCCACCTATCCCGGAGTTTGCCTTTTTCTTTTTTTTATTAGCACTGGATCATTCACTTATGTTCATCGACCCCCTACGTAGAGCATGCTTAGGCCGGAGCTGACTGCTAGAATAAACTACTTAGGACAATTTTTTGAATGATAATAAAGGCCATGGTGCGGGGGTTAGGAGTGATTCTTATATTCAAGAGGTCTATGGTGCTACAATGGTACTTATGTTTCAAAAAGTTGACCTAAGTCACCACATCCTAATCCAAACCTGTCTCAAAGCCCAAAAAACATGTGAAACAACATTGTTTTCTTTTAAAATTTTTTTTGGTAAGGCTAAGGAAATGGGAAAAAATGAGGATGTACTAAAGATACACTATACTGGTGACTCGTCAGACTCATGCATTATCTAAGAAAAGTTAAACTAAATAACTTACTGAAAAGGGAAATAACGAAAAGCAAATAAATAACTAGAAAGGGAAATGACAGAAAGCAATAAAATCCTATCCCACACTTAAATCGAACATTGTCCCCAATGTTTCGAAATAAGATAAGGAGAGTAACCTGGAAAACTACTGCGGAGGAGCACTGGTGCCCTCCCCGTCCTGCTGTGATGGTCTGGAACGACGAGATCTACTGCGCTGCTGGTCCCTCCGGTCAAGTCGTGATGATAAGGCAGCCTGGGCACCCCGGACCTCTCGAAGGTTACCTAGGATGGAACCCTGAGTGGCCTCCATAAGCTGGTAGTGCTGGCGGTTGACTTCTCGCTGACGGGCCTGCTCTGATGTGATATCGGTCAAGGCACGGCAAACGTTACTGTAGGCACGATCCGAAACCGATCACGTTTGTTGCATGAAGCTCATGTTGTCCGTCCGTTGTTGTGAAATAGTAGAGAGTAGGTTGTCTCGCCTTTCCTCTCTAGCCTTCATATCACGCCACATCTCCTCAGTGTCATAGAATCCAGGAGCAGCCCTTGCAACAGGGTTAGAGGAAGATGGTGCAGTGTGTGACTGTGAAGGACGATGGGGGACATGTGATGTACATGAGATTGATCTCTCCGATCATATTCTTCATCAATGTCATGTGCCTCCCCATCAGGAATATTAGGAGGAAGTGGACCCAAAACAAGTGGAACATTCAGATCATAGGTCCAGTTCCTTTTATTACGTACATCAGTACGTCTACTGCAAGGTAAAGCAACAAATGGGATAACTACCCCATGAACCATCAACTCATAACCACCTGCTCTCCTTGTTCGGCACAATTTCATGTCTTTTAGAAATTTTAAATTAATTGTGCGAGAAGGTAGTGGTTCAAGTGTAGTTATCTCATTGTTCAGGTCAAAAACCCGAGCAATAGACGTAACAAGTCCTCCAAAAACAATCGGTCCTGTTTTATTAGTAGTTAAAGCCATGTGTGCAAGCATAAATGGGACCGGATTGATACGAGTATTAGTGAGGCATCCTTGCAAAAATAGGAAATCTTTAGCGTTTACCTTATTTGGACTCTCCCGGCCAAAAATAGTACATGCCAAAAGATATCTGAAAACTCTTATTGTCGGGTTATGGATGGTCGACGCAAGTATTCCTTCAAAAGAATTTATTGAAGTACTTGACAGCCTCTGCCAGAAGGAAAATACTTCGGCCGACCATTCCGCATCCAAAGGTGCCTCACATATCGCACCTTCCCTATGAGGGATTCCCAACAAGCCTGTTAGTTCGTCGGTACTGTATTCGTATTCAATTCCAAACAGTCTAAAATTAACAGTACCAACTGTGCTAGCAGTGTTAGGACTGACAGTGCATATCAATGAACTTAAAAACTCAATTGTCAGCCTCTCATAGGTAGGTTCCTGGTTAACAAAAATATCATGCAAGCCTAAAAAATCTAATAAATGAAAAACACTATGATACAGACCCAAAGCATAAAGACAGTTATCATCGACGTACCTAGTCGAGAGAATTTCTCGACTCTGAAGCCTTTGAATAATTTTCCTTTGCCTATCACCCGGTCTTCCATCGCGAAGAAGATATCCATCGAACTCCATTGTTGTTGCTCCTTGAGAAGTGAAAAGTGGTGAAAAGTGGTTTATGAGAGAAATGGTAAAGGTTGGATTTTTATGGTTTGTGGTGGATGAAAATGAAAATGGATTTTGGATAGGTTTTATAGATGGTGAATGTTTTGGAAATGGGGGAGCTTTAATGGGGTTCAATGGGGTTTTTGGAAGTTGGAAAAATGGGTTTTTGAGGTTTGAAGGTGTGAAAATGGTGGAAATGGGGAATCAACCCCGTATTTGATGAAGGACGGTGTGGCGCCTGCCACAGGGGGTATGGCGCCCGCCATAAGGTCAATTTATGTTGGGCCTTGGATTTTCAATTCTTCTTTTGGGCCATTTGCACCTTCGGTCTTCGGGGGGTCCGGATAGCATTTTCTTCTCTCTTCTAAGGCATGAAGCTTGCATATTTTTTTTATGAAGACAAAAATGAAAATATTTTTGTCTTTATATTTTTTTTCTTTACTTGACAAAAATAAAATAAAATAAATCAAAAGAAAAGAGAAAAAATGAGATTAGTGCATGAAATAATATATAAGATAAAATCAAAGTACATGAAAAGAAAATGTAATAGATGCAATAATATAAAATATGTCTGGAGATGCGAGAAATAAAATAAAGCATGAAAAAGAAATTAAATATCAGGGTAATAACGTCAGTGTAAAACGAATCATGTGGTAGGCTTCTCTTCCTGGTTTGATCCACGAATCTCAGCTATCTCCCTCCGAAGCTCTTCAATCTCCTGATATAGAGCATCGGCCTCTGAGGCATGAGTGAGATCAGATACCTGGATCTGCAATTCCAAGTCCTCTACTTCCTGCTTGAGCAGGGCCGTCTCCTTGCGGAGCTCATAAATATGAGTTTGTAGATCAGGCGGCTGCAAAGACATATTGTTAGACATAACAGTGATTCGGGGAGAAAGAGGTGTAGGAGTGTACTCAGCGGCGGGAGGTGATTTTGGCTCTTCGACAGTCTCTCCATAACCCTCTAAAGCATAACTCCAATTAGCAGGGTCGTGGACACTGGTCATCAGCGGGTCTGGTAATGTAAAGTAATGTATCACTTCGCCTACGATCAGTAATCTAAATGTGTTGGGCTCAAAAGAGGCCCTCCTCATCAGTCCTATGTCAAGACAAAAGTCAACATCCAGGGTGGTGTAGCAGCAGAAGGTCCTGAGGTGCAATAATTTGCGAGACAAACCCAATGCAGTAGCAATCTGTGTAACAATCCCACCGACATGTATAATACCTACTGCTGATCTGGCGACACTGGCAAGGCCCTTCAACAGGAAGTTGCCACAAGCAACTGGGCGTGACTGAGTCGCACAAAACAGTAGGAAAATCTCCTCTTCACTCAGCAGAGTCTTTGTATCTGGAAAACTGAGGAAAGAGTGTGCTAGAATCATCTGGAAGTACCTTAACGCAGGGTTGTGGATTACCTGAGAAAACTGAGTGGAAGGATCTTGGCTCCCTCCACCTGAGATGTTAGACCAAAACTTTTCCACTTCTCTACTTATAAAATACCCCATCGGTGTCTCTGGAATAGCATCAGGAGTAGTCTGAAAACCTAGTAAATCACCAAACTCTTTGTGAGAGAAGGAGTAGTCAGTCCCGAACAACCTGAAAACAACATGTCCATCGGGCCCAGCCCAAGGATCATAATGAAACGAGCTGAGGAACTCTAGAGTCAAGTTCCTGTAAGTGTTGTTCATATCGTCAAACTGGTCCCACTGGAGTTGGTGGCATAAGAATCTGACGCTTGGCTCTATCCCCAAGGCATCCATGCAATCTTGGTCTGGGTACCTGGTAGGTGCCATAGGGCGTCTCATGTGGACATAGTAACGCTCTCTCTGTGTGTCGTCTCTAAAGGCCACGTGCATGTCATCGGGGTTCTGCATTCTGCACAAGGTTAGCAAACAAGGGTCCTGAAATCACATAAAACATTCAATCGTTAGTCCTGACATAATAATAAAGTAAACAAATTAAAATAAAGTAAAAATAAATAAAAAGTAAGTAAGATAAGAAAACCATGGGTTGCCTCCCATGCAGCGCTTGTTTAACGTCATTAGCTCGACGACCGGATTTTATACATCATTTGAAGGATATGGTGGATCACTCAGAGTATGGCAGGAGTATGTTATTGGGATGTCACCTCCTTCGTAGGGCTTCAACCTCTGTCCATTGACGATGAACGGTTTACATGTTTGGTTCTTGATTTCGATAGCACCCGATCTTAGAATCTCAGATACTTCGAAAGGGCCAGTCCATCTTGAACGAAGCTTCCCTAGAAAAAGTCGTAACCTAGAATCGAACAGGAGAACAGGATTTCCTATTTTTAAGTCTTTTCTTATGATTCTTTTGTCATGCAAAGCTTTTGTTCTTTCTTTGTATATGATGGCATTTTCGTAGGCAGATTGTCTGAGCTCTTCTAATTTTTGGATATCAAGGATACGTTTTTCACCAGCAGTTAAGTAATCCAAATTCAAAGTTTTGATGGCCCAATAGGCTTTATGCTCCAACTCAAAAGGTAAGTGACATGATTTTCCATAGACCAGTTGATAAGGGGTTGTTCCTATAGGGGTTTTGAAAGCGGTTCTATAGGCCCATAATGCTTCTTGAAGTTTCTGCGACCAATCTTTTCTAGATATAGAGACAGTCTTCTCAAGAATTTGTTTGATCTCCCTATTAGATACTTCCACTTGTCCATTGGTCTGTGGGTGGTATGGTGTTGCTACTATATGCTTAACTCCATACTTGCTTAAAAGTTTATCAAATATTCTCGATATGAAGTGTGATCCTCCATCACTTATGACTAAACGGGGGGTTCCAAACCTGGGAAATATATAGTTTTTGAATAATTTGATGACTACTATGGTGTCATTCGTGGGTGCAGCGATAGCTTCAATCCAATTAGACACGTAGTCAACAGCTACTAAGATATACTGATTTCCTAAAGATGGTGGGAACGGTCCCATAAAGTCTATACCCCATACGTCGAAGAGTTCTACTTCTTGGATATTTCTTAGAGGCATTTCATTACGTCTTGAAATATTTCCCGTACGTTGGCATCTGTCACATTTGACAATGAAAGCATGGACATCACGCCACATGGTAGGCCAGAATAGGCTAGCTTGAAGAATCTTGGCGTAGGTCTTAGATGTGCTTGCATGTCCACCATAGGGTGCAGAGTGGCAATGCTCAATTATATTATGTACCTCTTCTTCCAGAACATAACGGCGGAAAATGCCATCTTTACCTCTCTTGAAAAGAAATGATTCGTCCCAATATAAGTTTCTCACATCACTGTAGAACTTCTTCTTCCGGTGGAAGTTTAGATCGGGGGGTATGATGTCAGCGGCTAGGTAATTAACAAAGTCTGCATACCAAGGTACATTACTTACGGCTAAGGATTTATGAGAATGCTCATGTGGGTCTGGGTTATCATCTTCAATAGTTTCTAGTTGGGCTATCAGTCTATCATAGGCAAAATCATCATTTATGGGTACTGAGTCAAGTTTCAGGTATTCTAGCCTAGAAAGGTGATCAGCTACTACATTATCTGTGCCTTTCTTATCACGGATATCTAAATCAAACTCTTGCAGTAATAGAATCCATCGAAGTAACCTAGGTTTGGCATCCTTTTTACTTAGTAAGTAACGAATGGCAGCATGGTCGGTGTAAACTATAATTTTGGCTCCTACTAGATAAGATCTAAATTTGTCTATGGCGAAAACTACAGCTAGGAGCTCTTTTTCGGTTGTTGGTAGTTGAGCTGGGCGTCGTCTAGGGTTCTACTGGCCTAATAAATTACGTGTAACTTTTTATCTTTTCTCTGACCTAGAACGGCTCCTACAGCATAGTCACTAGCGTCACACATTATCTTAAACGGTTCTGACCAATCAGGGGGTTTCATTATAGGTGCTGAAATCAGAGCTTACTTCAGAAGATTAAATGCTTCAGTACATTTTTCATCGAAGATGAATTCAACATCTTTCATTAAAAGACCAGTTAAGGGCTTTGTTATTTTGGAGAAGTCCTTGATAAAACGTCGATAAAATTCGGCATGTCCAAGAAAACTTCTTATCTCCCTGATAGTCTTCGGCGGTTTTAGATTCTCTATGACTTCTATTTTAGCTTTGTCTACCTCTATACCTTTTTCGGAAACTATATGTCCTAAAACAATCCCTTCGGTGACCATGAAATGACATTTTTCCCAATTTAGCACAAGGTTTACCTCCACACATCTTTCCAGGATTTTCTCAAGGTTGATAAGACAATTTTTGAAATCAGATCCACAAACTGAGAAATCGTCGATAAATACTTCCATGATTCCATCTAAATAGTCTGCAAAGATAGACATCATGCAGCGTTGGAAAGTGGCAGGGGCATTACAGAGTCCAAAAGGCATTCTTCTGTAGGCAAAAGTTCCAACAGGGCATGTAAAGGTAGTTTTTTCTTGATCTTCAGGGTGAATAGGTGTTTGGAAGAATCCTGAATATCCATCTAGGTAACAAAAGTAAGAGTGTCTGGCTAGGCGCTCCAACATTTGGTCTATGAATGGTAATGGGAAATGGTCCTTCCTAGTTTCTTTATTTAATTTTCTATAGTCTATGCACATACGCCAACCTCCATCAGTTCTTTTTGCTACAGGTTCACCCTTCTCGTTTTGCACGACCGTGATGCCTCCCTTTTTAGGAATTACATGCACAAGACTCACCCATTTACTATCTGAGATCTGATATATTATACCTTCCTCTAGTAACTTAAGAACTTAAGTCTTAACTACTTCACTCATCATAGGATTTATTCTTCGTTGGTGTTCTCTGGAGGGTTTGGAATCTTCTTCAAGCAAAATCCGATGCATGCATACGGATTGGCTTATTCCTTTTAGATCTGAGATCTTATATCCTAAGGCTGAGGGGTACCTTCGTAAAAAATCTAACAATTGGTTTGTTTCCTTTTGGTTTAAGGTAGCACTGACTATAACTGGACGGTTCATTTCTTCATCAAGAAATTCATATCTCAGGTTTTTAGGTAGTTCCTTAAGTTTTACGCTTGGTTTTATAGGGCAAGGCATAGGATCTGGGGTAAGAGATAAACATTTGTGAAGGTTATCATTAATGTAGGGTTTTTTATAACTGTCATCTTCCCAAATAAGGGTTGATGGAAATTTTATAGATTCAATTTCTTCTTCTTGTTCTAATTCCCTAATGCATTCATCAATGATATCTAAAGCATAACAAGCATCTCCTATTACAGGTGCCATAAGAAATTTCGAAAGTACAAATTATATCTTCTCGTCACCTACCTCAAAGGTTAGTTTCCCTTTTTTAACATCTATTACGGCTCCAGCAGTCGATAAGAACGGTCTACCTAGGAGGATTGGTATGTCGTCATCTTCTTTAATGTCCATGACAACAAAATCAGTAGGTATAAACAACTGACCTATCCTAACAGGGACGTCTTCAAGTATGCCTATAGGGTATTTAACGGATCTATCGGCTAATTGAAGTGACATCTTAGTAGGTTGTAATTCTCCTAAGTTTAATCTCTCACAAACTGCTAAAGGCATTAAGCTCACACTAGCTCCTAAGTCTAGAAAAGCTTTTTCGTTGACATAATTCCCCAAAACACAAGGAATGGAAAACTTTCCTGGATCTTTATCTTTCTTTGCTAACCTATTTTCGGAAATGGAATTACATTCCACGGGTTTCGGATCTTCAAGTCTACGTTTATTTGTAAGTATGTCTTTGAGAAACTTAGCGTAAGAAGGTATTTGGGTGATGGCTTCTGTAAAGGGGATTTCTACGTGAAGTTTTTCTATAACCTTAACGAATTTTTGATACTGATTATCGATTTGGGCTTTCTTTAGTCTTTGAGGGTATGGTATTGGTGGTTTGTATGGCGGTGGTGGTACATAGGTTTTGTTTTTAGGTTCTTCTCCTTTTTCTTGACTTTCCGGGTTTTCAGATTCCTCTAGTTCCTTCTCCTTATTTCTCTCAGAAGTTTCGGGATCACTTAATCTAGGGTTAGAAGGTTCCTTATAAGCGGTTCCACTTCGTAGAGTAATGGCATTTGCTTGCCCTTTTGGGTTTTGTTGAGGTTGTCCAGGGAATTGTCCTCCAGGTGTAGTCTGAGGGGCTTGGTTTAAAACTACCTGAGAGATCTGGGTTTCAAGCATCTTATTGTGAGTAATAATTTGATCAACCTTAGTTCCTAACTGGGTAATTAGTTCGTTAACATGGACGTTTTGGTTCATGAACTCTTTGTTTTGTTGTGTTTGAGCGGTGATAAAATTTTCCATAATTTTCTCAAGGCTCGGACTTGGTGGTACAGGTTGCATAGGTTGATTTGTTCTTGGGGCTTGGTAACCTTGTTGTCTTGGAGGTGCGGTATTTTGGATAGGGTTATTATTTTGTAGGAGAAGTTTGGGTGATTCCTCAATCCAGGGTTGTATGTGTTTAAAAATGGGTTCCCTTGGGTGTAGTTCACTTGCTCAGGATTGGTCTCATTTAACAGATTGCATTCGGCGGATTGGTGTCCTTGCGTCCCACATATCTCACAATTCGGCGAAACTGCAGCTACAGTATTCGGGGTTATACACATATGTTCGACTCTAAGGGCCAACACGTCCATTTTAGCTTACATCATGTCCATAGAGCTTAGCTCATGTATTCCTCCCTGGGCTTCCTTCTTTTCCACTGTCGCTCGTTCTACTCCCTATGATTGATGGTTTTGGGCCATATCTTCGATAAGGGGACTAGCTTCAGGGTATGGTTTGTTCATCAGAGCGCCACCAGCGGCAGCGTTGATGGTCATCTTAGTGTTATAATGAAGTCCATTATAGAAGGTTTGAATGATTAGCCAATTCTCTAAGCCATGATGTGGGCATGCTCTTAATAGCTCTTTATATCTCTCCCAGGCTTCGAACAACGACTCTCCTTGGTGTTAGGTAAATCTAGTTATTAGCTTTCGAAGAAGAGCGGTCTTACTTGGGGGAAAATATCTAGCAAGGAATACTTTTCTAAGGTCTTCCCAAGTTGTTATGGAATTGGGTGGAAGGGAATCTAACCATGATAGAGCTTTATCTCTGAGGGAAAAGGGAAATAATCTTAAGCGTATAGCCTCAGGAGGAGCTCCATTGGTCTTAAAGGTGTCTACTAACTGAAGAAAGTTTTTTAAATGTTGGTTTGGGTTCTCAGTAGCAAGACCTGCGAATTGTCCCTGTTGCACTAATTGCAGCAGGGATGGTTTAAGTTCAAAATTATTGGCTGGGATAACGGGGTTTACTATACTAGAACTAGGTTCCTCGTTTGATGGTTGGGAGAAGTCCTTAAGAGGTCTTCGGTTTTGATCTTCGGCCATAGCTCTCCTATTCCTATGGAAAAACAAATGTGCACGAGCGTAACGTTCAGGTTCAGCTAGAGGGTCTACTAAACTTTCGGCACTGCGAGTCTTTCGCATTGACCGATGGGTAACAACCTTAGTCTAAACAGTATAACTACAAGGTATGAAATTTGATGAAATTGGTCCCCGACAACGGTGCCAAAAACTTGATGCGTGTTTTTCGCAAGTGTACGAACACGTCTGAGTAATATAAAAGATTGTCGAATCCACAGAGACCAAGTGTCAATCTATCGTACCTGTTATTATGGTGTGTATCTAAGGCAACTTAATATAAGGGTTTTAAGGAGTGTGCAATGGTAAATAAAATAATAATTTTAAACAATTAATAAAGACAGGCTCGAATGTAATTCACATAATCAATTGATATTCCGGTACTTGTTAATAGAACTACTTATGGGCAATGTTTTCTACTTTGAAAAGAACTAATTTAACAGGAACTGTCGCTTTTGCGTATTCAGAACCGAGTTGTACTCTCTAATCAACCCTTCCTATTCTCACGGATAAAAAAGGTGCGTACTGCGTTAGAGTAGTAAACCTATTTTTAAGAAATATAATATCTTAACTAAGTTGAAAAGTACTTTAACCAGAATTTCTTAGCAAAAAGAGGTTCTCACGAACCAGACTCTAAACTTCTTAACGCGTCCGAAAATCATTTTAAAATCCCTTTTCTTTTTAATCTAAAAACTCCTAATGATCTAGACAAAGCGCTTTTGGCTGTTTTTGAAATAGTTAAAAACAATTGACTTATATTGAAAGTTAAAATAGCCCTTAAGTGTTTCTACAAACAATTGTACGGATTACTAGTTCAATTACGATCCTTACATTCTAACCTTTATGGATTTAGTTAGACATGATAAAGTAAAATTTCTTTTTATAATTTTTCATAAAAGTAATTAGTGCGAGTGCGGAAAGTAAATAAAAGTAGTGCGAGTGCGGGAAATAAAGGTATTTAAAGCGAGTGCGAGAAATAAACGAAAGTAGTGCGAGTGCGAGAAATCAATAAAGTAAAGTGAGTGCGGGAAATAAATAAAAGTAAAGCAATAAGGAAAATAAATGAAAGTAAAGCAATTCGGAAAAATAAAATACGAACTGGAATTAAAATGGCGGCAAGATTAACTTCCTCCCAGAGTGCTCCAAAACTCGATCACACAGACGTATACAAACTCGATCACTCGATTGCAGTAACACCCCGATGTGGAATGATAACTACTTTAAAACTAATATATGCCTAAGAGATTCTAAGTTTGGATGAAGAAAACGAAATTTTAAAGTCCTATTTATAGGCAAATCTTAAATGGGAAATGACCAGGATGCCCCCCTCCACTAAAAAGTGGAGGGAACCACTTTTGCCTTGTGGCGTCCGCCACAAGGCCATGGCGCCCGCCATGAGTGCAAATGGATGAAGAAAGTGGGGATCGTGGGTCTTGGCAGTTGTGGAGTGGTCTTGAGACGTGGCCACGTCATGGCAGACCCCATGGCGCCAGCCATGGCGGATGCCGTAAGTGTAAAAAGCTGAATTTCTTGGTTTTCGTCCGTTTCCACTCCTTTTTCTCTCCTCTTCTCGATTTAAGCTTCGATTACATAGAAAACCTGAAAATAAAGAAAAACAAAGTAATAACATAACAAAATAACAATAAAAGCTAAGAATGCATGCGAAATCGGAGTCAGAAATACGGTGAAATTTAGTGTTATCAGTTATCCCAATGTTTATCAATTAGATATTATATTATCCCATTACATCATTTTTTTATAACTGAACTTGTCATTATACAAAGAAAAATAAGTTACATTTGGGCTCAAGGCCTATTTTTGTAACACCCTAAAACTCCCACGTAAAATATAATAGAATATCAAAGTAAATTTAAATATACGACATTTAGGATTCTACTTTAAAACACCTGCTTATACATACGACATGTAACACATACAATTTGAAATTTATTAACGATGAATAGTAAAATCATGTATGAAGTTCATTTTTATTAAAGCAGCGAAAACTTCATCACATTAGTAATAAAAACATAACATGGTCAACATCAATCATAAATAAAATCAAATAATTCTCATTGAAATGAATAAACATAAAAGCATTCTAATTCCTAGTGTTACATATCAGAGCAGACGTCGACAAAAAAGTATAAACGAAAGACTCCATCTTCCACTAACACCAGATATCCTACTGCGAATTATCTGCATGTTACCCACGTAGAGGCAACATTCAAACAAAATGGGTGAAATATCATAACTAGATAAAGGAAAACATGATAATTAGTAAGCACAATTTTTTTCATGCATAAGTCACTTATTCATCAACACACATCCACACAGTCAATATAACCATCAAAGAACACAACGACCATCATAACAAGTATGCAATGCAATGAGACACACACTCTTACTCAATGCATGTGGTACCATTCGGTTCCTATTTCAGAACCCGGCCCCTTTTTCATGATCATAATTCCCGTCGGAATTTCCATTAAAGTCTTTCAAACCCCACATGGGCACACAAAATTCGTAATTGCTCGCATCCCAGACTGGCACACGACCACCTCAACAACAACAACAACATGATTCTACAATATAGAATCCGAATAAGATGCTCACACCCCACATGGGCACACAACTTATCTCACAACTCAGGCAACCATGTAATGCATCTCAACAAAAATATACAATGACCCTCATGAAATCAATGTATCACACTACTGCTTTCACAACACAACATACTACAACAATTCAATAACATCATCACACAACAATGCAAGCAACAACAATTACATTTCAGATCATGTCAAACCATCACATAAACCTTATAAAATAAATTTAAACATCAACTACAATAATTAATCACTTTCTAGCGCATAACCTATTTTTTATAAGATAGTTCTTCGCGCTAGCTTTCCAAGGCTTCGAACAATACGCGAATCGGATACATAAAATGAAAGTTATGAATTTTTGAAGTTTCAGAAAAATTTGCCATTCCAGTGTTAATCGGTTAACCAGAATAGGTTAATCGATTAACCACGCCTAGAAAGTCCAAAAACAAGTATTTTAACGTGTTAGCCAATTACCCACACACGGTTAATCGATTAACCGCATGACATAAGCAGTTTTCTGCTATTTTTTACACCATGACATATTTTAAAGTTGTTTCGAAACCAGCTTTTCAAAATTGTTCATAACATTTGTTTTGATTCTGACACGCAATCACACAAACAATAAACAACAAACATATTCATATCATACACTTCTTAATCATGCAATCTCAACAACAACAATTGCAACCAATCACAATTCCAGCAACAGTCATCATAACAACATTTAATCTATGAATCAAGAATCAAACAATCATCACACCATCATATTTGTGAATAAAGAGAAGGAAATCAAAACCCTACATGTTATAAACTACCCACCAATCATCATAGTAACCCTTATATAGTTATAAACTCACCCTTACATTATAATTTTTCCAAAACTTCAACCTTAGTAGTGGAGGTTCTCCCTCTTCTTCTCCTTTTTCCTAGCTTATCTTCTCTTTTTCTCTCTTGTTTTTACGTAATACAACTTTCTCCCTATTTCCCTTATTTATTTTATCAATATATTATTGAAAGCCTCTGTGGTTTGACGAAATTTTGGTAAAAACATATCTATGATAAAGATGAAGAAATCTGTGAACGAGCTAACATTAAGAAATTATATTATGATCAAAGATGTCGAAGAAGATGTCACAACAAGAAGATTCGACATCCTGGAATGATGTAAGATATTGTTTTAAATCTGTTTCGAATTTGTTTGAAGATTTCATGCACGTTTAGGAGTGGATCAAGGATCAAATATACGTAGCCCATGGAGAAACTAAAGGCTATTTAAGGAGACTTAGACCTAGGGTTTAATATACCTTTGTAATATCTTTTGTAACCTACTTCTTAGGAAGAAAATAAGGATTAGAGTTTTGAGAGTCGCAAAATATTTAGGATTTGTAAGTCTCCCTTTGTATCAGTTTGATACATTGTGGTAGGCATAAGTATGATACATGTTCAGAAGCCATTAGGTAATGGAATGTATATTGTTCTTGGATGAAGCTTTGAGTCAAATTCGAGTTAGCGTGTTGGTCAAGAATGCTTGACAAAATTCTGTATTGACAGAAGAAGGATGAAGATGTTACAGATTGTGAGAGAGAGAGAGAGAGAGAAGGGGGTTCTCGTATCAAAGATGAAGTTCTTTGATAAAGACATTCGTTGGGTATTGATTAAGAGATAAAGTTGTAAATGAGGAAGTATAGCTTTATGATAATACTACGGATAATGCAGTCTTCTTCCTGGATTGGTATTCCTTAGAGTAGGTGAATTGCACCAAACTAGGTTAACATATTCTGTGTTATATTTATCTTTCTGCAAATTTACTTATTCTGTTGTTGTTCTTGATGAACATGTCGACTCAGATGTCAAGACATTTGACATGTATATACACTAGTATTATTGTATATCAATATGTGCCTTGTACCTTGTTTAACTCATAGCAGAGATCAATGTCTCAACAAGTGGTTAAGACATCTATGATTTGCGTACCAGAATTTAAATTGGTATCATAGCAAGCATCGTGTTTGTGTCTGGATGAGATCCTTAGGAGATAATTTATGGCGTTAAATAAGGAAGGAGGTGACGTGAATTGATCTAGACGTCTAAGCCTCTTAATGATCGTGAGGTTTGGATGGTTGTGTTGGATCAAGGGGAACAATAATTGTTGGTTGTTCAAGGTTTCCAAGGAGTGTCTACAACAACAACAAAAAAGAAGGAGGGAATAATCCTTTTGTATGGTGTCCTGTAAGATGTTGTGACATCTTGGCTAGGGTATGCTAAAGTTGTTCTTTAGTGATTCCGCTGCATCTATCTCTGAAGGAAGAACTCTGTAAGTATGGTATTCTAGAATTACGAATGAAGAAATATTGCGGCATATTTTTCCTGTCTCTGATCTGGATGATATCAGCTATTGTGAAAACTCTAAGTCGTTCCAAAGATGGGAGCAATGGAATGGATAGAGTATTGATTGATATAGACTTGATACTTGGAAGTTTGGCACCATCATGTAATGTGAAGTCAGAAGAGGATATTCGGGGTATCAAGTTCATGCTCTGGGAATTTGGTAATTTCTTTTCAGCTAAGTTGTCAAAGATACTTTAGGATTCTTTCAAGTCCACTCATAAAGGCATCTTAGTTATGCATATAGAGTACTTTACTTATTCTTCTGGCTAGTGGGTGTTTCTGGGAAACACTAATCTGAAGGAAATGGTGGTGATATATTTCCACCATCCAAAAGTGCGAGGAAGGGACCATTCTTCTTAACCCTAAGGATGAATTCGATTTGTCTGGAGTTCTCATAATTGTTGAGGTAAATAAGATTCATTCAGAGAGAATCTTGAATGCTTGAGTCAAGGGTGACAAACTTGATATCTCAATACCTTGCACATGAAGAAACTTGCATAGATGGAATACTTGTTGGTATTCATTAAGTGCTGGTACCTGGAAGGGTTATTGAACAAGGATTTAAGATCAATTACTATTTTTGGATCATACAAGTATTTAATTGATTATCCTTAAATTTAAAATTCAAGATTGTTGTTGTTCAACCAGATGTTGAAACATATCTTAATCGGAGTTTATGCAGAATCATGGGAGAGGTACTACTTACAATTAGAAGCCTCTTAGATGTTGACCTAAGATTATTGGCTTAGCCTGATATGGCTTAAGCATCTGATTCCTAGAAGGTTTTATGGGAGAAAACTTGTCTAGACGGTGATGTTGTTAAAGATGGATAATAATACATCATAATCTTGACGACCACTTCTAGGATTGGTTTATTTTTTATCCAGGTACATTGTAGCATATTGTGATTCTCATCATGGAGTTCAAGGATAGGTGGCAATATCAGTGACTTTGTGAAGACTGCTTTACTCAAGGAAATGTGGCATTCCTTTGGCACAACTAGGGTGTATTCTATGACTATTCCTCTATGAAGATTCAAAGAGTGGTAGGTATTCATCAAGGTGTGATCTTGGAGTAACTACAATTCAACATAATGGAGGTTGTCTACTCAAACTTGGTTGGTGAATCAAGTATATGAGAGCATGAAACTCTTGTTCTATTAAAGGGAGGAGGTTCTTCTAAGTGGTAGAAGGAAGAGCTAAAATCAGCAAAAAAGTGTCATATCAGAATATTTTGACATCTAGTTCTACATCAGAATCCCAGTTGGTGAAGTGGCACATCAACTCATGATAACATGATCCACAGAAGAATGAATATCATGGATGCTTCAAAAAGTCTATCTCATAGCATGAGCTGCAAGAAGGAGAAAATGCTACATGGTAACTCACTTGGAGCAAGTAGAGTATGTAGCTTGAAGATCAAGGTTCATAGGTGGATCAATATATCATGTGGGAGTTCTGAATGAAGTATGAGAGTTTATTTCTCTATATGGTTATCTGGAGTTATTATTGTTCAAACAGGTGGAGTAGTGCTCTTTGAAGATCTTCAGGTGGATTACTATGCAGTAGTAGTCTAGTGATGAGGCATGTCATGTACCAGTATGCAGTATTGGTGATGTATGCAAGGTGTTCTAACTTGATGTTAGGACATTATCTAAGTTGGTTATCCTTGGAGGAGATTTCTCAAGTTCTGGTCTAGGAACTTGTTGCCTACATCGTATCTAAGGAGTATCTATCTTGTCATACAGGAGAATGATGAAGTAGAAGAACTACCTTGGAAGAATGATATGGAGAGGACTGAAGTGGATCATGTGTTTATTACATGGAAGTTTGAAGATGGATATTCACCAGTTAAATCAGAAGTATTCTAGCTAATCATATGGGAGAATTATGAAGTAATGACTGTCTTGGATTATTGGGTGTCTATCAAATTGATTGACTCATGATGAAGTCAGAAGGTGTGTGAAAAGAAGATTGCTTCTGCTACAAGTCATGCTAGAGAAAGGTGGATCAGTGGCAAGTTGAGAAATGCTTAGGCATCAGGAAGTGGCTAACAAACTAAGAGGTAGGGTATCTCTTTGATGAGTGTGAATAATTCCATATTCAATTGAATTTTATCTCATGAACATGGATATCTACAACAGAGAACTCAAGTGGAGTTAGTGAGTTGTATGGATGAGTTCTGGACGAGAGGGATTAATGGAAATTTTAATCACAATTCAAGAGTTTGTTAGTCATAGGATAATGAGTCTATGTGATTTCACAGTAAGCATGTTGATTCTCTTAATCTATTATGTGAAATGGTTCGAAGAAGCAACGCTACAAGGGATGATTGTGTTCAGCAGGCGAGTTGGACAAAGAGTGAGCTTTTAAAGACATGAATATGCGTCTTATGTTTTCCAGTCATTAACAAAAGTGTTGAGGGAAGAATCACTGGTTATCTTAGATAGGGGGTTGATCCTGGATATAAGAATTGTTGTTGTAAGAGTGCAATTCTACATCAAGGTTGGTTGAAGATCAATCAAGCTGTGATGAGATGTCAAGAAATATTTCTTGACATTATCGTATTATTACAAGTATGGGGAGATTTGACAATACAAATTATATGGCTCTTATTGGGTGCTTAAGAATCATTGGTTAGGTTTGGGAGAATTTATTTATCTCTGCAGACTGAATTCAGAATCAATTGAAGTTCATCATAAAAGCTACTATTTATGGATAGATTTAGGTAAGGAAGAGGATGACTATGTGCGTCTATGATTGAAATGTCAATTTGTGAAGTTCTTGTCAGGTGTGAAGGAGAGCCAGTAAAGAATATACAATGTCAAACATGATGCCAGGACATTTTTATATAATCAATTTGCATGTATGAGGTTCTTTGGAAAACTTTCTTAAAAGAAAAAAAAAATCTCAAAGAAGTCTTGGTCAGTGCACTTTTGGTGGAATCATGTCCTTTGATTAATGTTCCTTTGAATTGACCAGCGTTATTTTTTTGTGGTTCGTTACTTCCTATGAAAACTGCTCGGCTATTAATAGGATTGCTTTGGTCTTCGTTTGTCTTAATATACTCACTTTGGGCTGGTTTCTAATGGCATTTTTAAAAATCTAGGTAAGTTGTGTCTGGGTTTGGAACTATCTTGGTCACTTTTGCCAAGTTTTGGCTAAAAAGGGGGAGAATGGTTGTCTAGAGGTTTTTGGGATTGGGTAAATTCATGCAGTTGTTTTTCAAGAGTGTTGGATAAGATTCCTATCATCTTAACAACTTATTTCCTTCTCTTGTGTCTTGTGATCTGAGTTGTGAAACAGGTTGTGTCTTGTGACATGAGTTACATAGTATATGTACTCTATATTATGAGGTTTACATCTACTGCTTCTTTTCTAGAGGAGTCTTCTGTTTACTGGGTTAGTGTGCAAAATGATATGTTTTATCCAAAATTTGTCAAAAGGAGGAGATTGAAAGCTCATGTGGTTTGATTAAATTTTTGTAAAACATATCTATGATAAAGATGAAGAAATATGGGAACAAGCCAGCATGAAGAAATCTGATTATGATCAAAGATGTCGAAGAAGATTTCACAATAAGAAGATTCGACATCCTGTATTGATGTAACAAATTGGTTTAAATCTGTTTTGAATCTGTTTGAAGATTTAATGCGCGTTTAGGAGTAGATCAAGGATCAAAAATACGAAGCCCATGGAGTAGTTGATGCTATTTAAGGAGACTCAGACCTACAATTTAATGTACCTTTGTAATATCTTTTGTAACCTAGTTCTTAGGAAGAAAATAAGGATTAGGGTTTTGAGAGTCGCAAAATCTTTAGGATTTGTAAGTCTCCCTTTATATCAGTTTTATACATTGTGGTAGGCATATGTATGATACATGTTCAAAAGCCATTAGGTAATGGAATATATTTTATTCTTGGATGAAGCTTTGAAACAAATTCGAGTTAGCGTGTTGGTCAAGAATGTTTGACAGAATTCTATATTGACAGAAGAAAGAGGAAGATGTCACAGATTGTGATAGAGGGAGAGAGAGAGATAGAGAGAGGGGGAGAGAGAGAGGGTTCTCGTATCAAAGATGGAGTTTTTTTATAAATACATTCATTGGATAATGATTAAGAGATAAAGTTGTAAATGGGAGAGTTTAGCTTTATGATAATACTACGGATAATGGAGTCTTCTTCCTCGATTGATATCTTCCAGAGTATGTGAGTTACACTGAACCGAGTTAACATAATATATGTTATATTTATCTTTCTGCAGATTTACTTATTCGGTTGTGGTTCTTGATGAACATGCCAACTCGGATGTCAAAACATCTGACATATATATACATTGGTATTGTTGAATATCAGTATGTGAACTGGACCTTGTTTAACTCATAGCAGAGATCAATGTCTCAACAAGTGGTTAAGACATCTTTGATCTGCATACCAGAATTTCAATTATTCTATTATTATTATTATTATTATTATTTAATACAACCAATTAAATAATAATAATAATAATAATAATAACTAAATATTTATTTAAATAATAATAACCTTCTATTATTTAATTAAATAAATATAATAATTCAAATCATTAGCTATACACCCCACACCACCAAATTTTACACTATTGCTCACACACCCCTAACACTTTACAATCCTATTCTTAAGGCTACTACTCATACTAAGGGTACTCAAAACATTACAAAACATGAATAGTCACATAATTATACATATCAACACATAAATTTAATTACGAACAATAATTAAAATAAAATGGGGCGTTACAATTTTAGCTACCTGGATCCCCTATTTTTGTAAGTTTACTAACACAAACACTAACAATATTGTGTGTCATTTCATTATTCCCTTTGAGAGTGTGGCTAAAGCTGATTGCTTCAAACCTCAGCTTAATCTTTCTCATATATCTTTATGTCATATCGATATTTCTATAAGGAAACTCCTTATCACCTTTCATAATCTTCACCAAAGTGGTGTTATCCAGTTTGAATTCCTTTCTCTTAAGGTTACAATAAAGCAGTTGATCCATCACTACTCTTAGAGCCATAAATTCCATCACTAGAGGATGAATGTGAGAAAAATACACAAGAGGGAGGTTAATTGTGTCCTAAAAAAACGTTTATGCTTCTGACTAGTGTTCAGATTCTAAACATGTGCTTAGAACCTAATCATATTTGCAGTGAAACAATATATCAGAAGTAGAGTAAACAGAACAATGAACACAACAAATTTATCATGGTTCCTATCCTAACTAAGAGTACTCCAACCCCCTTACCTCGCATAAGATTTTCACTACTCAGACCTACAGTCTAAGACTTCCCAACTTAATAGCTCCTGATTGAGACTTACCTTCTCAGACCCTCTGCCTAAAACTTTCCTTGCTCAAACCCACTTGGTTCAAGAATTTCTAATCAGACACTCTTCCTAAGACTTCCCTTGCTCAAATCCTAGATCGAAGACTTCCTTTCTCAGACCTCCAGTCTAAGGCTTATTTGCCCAGACCTCCTATCTAAGGCTTATTTGCTCAGACCTCCTATCTAAGGCTTCTTTGCTCAAACCTCCTATATAAGGCTTCTTCTACTCAGATATACAATCCAAAGCTTTAATGCTTAATTAAAACAAATCAAGACTTTCAATTCTCAAGCACATATCATTAGATTTACTTGGCTCAAGCTTTTTAACTGGAGACTTTGATGCCCAAACACATAGTATGACACTTTGATCTTAACTACTAAACAACATGTCCAACAAAGAGGAAAACAAGGTGTACTTGATCCTGAATCAGATATACATGGTAATAACCTTAACAAAGACCTTAAACACTCAAGATTTCTAGAATATTCAATGTTTAGGAAACCTTAAGGATATTTACAATAAAATACAAATAACAAAAGATTCTGCATATTCAGTAGAGTTACTCATTGTTGATCTTGTTATTTCTTCGTTAAGATAAAGGTGTTTAACACCTCTATCCTCTTTGAAATTCTTTCTCCTTCTTATTCCTTGTTAAATATTCAAGTAGAACATTCAAATACTTATATAGATAATTTCTGAGAACTAGCCATTGAAAATATATCTTAACCAATATGCATTTGTTTTCTCCATAGTACAAGAGACACTGAAAAAAGATACACATAAGAATTTGATCCATTGTGTAACCGGAATAACCATTGTGTCTTCAGAAGTATCTTGTACTATAAAGTTGTTGAAAGTGGTTATCTGTAAAGCATGACAACTATTCTTGAGCCTTATGAGTATGGGCTCTAGCTGACGAACTGATTAGATGTTGCAACTTATTTTCAGTAGTACAAATATCTTCACCTTTGTTACACCTTATGAACAATCACCATAAGCCAATACAATACTAAGTGTAAAAACAATGTGTTGCTTCTTCTGATGCTGAAATATTAGGTCTTTAGAGTCTATGCTAGACATCACACAGTAAGTGTTCTTCAAATTTTGTATCTTTAGAAGCACGTAACTCAACATGACTCAAGTGTACCTTCATAATAGATTCTAAACATATCTTTTAAGTATAAGAACCTGCATAGTTGAACACACATTAGATAACACCCTTGTTCTCTTAATAATTTTTTTATGATCAAAACTAAGGATATATATCATGAATAAATTTTGTTCTAACAATCTCCCCATTTTTTACGATGACAAATATAAGTATTTAAAAGGAAAATATTTGTGGTATTTTATTTTTTCTCAAAAAACATTAGAGCATGGGGTTTGTAAGCTCTCTTTGAGTCTGATAGATCATAGGTTGAGTTTTGTAAGCTCCCCCTAAGTTCTACTTCTAAGAAACCCTTAAAATATATTTAATTTTATTAGAAACAACATGGTATGAGGTTTGTAAGCTCCCCATGAGTCTAATAGTCCAAAGTTGAGTTTTGAGAACCCACCCTAAGTACCATTTTCAAGAAAACTATAATTTTAACTTTCTAAGAAACATCAGAGCATGAGGTTTGTAAGCTCTCTTTGAGTCTAATAAACTAAGGTTGGTGTTTGTAAGCTCCCATTTAGTTCTATATACAAGAAGAGTTAAAATTATTTACACGGGCAATATAACCATAAAAATAAATTATAGAAAAATTAAATGAAAAAAATTAATAATAGAATTAACATTGACAATATTGATTTGGAAGGGGCATAAATTCATATTTAAATACTTCTACATTTCTCCCCCTTTTGTCACATCAAAAAGGAAAAAAACAAAAGAAAGGACAAATAAAGCAAACAAAAATTCAGAAGTGCAAACTCCCCGGATGGTAAAGGATACTTTATAGGTTTTATAGCAATTAGAATCAAGTAAATGCAGTGTCCTAAGATGGTTAGAGAACTTTAAATGTTGATTCACGAATCTACTTGACTAAATACATAAAGCACAATATAAAAGTATATTAACCTTGCATCCTCAAAAGTTCATCCAATTCTTCAGAAATACTTCAAGCAAGAGATAGTTATGAAGATAAAATCTCACAACTGCATGCTTCATAAGAGTGAGACATGTGATATTGCAAGAGAAATTGAATTATTGAAGAAGGATGAAGCAACAAAAGAAGGACGTATGGAAAACAATGAGTATTTTTCACAACTTGTAGATGCAACAAAAGAGAGTTAGAAACTAAATAAAGAGAAGAGAATTAAAACCATATTGGCTACTTACCGTGTTCAGACTTTAGAATACAAAAATGCTTCTGAGGATCCTTTAGCTTAAGATGAGGAAGCATAACAATACTGGAGGGAGTATGCAAGTAACACAGAGAAAGATGACTGCAGCAACATATAAAACTAAGAATATACTAGTTTATTGTATTGTCATATCCTTACTCATGTAGATTTTAAATTCCAAAGGAGTTTTTCCCTTTAATAAGTTTAATTAATCAAATTTTCCAGCAAGAGTAAGTCTTATTTTACTTTAAATGTGTCAGAAACAAATCACAACGTATACAAATTTATAGCAATTAAACACATAAAAGCATTCATAGATTCATAAGTATGCATACATATAGGTTCATAACCATGATAAAATCCTTAAAACATTATTAAGATTCACAAGCAAGATAAATCCACACAACAAGATTTCACAGCCAAAACAAAAGAGCACACACAAGGGTTATACATCCCATACCTAAGGTTTCTTCAACAATTCCATTATCAACTTAAGGTCAGAACCAAATGCTTCTTGTATTTTAACCACATATATAAATTGAGCATCTATTGAGAGTTTGTTTTCGACCATATGATTTTTCATAACCTTTTGACATTCTGCAAATGCAATTACGTTAGCTTCAAGATTGACAAAATTGCTTCTGGCTAGTGGTAGCAACTTCTCTTGACGAAGAATTCTTCAGATCTTCAATGAGTAAGATGACATAGCTTCTGAAGTGTTTGGATTTATCATTGTAAACCATATGATAAATGGATTCATATCCTTCTTCCACAAGTGCTTTTGCCTCATTAAACAACCTAGTCTTAAACACTTCTAACTGAGAAAGTACATGATTGGGTAAAGGTTGGTGGTTGATCATCTGTTGAGATGGTTTGGATGTCTTGGTTTCATTTTTCTAGGTTTCATGGTCATATTTAACTAAAATTTCATTTTCTAAGACATGAAGTGATAGATATTTGTATTGGGTCAGTTTCTTGATGGGTTGATGGTAAGGGTTGATTTTGGCCATTGTCATCCGAATGCTTTTCAAACTCAACATGCTCAGGTTCATCATTAAAAGAGTCCTGAATAGGATGATCGGGAATAGTTTTGGTAGAGATGCTAGAGGGTGATGCAATGTTGAGAGGCATAGAATCCAAACTGCTTCCAGATCCACCAGGAGCTGGTGAAAATAGATCACTTTGAATGTAAGCATTAACTTCTTGAAAGGTTTGGTCAAGGGATGTAGTAGTATAGTCAGGTGGTATGATAGGAGTGGTTTTTAATAAGGAAAAATCAATGTTCAAATGGATGATTGAAATTATAGTAGTTTGATTGGATTTTGCAAGTGAATGTGTATGAGACTTTCTCAGTGAAGTATTAAGATTGAATTCATGAATGGATTCAGCCTCAGTACCTAATCTTGCTGCATATAAAACAATCTCTTATGTTGCTTCTGCTTCATTATCTAGATTCTCATTCAACCAACTTCTAGACTCATCATCCTTCTCTTTAGATTCCTTTTCAACTTCTTCTTCTGAAGCAATTTTCTTTGTTATCTTATGCTTATCTTAAGTACTGGAAACATCCTTTTTGCACCTTTCAATAAAATCTTGAGTAATCTAGATAACTTCATAATACTTTAGAATAGATTCTCCCAGATGCTCTCTTAAAATCTCCCTGCCATCCTTTAAGAGTTTGGTTTATTCATCAATAGGATCTTCCTTAACCATTTCTTCAAAAACCACGTCCATACCAGTCAAAATAAAGGCGGTGAAGGGTTGCTTGACCCGCTTCAAAACTTGAGCCCTTTTTGCTTCTCTTTATTCTTCTATTTGGTTCAAACTTGGCAATTTCCTTTTCTTGGATGTAGTATAATCCTTGTCTTCATTACTTCCAGATCCTCCTCCTCTTGTCTTGGTAGGAAGGATCTCAACGGTTTCCTTTAGTTCATTAACCTTTTGTTACAAAGCCTCATTGGATCTATGAATATCTTTCTTAATTTCATTATTCTGAGAAAAATGTTCTTCCTATTTATGCACTACTATTTAAGCACCTTCCGTTAGTTTAGTTCTTACAAGGGTATGAGCTTCAATTTCTTCCTCAGATTCTTCATCATTATCATAAGTATTTACCACCCTTTTCCTCTTGTCGTACCTCGAAAGATACGATCCTCGCGATGGACGCGAAAAGAAACAACAGAGTTTCCACCTAATTCTATTTATTCTAACTAAAGAAAAGGGATATATAGATACAACCTAAACAGGATAAGAAATGGTCAACGAAACCAAATTCTAAGTTCGGGAGTCGGTTACGCAAGGGGAAGGTATTAGCATCCATCACGTTTGTTGTACTCAACGGGAACCTCTTAGTTAACTATGTGATTAAGTGTTGATTTATGTCTGTCTTCTAAATAGTTTGTTAAAATGTTTGTTCTAAAGGAAATGAATTTTTATTATTATTGTTATGACGGAGAAAAGATTTTTATTATTATGCTCGCAAAGGATTAAAATCCTTGTGCCTACGTATTCCCTTGTGCAATGGGAAAGTCAGAGCTTCGTAGTTCGTGCAACTACGGTTGGTGGTTTTTAATGAACAATTGTTTAAAACGCTTTTTAACTACTAAGCGTTGGCTTTTAATCGCGGTGGAGGCTGAAGCGCTAGCTTGTTTGCAAGATAGAAATATTTAAACAATGTCCGTTTAGAGAAAAGTATTTGACTTTTGTTAAGGTATTTTAAAATTAAAGGGCGAGAGAACCACAACGCGTGGCGCTAGCCCAGGAGTGATTTCATTCAAGAACCCGAGGAATGCTAGATTCTTGAGTTCAGTTCTTCGTTAATTAATTATGAAAAAAATAGTTTGTATTTGTTAGATATGTTTTAAGTTGTATTTGAAAGAAAGAGACAAGTCGTCATCTTTAAGGGAGATATCTCACCTATTTCACCACAAACAATTAAGGGAGAAAATTGAAAATGGAAGAAGCTTCAAACTTGGATATATGATCAACAAGTGATTGCCAAATTCTTCCTTGAGTAAGATTGTTTGAGAAAACTGACTGTTATGTGTGTGGGGATAGGAGAAATGTCTTTCCTATGGAGATGAATCACGTCTCATCTTTTGAAGATTATTGAATGTTTTAAGTTTTAGTACGAAAGGGCGAATGAAGCACAACTCGAGGGATAACTCAAGAGTGATTCATCCAAAAACCCGAGGAATGCTAGATTCCTGAGTTTAGTTCTTTCGTTTTTAATTATATGAATTAGGAGTTTTGAATGTTTTGATGATTTAGAGTTTGTATTCTTAGAAACGAAGGAGTAAATGAAACACAACTCGAAGGCTAGCCTCAAGAGTGGTTCATTAAAGAACCCGAGGAATGCTAGATTCCTGAGTTCAGTTCCTCGTTAATTATTAAGTTAAAGGAGTTAGATGACAAGGCACGAAGCACTCGACTTATGGGTAAAATGCAAATGGAGGTTGGTTGTTTGATTGATTGCGCGGATTCGAATCCTAGTCCCTAGGGGTGCTCCTAGTAATACGAAATCCTAATGGTATGGAATGTGCAAGTGTGTGAATAATTATTGGCTATTGATAATTCCAAGTTGGCATTCCATGTGAAGTGTTTGTACTACATTGTAGTGGACCCCACTCATCATTTTTTCTTTTTTGAACATGAAGAAAAAACAAAGAAAAGTAGTAATAATAATAATAAATAATATTAATAAAACTAATAATAATAAAAAAAAAGATAATAATAATATAACTAATAATAATAATAATAAAGATGATAATAATAATAATAAAACTAATAATAATAATAATAAATTGAAAATGGTTATTAAAAAAAGAAATTATATTGAATTAAATAAATTGAAGTTAAACTAAATCAAAGATAAACTAAATAAATTGAAATTGAAATTAAACTAAATTTAATATAAAATTTAATTCAAATATAAATTAAAATCAAAATTAAACTAAGATCAATTCTAAATAAACTAAAATAATTATCGAAATAGAAATCATAAAAAAAAAAATGGTATGGAATGATAAAAATCAGTTAAAAATGCATAATTAATGATTAATGGATTAAAATGCAAAAATGACTGACAATCAAATAAATCGATAAAAATGCGTCAGATGAATGAAATTTTTTAGAAAAAGTCTGGTCAAAATTTAGGGTGTGACACCTCTTCTCCTAGAGTCATACTCCTTTTACGACCTAATAGGAAGATGATCAAGATTATCTTGAGAAATGGTCACAACACATTCCTTCTTAGCTTTTAGAATGATCATTCTGATAACCTCAGGAAAGCCTACTATAGTTATCAAAGGAAAGTCATCCAAAAACTTTTTACTTTTATCTCTTCTGACTCTAATAGGATTGTCAATCAGTATGATGTCCTTTTAAATCTATAGTTCATGTGAGCCAGAATATATGTAGATAACACACTTCTATATGAATTATCCAAATCCTAAGTAGCTCCATATTCTATCAGAAAGTTGATCAGTTTGCCTTGATAGAAAAGTTCAGAAAGTAACCTTGGATAAGGTACTCTTCTTTTAAGCTTCTTGGAGGAGTCTTTGATGGATTCACACAAGTGATGAAGGATGTAGCCAGTGAGGTTTGAACTTTGATCAGTTGTTAGAAACCAGAGGAACATATGATCCTAGGAAATTTGATCAGAACTACCTTCTCGAGGAATAAAACATCCAATGAGAATTTTGAACAATAGTGTTTGTTCCAGATGCATGTTCTTCACTTTACCAAAATCATATTTCTTTTTAAAGTGAATCTTCTTAATTTCCTTGTCATAAATTCCTCCATCCTTTCTATTGAGAATTACCATTCCTTTATTCTCAGCCATAATTAATTGAGCAATATTTATTTGAGTTATAACAACCTTTAGATCCATTACGTCAGATCTAATTTCAAAACCATTGAACTCCTTCAAGCCCATTTTTGCTCTTGATTTTCCCTTTAAACTCTTATTATTTTCTATAGCAATTATTTCTTCCGTCTGAGCAGAGAACTCATCATATACTTTTGCTCTAACCCATAGTTCCTTAACCTGGGTTGGATAAGTTGGTCCATTCAGTAAATCGAGGAATTTCATCCATCCTTGAAACTCAAAGTACTTCTTCATATGACAATCATTAGCAACAAAACTTTTGAAATCAACATCTTACTCAATGAGGAGCTTTAAATCATTTTGATTAAGCAAAGTAGTATTTGGTTTGATCTTAAGGTCTTGCATGGAATTTATGATTAATGGTTTGATATAAGATGATGCCATAGAAGGGTGTCGTACCTCGAAAAATACGACCTCACTAGAAAAGCATGTGGATGGATTAACAGAAGAGTCGTCATCAAACTTAATTTATTTCCAAAAAGGGAAAGGGAAAATATCGATATAACCCACACACTACGCCAAAAATAATTTTTCGCAGCGCGACAAAGACAACGCTTTTAGGAAAAAGCTGTAACACCCCAAAATTTTCCCTTTCATTTATTACCTTCACCGGCTTATGTTTCATTCATCTATAGACCATTGGTCATAAAGGAAAATATATGGACTGAGTTGCAAGGTATTGGGTCATGGTAATCAAGACATTGTCGTCCTCTCAGTTGTTTATTGTATGTTGCGAGTTAGGGTGGAATTGAAATTGAAGTTGAGGATCCATCGAGAATACAAGTTTACTTTTGAATGAGAGTTTCAGGGGGATCGAGGGTATTAAGGTGTACAACTGGATTATTTAATACTCGAGCCCACATCTTACCCATTTTATACCTGAATTTTAAGCCCATCTCTTTTTCAAACCATAAACCTTGTTCATTATCCATATTAAGACCATATTTCCTACTTCAACTCCATTTGCTCATTTTAAGTTCGATTCAAGACTTTGCGAAGTTTGTTTTTATACCTTTCTTTTAAACCCAATAACACAATTACCCATTTTCATCTTTTTTTTTAGAACTAAGTATTGTCCAAATTGGGCTCATATATCATGACCCGAAGATACATTTAATTCAAACCCACTTGTTTATCTTTTTCTATAAAAAAAAACATAATTATCAATTGATTTATCTAATTGACATTTCTTTTTCAAAGTTCACTTTTAATCTGAAATGTTTTCAGTCCATATACCGACAACCATGGCTTTCGGTATTACGCCGGGATCATTATTTCTAAACTAATTAATACATGGCAATAACCTTTCTAGACTACCAAAAATCAGAGAATGAAAATGAAATAGTGTAGAGCCCAATTGGCAAGAGGGGTTTCCGCTCATAAATCATATAATAAAAGAAAATAATATATACTGATATATCAGGAAAAGATGACATAAAAAAGATCAGTTGAGAAAACTTGTTATAGTCCTAACAAACTCCAAAAATCAGTTACAATCAGTTATAGAACAAAAAAAAACTCTATGAATAAAGGCGGAAACTTTTTCTTCTGGGGATGATCAATCTCTCTCAGCTCCATCAGTAACAATCTTCATCATTCATGAATTCGGAATCATCACTCTCTGTGTTATCGATCTTCAAACTGTACCACCATCCTGCATCCATATCAAGGAAAAGCAAAGTAAAAATTGAAAAGAAAAAACTTCACGAAAGAATTGAGTTTGCAACTGACTTAACATAATTTCTCCAACAAACTAACGAACCAACAGGATCATAACCGATTGAAATACCTGTCAAAATCCAAAAACACTCGGGAGTGCTACAAAAGGCGGAAGTTCATCACCATTATGGGGGGGGGGCTTCAAGAATTTTCCGGATTCCTCCACTTTTCATCTTCATAATTTTCTTTTCCTCTCTTTTGGATACCTTCACTCTACAGCTCTTCACTCTTCAACCACCAACCATATTCAACATTCTTCTTCAATCTTCCATAGCCCTTGAACCTTCATCAATTTCCAACCACCAAGAACCTTCATCTATCTGGCCCAATCCAAACTTCTTCAATTATCTGGGATCCACATCATCAACATTCTTCATTACCTGCAACTCATCAACACTAAACCTGCAAGATCAAGAATATTTTCCGTATTACCAGACCTTCAACAATACGCACACGGAGAAAATTCAACAAGCAAGTATTCCAACAATTCAGAACCACGACAAAAAACAAGAATTGAAAGAGGGTTTCCGAATGGGAAAATCAACAACAATATTCGGATATGGAAAAAGAAAAATGCTTACTGGAACAAGCCGTCGAGTCGACAAATGAATCCGCAAAATCATCGCATTTTCGAAAAATCATCGCATTCTTCTGATCTTCAATCTTCGTCAGCAAATCATCAATGCTACCAAGTTTCTCCAAAACCTGCGAAGAACGCTTCAATGTTGTCCAACGGTTGCAATACGAATTCTTCCGTGATCTTCATCAAGCTTCAAGCTCCTTCTTCACTCATCTCAATCTCTCTGATTTTTTCTTTCTCTTTAGTTTCGCCTTCATCATATCAGCGTTCATCGCTTCATTTCGCTAATCTCGGCATTCGTCAATAATCGCCGCTACCTGCATAACAATCAACCAAGTCAGGGATTCGAAATCAAGCATAAACGCGTGATCAGAAGAGAGGAAGAAGAGCTTCATCAAACCGTGACAATAGAAAAGGCGCGAAAGAACAAGGATGCACTACGCCTCAGAATCTCCATCATCATCGTAGATACAAATTCTACACCAGGACCGCCTACGCGATTCCTTCATTTTCATTGCATAACACCACTCGTCGTCTCCAACCTCGTGGAATTGTCATCGGCGCGATCGTCATCCTCATCAAATAACCTGCAACAATTCGCATCACAACCGTTCAACATCGCAATAGAATCCAGAAAAATTCGAAGAAGAAGGTCACGCAACCCACCGGCTCCGTTTTTTCATCGAGCGAAGGCCATAAGCTTCGTCTCTGACGCTCGACTCACAAGCTCCATTTCCGATCGAAGGTGATTTTGTTTAGTTATGTTTAATGGGTTTCCGACACACTTCAATCTATGGATTTAGGGCGATTTAGTTGAGGTTGTTGAGGGATTTGAGGTGAGGTAAGGACAAGATGAAGTTTCGTTCTTATTGTTAGAGGATTAGAGAAGGTGGTTGGGGAAGCCGCGGCGGTGGCTAGGGTTCTCCAATGGATGAAGGAGGCCGCGCTTTTTTTTGCAAAGTAAGGAGAAGGAAGAGGTCAAGGTGGATGTGTGAGGGGAAAGATGAAATCACCGTGGAAGAGGTGAGAAAAGGGTAGCGGCGGTGAGGAGAAGAAGAAAAGGGAGATTAGGGTTGGCTAGAGATGAAGCCGCCGCGGGGAGAAATTGGGGGCTAGGGTTCATATGCCCTGTTTGTTGGTTTGTTTAGTTTTATTAAAAATATTAAGATGTTATTAGTATTAAGGAAATAAATAAGTTTTAATTAGAAGATTAAGGGAAATAAAAAATCATAATTATGATTAATGCAATTTAATTATAGTTAATGAAAATTAATCTGTTAATTCTGATTTTTAAGAAGAAGGTTTCTTCCTACCACACTTGCGGTACACCTTCAGGCTCTGCGTGTGGGCCTAGGGTATTTCGCTAATGGCACCCCCATTTGGGCCCAGTTTTTGCATTATAACATAAGACATTGCTTCCTCACCCCCCTCTCTTATCTCCTTTTCTTTTATTTTCTATTCTATACATTTTTCAATTAATTCAAAAATAAATATTAAAATGCATATTAAAATTCTATAAAAAATTATATTAGAATATTAACTAATTTTAGAACCATGCCCAATTTTTATTTTCTGATTTTTGCCATTTTTTGATTTAAATTTGATTTTACATTTTAATTGATTTACATTGAATTCCTTTATGAATACGTAAATTTGTACAATTTATTTCTACCACTTCCTGTAGTATTTTTTGCCCATTCTTTTTGCCATGATTAAAAGACAAATAGAAGTACGTAGAATATTTTTTGTGTATTTTTTAGGACATTTTTTCTACTATTTTGGTAGTGTGAATTGTATAAATTTGTGATTAAACTTTTGATAGAATTAAGTGACCATTTGACCTAGTTAGGATTAGAATTTTTAAGAGATTTTTTAACATAGTGTTATAATCAAGTTCAAGACCTTAGGAAATTAATTTCACATTTTTTCCATGACTTTTAATATTTTTGGCATTTTAATTCATTTCCATCATATTATGCATATTCATGGTTCATATCATTCACTAACTATTTGTTTTTTGTGCAAGGTATTTTTCAAGGTTTGGCTTATGGACTTGGATATTATTTTATGCCTCGATTATACTCTTGTGATTTGTGCTTTGTGATGTAATAGCTTAGAACTTGTACGTTTGTATAGCTTCTTTAATTAGGTTAGAAAAGATAAAATGAATCGTTAGAAAACAAAATCTCAAAAAATGAAACAAATAAGATACTCGATCCAACATCGAGTAAGTTTTCAAATAAATAAATAAAGTTCATGTGACTTTAGGGTTCCTCGATTACCATCGTTCCACTCCATTCAAACAAAAGCAAGCCTTGTATGTTTCACACCATAAGTCGTGCGTCTTAGCACCACGCAATCGACCCACCTGATCCATTGTTTCATCCCATTTACGTTTCATTCACGTTTTTACCTACCATGACTTAGGAAGACCATATTGTTCACTATTAACTCTTGTATTCTCATTTGTAGTTTAGTATCTCTTAGGTAGATTTAATTTCAAACCTCACTAACCATAGGTCATCATTAAATTCCATTGATTTAGGGTAAGTCTAGTTTCCCTTAGAATTTTTTCCCTGTTATAACTTGAGCCTCACTCCTCATCTTTAAAAGAAAATAAAAAACACTTAATAAAGGAAAAGGTGTACAATGCGCCACGAGCCTTAAGCTATACGGGAAATGATTAGTGGAGGTCTCCTTCACTCTTCTAGGATGCCTTACAAACGTTCCATTGGGGGCGATCTTGGAAGGTATTCGCTCCTGTGTCATAGTCTTTAGTGTTGTACATACGAAAAACACAAATTCAAAACACTTCTTATAAAAGACAACAAACCAAGAAGTCACGTCTTCTTATCTCATCTCATACTCTTTGCGGACGAACATGACTTGTCTCGACAGTTCAAACAGCGACACGGTAAACACCCTCGAGTCAGAGCCGGTAACACCTGAGCTAGAGCTATGGCAACGTCATCCTAAAAACCACAAACGAGTGTAAGCCTTAGTTAGACGAACTACGGCGTCTCTGATCCTCATTTATCCCGATGAGGTACGTAGGCAGTGGGGTAGGGCCCATTCGAGCACAATCTTTATTTTCCCTACATTTCCCTCTTTCTTTTCATTCTCTTTTCTTATTCCTTTATCATTTCAGTTCCTTTTTCATTCCATTTCCAGTTAGCGGTTCATTTGTTCAGCAGCATATTATTTCTCACCCTTTGAAACAAACAAGCAAGCGTGGTTCCCGTCGGGTACGACGGACGATCTGGGGTGCTAAAACCTTCCCAGGTCGTAACCGACTCCCGAACTCAGATCTTTGGTTCGCAAGGCCTCATCCTTTTCCTTCTTCCTTAGGTTTTTGCAACATTACCTTTCCCATTCCTTTGGGATAAAAATGTCTGGCTGGCGACTCTAACTTTTCCGCGCCACTTTCGCGTTTGTACTAGGGTGAAAATCCCGGGAGCGACAGCTGGCGACTCTGCTGGGGACTTTTAGAAATTCTAATTTCCCCTTTGAGAGTCAATCCTAGCGCTTGTCTGTTTCTGTTTTTCTTTGGGTGCTTATTCATTCGATGTTATGCTTTAATTTAGCTTTACTGTTTTGTTTACAATTTATCGATTTCCTTTACAGCTTTATTTACAGCTTTCTGCACTTTACTTTACTGTCGCATATACTGGCATATACTGTACTGGTTGTTTTGGTTTTCCTTGGCGGGATGGGATTATTGTGAGATAAGCCAAATACCCGGCTTGAGTATACACATAGGATTTAGAGTGGGCAGTCGTGTGGCTTGCGTGGTCTTGAGCACGTATAGTTTTCACGAGTCCCACACCCAAATCAGGCTCTCTTGGGATATGTTCTATACTGCCTAGGCAGACCATAGAATGTTCCCACCTGAGCTGCTAACACTGGGAACCGATCATCGAGGACCTTAGTGGAAACAACCCTCTCCACTGGTGACAATGGCAGACCACATTTCGTGGCAAACCCGTTCGCACCCGAGGGCCCACTAGGAAATCGCATAGGATGACCCTGTTCTCTCGTAGGAACCTGGCTAAAGCAACTGGTCGTATGACGGTAGTATTGTACCCTTCGGGATGAATGTATTATTGTTTCTCGACTTCAGTGCTTGAAGCCGGGAACTTATGAGGGATGCTTGTTTTTCCGGAATTCAGCTGAGGCCTCCCTGAGTAGTACATAATGCCAAACCGATTCCCTGATTTGGTCATGAGCCATTTTTCGGAAATGATGAACGTATTATTGCTATTCGGCTTTGAGAGTCCGTGATGTTGACCCGTAGTAGCACACCCGTGAGATTGGGAGGGGTTTACAGGTTTGCAGGAACCCTAAAAACTTCCAACATACCCGCTTTTGCCAGTGTTACTCCATGACATGATCCCATCCTATATGATACTAGTTGAGAATTCTGGAACTTCTGCACAGAGATACTGATATCATGATCTTCACCAACACTTGGTTATCTGATCCACACCAGCGTCGGACCGCTGACCACATGCCAGTTGCATACATGACATCATGGCATTTTAGCATACATGTTTAGTTACTTCTAAGGATCCCATATCTGAACTATGTCGGATTTTCTTCTGCATTAAAACTTGCATCAAAACAGATGGTTTCCTTGGAAATAACTGAACATGGCATTTACATACATCCTTGCATTTTTGACAGGTGTTCAGAGACAAATTCTTATCCTAACCTGGTTTCTCTCCAGAATCTCCAGAATGGACAATTTGAATCACGATTGTCAAGATATGAAACAACTCCGAGCGGAGGTGACTGAGATGAAGGTCCAACTGGGGCATGTTGTAGTGGACATTCGAGCGTTGTCCCAGGATCAGAAATTGCTGAGAGAAGAATTCAACTTGATGAAGACTCAGATAAAGCTGCTTACAGGAATCATGAATGCTATGTCGAAAAAGGAAAATAGTTGTGTGTCTACTTTTCAAACAGAAGGTCATGTTTCTCCCATCTCTTTGGGATGTCCAATAAATCAGGGTTCTTTAGATGGATTTCCTCTACAGTTCGAATCTCTTCACCAGCAATCGCCACTCGGCAGTCAGGAAGAGCATCAGATAGGAACCAACTCCACATGAGAACTGAATGATCCTACACCAATTGTTACCAAAGAAGTGAGCACTTTCTTTCCTTATCAGGGATCCTCCTCAGGTGCTACGCCTTGGTTTCCAGGAGAAATACTTCAACTGATTTCATCTATAACTCCTCCATTGCTAGCAACCCGTCATCAACAGGTTCAAGAAAGGGTTATTGATCCGATACCCATGTCTTATGCTGAATTATGTCCACAACTGCTCAAAATGGGATTGATTGAGTATCACGAGCTAACTCCTCCTTCAGTATGCAGGAATACAAAAGAAGTGGTCAACTTTCCTTCTTCTAGAATCATTGCTCAGGCTAAGTCTTCAAAGGGGATGCATCAACAATCTTCATTCACTCTTCGGCCGAGTATGAGTAAGAAAGTACAGGGACATGTCAGGCGTCCAACGCAAAGTCAACAACGAAGTTTTCAATCACGACCACATGGTCTGCAACAACAGGTACAGAGACTGTTTCAGGAAAGAACAAGAGCGAGGAACCGCATACTTGATCCTATCCCATGTCCATATGCTGTATTGCTTCCAGAACTTCTGAAGTTGAACTTGGTTGAGCTTCGTACCATGAGAGCTCCTTCTGCTGATAATCTACCACCAAATTTCGATCCTAATTCCAGGTGCGAATTCCATTCAGGTGCCCAGGGGCACAGTATTGAGAAATATTGGGCTTTTCAAAACAAGGTACAAGACCTAATTGAGTCCAAGACAATCATTTTTTCTCCTCATCCAAAGGTACTCCAGAATCTGATGCCTAATCACGACGAAACCAGTGTCACGGTTATTCTACCAGATGGTCCATGTTAAGCTAAAGTCTTCGAGTTAATCACCCAGGACGCCAGGGTATTCATGAAGCAAATAGAGCCAGCAGTATTCAAATACTCTCAGTGATGGCATTTATGTGTTTGACTTTCTTCTTTGTTCATTTTCATCCCTATTGAGGGGAACTACGTCGCTCTGATTCTTCATTGTTTATTAGTCAATGGAGATACGTAGGCAGAAGATCGTCAGGTCTTTCCGAGCAACCTTATGGGGCAACTTTACTCCCCAGCTTCACTCTTTCCTTCAGATGTCTCGTGTCAGAGTCAGAATAGCTAGAAGAAGAAGTATGACTGCCATGGTTAGGTATACAACTGCGAATTGAAGATTACAAGTCTGTGAAAGAGCTATTAATCACTGAAAGCATCCAAGACTGACAGGTCCAGACGGAGCCAAGCCTCCTCAACTACGGCAATATTCAGTTTCTTTACTGCATTTCCATTTGTAGTTTCTTTTATATGCTAAAACATTTGTCTACATGTATGAAATTTGTTTGCTTTTGAATGTTAGCAATAATAAAACTCACATGTTTTTCTTGAAGTAAATTCATTTGCATCCCCTTATAATTTTGCATATGTACATCGCAATACCAATTGTCATGCTTAAATTCCATGAGGGAGAATGACGAAACAAAAACGCAAAATCTCTAATTGTGTGCTCTCGAGTAAGGCCCTGTTGACGATGTACATGCTTTGTTTCAAATCCTTAAACACTGGAGATATAAGGAAGATAGACTCTTGCTAACCCCTTCGAGCCTTGAAGTAGGAGTTTCTTTTCACATAAAAAACCCTCACATGTAACCCAGGGGCAGGGTAGACGTCAGCTAGTCGGACCAAGCGTTCAGACTTTCATAAAGGAGTGTATTTGAAGATCCATTACATTCTATTATGCTAATCAAGAGGTCCAAAGACCCGAAACCACAACGGTTACCCAGGTCAAAAGGTCCAAAGATTGACAACCACAAGGGTTATCCTTCGTCGACCACAAAATGAGGCAGTCACAGCCCTCGTGAAGCAATCAAGACAAACAGTGTCACACGACTCGTTCAAAAAATAAAAATAAAAAGAAAAGAAAAGCCCGCTAAGTCGAAACTTGAAAACAAGCGACTTAGGCAAAAGTTAGGGCATCCCGCTGGACTCCACAATCAAAGATTCACAAGAATCAGTCCAGGCAAAAGTTAGGGATAAGCAAAATAACGCAAAAGCGAAAGATGGAAAGGATTACACAAGAAAGATCCTCAAATGAGAACAAAGTCGTGTGGCACAAACACAAAAGATAAAGGAGTGACTGACTCTCAACAATAACTTGATTGGCGCTTGAACTAATAGCAGCAATGGTTCCTCAATCAACACGAAACCCTTATGAAAGGTGAATGCTTGTGAAAACTGGCTGAATGTAGAAATGGAGAACATCACGAAGAGTGGGTGGGCACAAATAAATTTCGAGCCTATATCCTTTGTTTCTATAACCGTGAAGCCAGCCACGATACAACCCTCAAAAGTCCTAACTGAAACAGGGTTAATTTGAGAGCATACTACCACTAGACCGCGTTCCTGACTCCTATGAGTTATGATAAAAGACATTTGCTGGTATTGCATGTACATACTTTCATTCAAAATAATATCGTATCTTAACCAGTGATTCGCTCACGAAGGTTAAAACGATCCATTTTCAAAACTTCAAGTGTAACATGTGTGTTGCATTAGAATTTTCATTCTAAGAATAAACATTTTTTGCTTGCATACATTTGTTTAGCATCATAAATGGTTCACATGCGGAAATTCAATCCAGAAGCTTAAGCTTGCAAAGTTGAGAAGTTTAAAACTTCTGAAAGACTGTCACGTCGAGGTGCACTTTTCTGAGAAAGCTTCATTGAGCAAGGACTTTCCTAATTAGTCACAGTAAGAACTATCCAATCCGGGGTAGTTAAGTCGAGCAATCTCTTCAAACTTCAGTCAAACTGGGGCAATTGCTTTGAGATTCAGATCTCTCCAAGAGCAAAGATCAGTCAGTCAGGCGCAAAGCTATTCAAATACTCGTACTGGGGCAGGCCACCCCAATAGTACGAGAGTTCAGTCTTTCTTGAAGACAGACGATCGAAAGCATTTACCCGGAGTTCAAAATACCGTGGTCACTTGTCAAGCCGACTATCTCGTTCAGTACTTCTGGCAGATACAAACTCGTTCGCATTGGCAATGGTTACCTCCCCAGCAAGGTTGTTACGCTAGTCCATGCAGTCGTTATGATACCTAAGAGTTTAAAGACGCCAAGTCTTTTGTAAAATCCTCTTGAGGTAAAATCCATACGGAAGCAACTGATCCCCAGTACGAGACAACCTGAAATCCTCCCTCCTCAGCAGGACGTGTCTCGGTGTTGTCATCTCCAACAGGCAAATGGAAGTTATCCTCACTAAAGTCAGAAGTTTTTTTTCCTTCAGATGGTTTCCTTGATATCGGTTCCTCAACAGACCTAAGGCAACTCCTATTCCTTTAGAAGATTTCAGAAAAATCATTCTCCTCCCCAGCAATTCCATAAGAGTAGATAATCCCCAATAATCAAGGTATCCCCGGGCACGGCCCTCAAGTCTAAGGTCCAATTTATTTTTGGCAAAGGTGATGATTCGGGACAGATGAATTATTCACGCTCCTCTCCGACAGAGATGTTATCCCCACGGGACTACTTGATATCGAATTCGCGATCGTTGTGTTTCCCCACAGAGTCAGCAGAGACTTATCACTTCCGCGTCAGGAATTTCTTTTACATTCACACCAGTTCAGTAACAATACTCAAGACATAATATCCCCAGTGTCATGGGGCAACATGCCGTGCAATTCAACATATGCAAAGTCCAGCCGCAGACTGGCCAAAGTCCATCTTCGGGTGGCCGATTTCAAAGTCCAGCCGCAGACAGGCCAAAGTCCATCTTCGGGTGGCAAGCTTCAAAAGCCTCCCATAGTGAGCAAAAGCCTCCCGTAGTGAGCAAAAGTCTCCCGTAGTGAGCAAAAGTCCACCCGCAGTGTGGCAAATCTCTAAAGTCCCTCGCAGTGGGCAAAAGCCTCCCGTAGTGAGCAAAAGTCTCCCGTAGTGAGCAAAAGTCCACCCGCAGTGTGGCAAATCTCTAAAGCCTCCCGTAGTGAGCAAAAGCCTCCCGTAGTGAGCAAAAGTCTCCCGTAGTGAGCAAAAGTCCACCCGCAGTGTGGCGAATTTCTAAAGTCCCCCGCAGTGGGAAAATGTCTCCCGTAGCGAGCAAAAGCCTCCCGTAGCGAGCAAAAGCCTCCCGTAGTGAGGAAAAGTCCACCCGCAGTGTGGCAAAATCTCTAAAGTCCCCCACAGTGGGCAAAAGTCTCCCACAGTGAGCAAAAGTCCAGCCGCAGACTGGCCAAAGTCCATCTTCGGGTGGCAAGTTTCAAAAGTCTCCCACAGTGAGCAAAAGTCCAGCCGCAGACTGGCCAAAGTCCATCTTCGGGTGGCAAGTTTCAAAAGTCTCCCACAGTGAGCAAAAGTCCAGCCGCAGACTGGCCAAAGTCCATCTTCGGGTGGCAAGTTTCAAAAGTCTCCCACAGTGAGCAAAAGTCCAGCCGCAGACTGGCCAAAGTCCATCTTCGGGTGGCAAGTTTCAAAAGTCTCCCACAATGAGCAAAAGTCCACCAGCAGTGTGGCAAATCTCTAAAGTCTCCCGCAGCGAGCAGAAGTCCACCCGTAGAGTGGCAAATTTCCAAAGTCCACCCGCAGTGTGGCAAAATATCTGAAGTCCAACCGCAGATTGGCAAAAGTCCATCCTCAGGGTGGCAAAGTATCTTAAAATTCTATCGCAAGCTGATCAAAGTCCACCCACAGCGTGGCAAGTCGTTATTCGTCTAACTCCATCCAATAATACACCATTAAAGGCATTGTTGCAGCCTATCAAAGTCCACTCGCATTTTGGCAAGTCAGTAGCCATCTGACATCATTCAAAAGGCATCCCATGTCCAATGTTCCTCCCATCATAATTATATCCAAGCAGAGTTCGTTCGGTTGAGTTTATTCCCCTTTTCTTCTGCCACAAAGGGCAAATTTTCTGGTTGTTTCTGGTATTCAATCCCTGCATACTTCAAACGTCTGAAAGCAACTGCTATCATCCATTCAAGTCTACAGTGATTGAATAGGGGCAGCTGTAACACCCCAAATTTGCCCTTTCATTTATTACCTTCACCGGCTTATGTTTCATTCATCTATAGACCATTGGTCATAAAGGAAAATATATGGACTGAGTTGCAAGGTATTGGGTCATGGTAATCAAGACATTGTCGTCCTCTCAGTTGTTTATTGTATGTTGCGAGTTAGGGTGGAATTGAAATTGAAGTTGAGGATCCATCGAGAATACAAGTTTACTTTTGAATGAGAGTTTCAGGGGGATCGAGGGTATTAAGGTGTACAACTGGATTATTTAATACTCGAGCCCACATCTTACCCATTTTATACCTGAATTTTAAGCCCATCTCTTTTTCAAACCATAAACCTTGTTCATTATCCATATTAAGACCATATTTCCTACTTCAACTCCATTTGCTCATTTTAAGTTCGATTCAAGACTTTGCGAAGTTTGTTTTTATACCTTTCTTTTAAACCCAATAACACAATTACCCATTTTCATCTTTTTTTTTAGAACTAAGTATTATCCAAATTGGGCTCATATATCATGACCCGAAGATACATTTAATTCAAACCCACTTGTTTATCTTTTTCTATAAAAAAAAACATAATTATCAAATTGATTTATCTAATTGACATTCCATTTTCAAAGTTCACTTTTAATTTGAAATGTTTTCAGTCCATATACCGACAACCATGGCTTTCGGTATTACGCCGGGATCATTATTTCTAAACTAATTAATACATGGCAATAACCTTTCTAGACTACCAAAAATCAGAGAATGAAAATGAAATAGTGTGGAGCCCAATTGGCAAGAGGGGTTTCCGCTCATAAATCATATAATAAAAGAAAATAATATATACTGATATATCAGGAAAAGATGACATAAAAAAGATCAGTTGAGAAAACTTGTTATAGTCCTAACAAACTCCAAAAATCAGTTACAATCAGTTATAGAACAAAAAAAAACTCTATGAATAAAGGCGGAAACTTTTTCTTCTGGGGATGATCAATCTCTCTCAGCTCCATCAGTAACAATCTTCATCATTCATGAATTCGGAATCATCACTCTCTGTGTTATCGATCTTCAAACTGTACCACCATCCTGCATCCATATCAAGGAAAAGCAAAGTAAAAATTGAAAAGAAAAAACTTCACGAAAGAATTGAGTTTGCAACTGACTTAACAGAATTTCTCCAACAAACTAACGAACCAACAGGATCATAACCGATTGAAATACCTGTCAAAATCCAAAAACACCCGGGAGTGCTACAAAAGGCGGAACTTCATCACCATTCTGGGGGGGGGGGGCTTCAAGAATTTTCCGGATTCCTCCACTTTTCATCTTCATAATTTTCTTTTCCTCTCTTTTGGATACCTTCACTCTACAGCTCTTCACTCTTCAACCACCCACCATCTTCAACATTCTTCTTCAATCTTCCATAGCCCTTGAACCTTCATCAATTTCCAACCACCAAGAACCTTCATCTATCTGGCCCAATCCAAACTTCTTCAATTATCCGGGATCAACATCATCAACATTCTTCATTACCTGCAACTCATCAACACTAAACCTGCAAGATCAAGAATATTTTCCGTATTACCAGACCTTCAACAATACGCACACGGAGAAAATTCAACAAGCAAGTATTCCAACAATTCAGAACCACGGCAAAAAACAAGAATTGAAAGAGGGTTTCCGAATGGGAAAATCAACAACAATATTCGGATATGGAAAAAGAAAAATGCTTACTGGAACAAGCCGTCGAGTCGACAAATGAATCTGCAAAATCATCGCATTTTTGAAACTTCACTTTCAAAGCTTCATCAGCTCTTCTTCTGATCTTCAATCTTCGTCAGCAAATCATCAATTCTACCAAGTTTCGCCAAAACCTGCGAAGAACGCTTCAATGTTGTCCAACGGTTGTAATACGAATTGTTCCGTGATCTTCATCAAGCTTCAAGCTCCTTCTTCACTCATCTCAATCTCTCTGATTTTTTCTTTCTCTTTAGTTCCGCCTTCATCATATCAGCGTTCATCGCTTCATTTCTCTAATCTCGGCATTCGTCAATAATCGCCGCTACTTGCATAACAATCAACCAAGTCAGGGATTCGAAATCAAGCATAAACGCGTGATCAGAAGAGAGGAAGAAGAGCTTCGTCAAACCATGACAATAGAAAAGGCGCGAAAGAACAAGGATGCACTACGCCTCAGAATCTCCATCATCATCGTAGATACAAATTCTACACCAGGACCGCCTACGCGATTCCTTCATTTTCATTGCATAACACCACTCGTCGTCTCCAACCTCGTGGAATTGTCATCGGCGCGATCTTCATCCTCATCAAATAACCTGCAACAATTCTCATCACAACCGTTCAACATCGCAATATAATCCAGAAAAATTCGAAGAAGAAGGTCACGCAACCCACCGGCTCCGTGTTTTCATCGAGCGAAGGCCATAAGCTTCGTCTCCGACGCTCGACTCACAAGCTCCATTTCCGATCGAAGGTGATTTTGTTTAGTTATGTTTAATGCGTTTCTGACATACTTCAATATATGGATTTAGGGCGATTTAGTTGAGGTTGTTGAGGGATTTGAGGTGAGGTAAGGACAAGATAAAGTTTCGTTCTTATTGTTAGAGGATTAGAGAAGGTGGTTGGGGAAGCCGCGGCGGTGGCTAGGGTTCTCCAATGGATGAAGGAGGCCGCGCTTTTTTTTGCAAAGTAAGGAGAAGGAAGAGGTCAAGGTGGATGTGTGAGGGGAAAGATGAAATCACCGTGGAAGAGGTGAGAAAAGGGTAGCGGCGGTAAGGAGAAGAAGAAAAGGGAGATTAGGGTTGGCTAGAGATGAAGCCGCCGCGGGGAGAAATTGGGGGCTAGGGTTCATATGCCCTGTTTGTTGGTTTGTTTAGTTTTATTAAAAATCTTAAGATGTTATTAGTATTAAGGAAATAAATAAGTTTTAATTAGAAGATTAAGGGAAATAAAAAATCATAATTATGATTAATGCAATTTAATTATAGTTAATGAAAATTAATCTGTTAATTCTGATTTTTAAGAAGAAGGTTTCTTCCTACCACACTTGCGGTACACCTTCAGGCTCTGCGTGTGGGCCTAGGGTATTTCGCTAATGGCACCCCCATTTGGGCCCAGTTTTTGCATTATAACATAAGACATTGCTTCCTCACCCCCCTCTCTTATCTCCTTTTCTTTTATTTTCTATTCTATACATTTTTAAATTAATTCACAAATAAATATTAAAATGCATATTAAAATTCTATAAAAAATTATATTAGAATATTAAATAACTTTAGAACCATGCCCAATTTTTATTTTCTGATTTTTTCCATTTTGTGATTTAAATTCGATTTTACATTTTAATTGATTTACATTGAATTCCTTTATGAATACGTAAATTTGTACAATTTATTTCTACCACTTCCTGTAGTCTTTTTTGCCCATTCTTTTTGCCATGATTAAAAGACAAATAGAAGTAAGTAGAATATTTTTTGTGTATTTTTTAGGACATTTTTTCTACTATTTTGGTAGTGTGAATTGTATAAATTTGTGATTAAACTTTTGATAGAATTAAGTGACCATTTGACCTAGTTAGGATTAGAATTTTTAAGAGATTTTTTAACATAGTGTTATAATCAAGTTCAAGACCTTAGGAAATTAATTTCACATTTTTTCCATGACTTTTAATATTTTTGGCATTTTAATTCATTTCCATCATATTATGCATATTCATGGTTCATATCATTCACTAACTATTTGTTTTTTGTGCAAGGTATTTTTCAAGGTTTGGCTTATGGACTTGGATATTATTTTATGCCTCGATTATACTCTTGTGATTTGTGCTTTGTGATGTAATAGCTTAGAACTTGTACGTTTGTATAGCTTCTTTAATTAGGTTAGAAAAGATAAAATGAATCGTTAGAAAACAAAATCTCAAAAAATGAAACAAATAAGATACTCGATCCAACATCGAGTAAGTTTTCAAATAAATAAATAAAGTTCATGTGACTTTAGGGTTCCTCGATTACCATCGTTCCACTCCATTCAAACAAAAGCAAGCCTTGTATGTTTCACACCATAAGTCGTGCGTCTTAGCACCACGCAATCGACCCACCTGATCCATTGTTTCATCCCATTTACGTTTCATTCACGTTTTTACCTACCATGACTTAGGAGGACCATATTGTTCACTATTAACTCTTGTATTCTCATTTGTAGTTTAGTATCTCTTAGGTAGATTTAATTTCAAACCTCACTAACCATAGGTCATCATTAAATTCCATTGATTTAGGGTAAGTCTAGTTTCCCTTAGAATTTTTTCCCTGTTATAACTTGAGCCTCACTCCTCATCTTTAAAATAAAATAAAAAACACTTAATAAAGGAAAAGGTGTACAATGCGCCACGAGCCTTAAGCTATACGGGAAATGATTAGTGGAGGTCTCCTTCACTCTTCTAGGATGCCTTACAAACGTTCCATTGGGGGTGATCTTGGAAAGTATTCGCTCCTGTGTCATAGTCTTTAGTGTTGTACATACGAAAAACACAAATTCAAAACACTTCTTATAAAATACAACAAACCAAGAAGTCACGTCTTCTTATCTCATCTCATACTCTTTGCGGACGAACATGACTTGTCTCGACAGTTCAAACAGCGACACGGTAAACACCCTCGAGTCAGAGCCGGTAACACCTGAGCTAGAGCTATGGCAACGTCATCCTAAAAACCACAAATGAGTGTAAGCCTTAGTTAGACGAACTACGGCGTCTCTGATCCTCATTTATCCCGATGAGGTACGTAGGTAGTGGGGTAGGGCCCATTCGAGCACAATCTTTATTTTCCCTACATTTCCCTCTTTCTTTTCATTCTCTTTTCTTATTCCTTTCTCATTTCAGTTCCTTTTTCATTCCATTTCCAGTTAGCGGTTCATTTGTTCAGCAGCATATTATTTCTCACCCTTTGAAACAAACAAGCAAGCGTGGATCCCGTCGGGTACGACGGACGATCTGGGGTGCTAATACCTTCCCAGGTCGTAACCGACTCCCGAACTCAGATATTTGGTTCGCAAGGCCTCATCCTTTTCCTTCTTCCTTAGGTTTGTGCAACATTACCTTTCCCATTCCTTTGGGATAAAAATGTCTGGCTGGCGACTCTAACTTTTCCGCGCCACTTTCGCGTTTGTACTAGGGTGAAAATCCTGGGAGCGACAGCTGGCGACTCTGCTGGGGATTTTTAGAAATTCTAATTTCCCCTTTGAGAGTCAATCCTAGCGCTTGTCTGTTTCTGTTTTTCTTTGGGTGCTTATTCATTCGCTGTTATGCTTTAATTTAGCTTTACTGTTTTGTTTACAATTTATCGATTTCCTTTACAGCTTTATTTACAGCTTTCTGCACTTTACTTTACTGTCGCATATACTGGCATATACTGTACTGGTTGTTTTGGTTTTCCTTGGCGGGATGGGATTATTGTGAGATAAGCCAAATACCCGGCTTGAGTATACACATAGGATTTAGAGTGGGCAGTCGTGTGGCTTGCGTGGTCTTGAGCACGTATAGTTTTCATGAGTCCCACACCCAGATCAGGCTCTCTTGGGATATGTTCTATACTGCCTAGGCAGACCATAGAATGTTCCCACCTGAGCTGCTAACACTGGGAACCAATCATCGAGGACCTTAGTGGAAACAACCCTCTCCACTGGTGACAATGGCAGACCACATTTCGTGGCAAACCCGTTCGCACCCGAGGGCCCACTAGGAAATCGCATAGGATGACCCTGTTCTCTCGTAGGAACTTGGATAAAGCAACTGGTCGTATGACGGTAGTATTGTACCCTTCGGGATGAATGTACTATTGTTTCTCGACTTCAGTGCTTGAAGCCGGGAACTTATGAGGGATGCTTGTTTTTCCGGAATTCAGGTGAGGCCTCCCTGAGTAGTACATAATGCCAAACCGATTCCCTGATTTGGTCATGAGCCATTTTTCGGAAATGGTGAACGTATTATTGCTATTCGACTTTGAGAGTCCGTGATGTTGACCCGTAGTAGCACACCCGTGAGATTGGGAGGGGTTTACAGGTTTGCAGGAACCCTAAAAACTTCCAACATACCCGCTTTTTCCAGTGTTACTCCATGACATGATCCCATCCTATATGATACTAGTTGAGAATTCTGGAACTTCTGCACAGAGATACTGATATCATGATCTTCACCAACACTTGGTTATCTGATCCACACCAGCGTCGGACCGCTGACCACATGCCAGTTGCATACATGACATCATGGCATTTTAGCATACATGTTTAGTTACTTCTAAGGATCCCATATCTGAACTATGTCGGATTTTCTTCTGCATTAAAACTTGCATCAAAACAGATGGTTTCCTTGGAAATAACTGAACATGGAATTTACATACATCCTTGCATTTTTGACAGGTGTTCAGAGACAAATTCTTATCCTAACCTGGTTTCTCTCCAGAATCTCCAGAATGGACAATTTGAATCACGATTGTCAAGATATGAAACAACTCCGAGCGGAGGTGACTGAGATGAAGGTCCAACTGGGGCATGTTGTAGTGGACATTCGAGCGTTGTCCCAGGATCAGAAATTGCTGAGAGAAGAATTCAACTTGATGAAGACTCAGATAAAGCTGCTTACAGGAATCATGAATGCTATGTCGAAAAAGTAAAATAGTTGTGTGTCTACTTTTCAAACAGAAGGTCATGTTTCTCCCATCTCTTTGGGATGTCCAATAAATCAGGGTTCTTTAGATGGATTTCCTATACAGTTCGAATCTCTTCACTAGCAATCGCCACTCGGCAGTCAGGAAGAGCATCAGATAGGAACCAACTCCACATGAGAACTGAATGATCCTACACCAATCGTTACCAAAGAAGTGAGCACTTTCTTTCCTTATCAGGGATCCTCCTCAGGTGCTACGCCTTGGTTTCCAGGAGAAATACTTCAACTGATTTCATCTATAACTCCTCCATTGCTAGCAAATCGTCATCAACAGGTTCAAGAAAGGGTTATTGATCCGATACCCATGTCTTATGCTGAATTATGTCCACAACTGCTCAAAATGGGATTGATTGAGTATCACGAGCTAACTCCTCCTTCAGTATGCAGGAATACAAAAGAAGTGGTCAACTTTCCTTCTTCTAGAATCATTGCTCAGGCTAAGTCTTCAAAGGGGATGCATCAATAATCTTCATTCACTCTTCGGCCGAGTATGAGTAAGAAAGTACAGGGACATGTCAGGCGTCCAACGCAATGTCAACAGCGAAGTTTTCAATCACGACCACAGGGTCTGCAACAACAGGTACAGAGACTGTTTCAGGAAAGAACAAGAGCGAGGAACCGCATACTTGATCCCATCCCATGTCCATATGCTGTATTGCTTACAGAACTTCTGAAGTTGAACTTGGTTGAGCTTCGTACCATGAGAGCTCCTTCTGCTGATAATCTACCACCAAATTTCGATCCTAATTCCATGTGCGAATTCCATTCAGGTGCCCAGGGGCACAGTATTGAGAAATATTGGGCTTTTCAAAACAAGGTACAAGACCTAATTGAGTCCAAGACAATCATTTTTTCTCCTCATCCAAAGGTACTCCAGAATCTGATGCCTAATCACGATGGAACCAGTGTCACGGTTATTCTACCAGATGGTCCATGTTAAGCTAAAGTCTTCGAGTTAATCACCCAGGACGCCAGGGTATTCATGAAGCAAATAGAGCTAGCAGTATTCAAATACTCTCAGTGATGGCATTTATGTGTTTGAATTTCTTCTTTGTTCATTTTCATCCCTATTGAGGGGAACTACGTCGCTCTGATTCTTCATTGGTTATTAGTCAATGGAGATACGTAGGCAGAAGATCGTCAGGTCTTTCCGAGCAACCTTATGGGGCAACTTTACTCCCCAGCTTCACTCTTTCCTTCAGATGTCTCGTGTCAGAGTCAGAATAGCTAGAAGAAGAAGTATGACTGCCATGGTTAGGTATACAACTGCGAATTGAAGATTACAAGTCTGTGAAAGAGCTATTAATCACTGAAAGCATCCAAGACTGACAGGTCCAGACGGAGCCAAGCTTCCTCAACTACGACAATATTCAGTTTCTTTACTGCATTTCCATTTGTAGTTTCTTTTATATGCTAAAACATTTGTCTACATGTATGAAATTTGTTTGCTTTTGAATGTTAGCAATAATAAAACTCACATGTTTTTCTTGAAGTAAATTCATTTGCATCCCCTTATAATTTTGCATATGTACATCGCAATACCAATTGTCATGCTTAAATTCCATGAGGTAGAATGACGAAACAAAAACACAAAATCTCTAATTGTGTGCTCTCGAGTAAGGCCCTGTTGACGATGTACAGGCTTTGTTTCAAATCCTTAAACACTGGAGATATAAGGAAGATAGACTCTTGCTAACCCCTTCGAGCCTTGAAGTAGGAGTTTCTTTTCACATAAAAAACCCTCACATGTAACCCAGGGGCAGGGTAGACGTCAGCTAGTCGGACCAAGCGTTCAGACTTTCATAAAGGAGTGTATTTGAAGATCCATTACATTCTATTATGCTAATCAAGAGGTCCAAAGACCCGAAACCACAACGGTTACCCAGGTCAAAAGGTCCAAAGATTGACAACCACAAGGGTTATCCTTCGTCGACCACAAAATGAGGCAGTCACAGCCCTCGTGAAGCAATCAAGACAAACAGTGTCACACGACTCGTTCAAAAAAGAAAAAGAAAAAGAAAAGAAAAGCCCGCTAAGTCGAAACTTGAAAACAAGCGACTTAGGCAAAAGTTAGGGCATCCCGCTGGACTCCACAATCAAAGATTCACAAGAATCAGTCCAGGCAAAAGTTAGGGATAAGCAAAATAACGCAAAAGCGAAAGATGGAAAGGATTACACAAGAAAGATCCTCAAATGAGAACAAAGTCGTGTGGCACAAACACAAAAGATAAAGGAGTGACTGACTCTCAACAATAACTTGATTGGCGCTTGAACTAATAGCAACAATGGTTCCTCAATCAACACGAAACCCTTATGAAAGGTGAATGCTTGTGAAAACTGGCTGAATGTAGAAATGGAGAACATCACGAAGAGTGGGTGGGCACAAATAAATTTCGAGCCTATATCCTTTGTTTCTATAACCATGAACCCGGCCACGATACAACCCTCAAAAGTCCTAACTGAAACAGGGTTAATTTGAGAGCATACAACCACTAGACCGCGTTCCTGACTCCTATGAGTTATGCTAAAAGACATTTGCTGGTATTGCATGTACATACTTTCATTCAAAATAATATTGTATCTTAACCAGTGATTCGCTCACGAAGGTTAAAACGATCCATTTTCAAAACTTCAAGTGTAACATGTGTGTTGCATTAGAATTTTCATTCTAAGAATAAACATTTTTTGCTTGCATACATTTGTTTAGCATCATAAATGGTTCACATGCGGAAATTCAATCCAGAAGCTTAAGCTTGCCAAGTTGAGAAGTTTAAAACTTCTGAAAGACTGTCACGTCGAGGTGCACTTTTCTGAGAAAGCTTCATTGAGCAAGGACTTTCCTAATTAGTCACAGTAAGAACTATCCAATCCGGGGCAGTTAAGTCGAGAAATCTCTTCAAACTTCAGTCAAACTGGGGCAATTGCTTTGAGATTCAGATCTCTCCAAGAGCAAAGATCAGTCAGTCAGACGCAAAGCTATTCAAATACTCGTACTGGGGCAGGCCACCCCAATAGTACGAGAGTTCAGTCTTTCTTGAAAACAGACGATCGAAAGCATTTACCCGGAGTTCAAAATACCGTGGTCACTTGTCAAGCCGACTATCTCGTTCAGTACTTCTGGCAGATACAAACTCGTTCGCATTGGCAATGGTTACCTCCCCAGCAAGGTTGTTACGCTAGTCCATGCAGTCGTTATGATACCTAAGAGTTTAAAGACGCCAAGTCTTTTGTAAAATCCTCTTGAGGTAAAATCCATACGGAAGCAACTGATCCCCAGTACGAGACAACCTGAAATCTTCCCTCCTCAGCAGGACGTGTCTCGGTGTTGTCATCTCCAACAGGCAAATGGAAGTTATCCTCACTAAAGTCAGAAGTTTTTTTCCCTTCAGATGGTTTCCTTGATATCGGTTCCTCAACAGACCTAAGGCAACTCCTATTCCTTTAGAAGATTTCAGAAAAATCATTCTCCTCCCCAGCAGTTCCATAAGAGTAGATAATCCCCAATAATCAAGGTATCCCCGAGCACGGCCCTCAAGTCTAAGGTCCAATTTATTTTTGGCAAAGGTGATGATTCGGGACAGATGAATTATTCACGCTCCTCTCCGACAGAGATGTTATCCCCACGGGACTACTTGATATCGAATTCGCGATCGTTGTGTTTCCCCACAGAGTCAGCAGAGACTTATCACTTCCGCGTCAGGAATTTCTTTTACATTCACACCAGTTCAGTAACAATACTCAAGACATAATATCCCCAGTGTCATGGGGCTACATGCCATGCAATTCAACATATGCAAAGTCCAGCCGCAGACTGGCCAAAGTCCATCTTCGGGTGGCCGATTTCAAAGTCCAGCCGCAGACTGGCCAAAGTCCATCTTCGGGTGGCAAGCTTCAAAAGCCTCCCATAGTGAGCAAAAGCCTCCCGTAGTGAGCAAAAGTCTCCCGTAGTGAGCAAAAGTCCACCCGCAGTGTGGCAAATCTCTAAAGTCCCTCGCAGTGGGCAAAAGCCTCCCGTAGTGAGCAAAAGTCTCCCGTAGTGAGCAAAAGTCCACCCGCAGTGTGGCAAATCTCTAAAGCCTCCCATAGTGAGCAAAAGCCTCCCGTAGTGAGCAAAAGTCTCCCGTAGTGAGCAAAAGTCCACCCGCAGTGTGGCAAATTTCTAAAGTCCCCCGCAGTGGGAAAAGGTCTCCCGTAGCGAGCAAAAGCCTCCCGTAGCGAGCAAAAGCCTCCCGTAGTGAGGAAAAGTCCACCTGCAGTGTGGCAAAATCTCTAAAGTCCCCCGCAGTGGGCAAAAGTCTCCCACAGTGAGCAAAAGTCCAGCCGCAGACTGGCCAAAGTCCATCTTCGGGTGGCAAGTTTCAAAAGTCTCCCACATTGAGCAAAAATCCAGCCGCAGACTGGCCAAAGTCCATCTTCGGGTGGCAAGTTTCAAAAGTCTCCCACAGTGAGCAAAAGTCCAGCCGCAGACTGGCCAAAGTCCATCTTCGGGTGGCAAGTTTCAAAAGTCTCCCACAGTGAGCAAAAATCCAGCCGCAGACTGGCCAAAGTCCATCTTCGGGTGGCAAGTTTCAAAAGTCTCCCACAATGAGCAAAAGTCCACCAGCAGTGTGGCAAATCTCTAAAGTCTCCCGCAGCGAGCAGAAGTCCACCCGCAGAGTGGCAAATTTCCAAAGTCCACCCGCAGTGTGGCAAAATATCTGAAGTCCAACCGCAGATTGGCAAAAGTCCATCCTCAGGGTGGCAAAGTATCTTAAAATTCTATCGCAAGCTGATCAAAGTCCACCCACAGCGTGGCAAGTCGTTATTCGTCTAACTCCATCCAATAATACACCATTAAAGGCATTGTTGCAGCCTATCAAAGTCCACTCGCATTTTGGCAAGTCAGTAGCCATCTGACATCATTCAAAAGGCATCCCATGTCCAATGTTCCTCCCATCATAATTATATCCAAGCAGAGTTCGTTCGGTTGAGTTTATTCCCCTTTTCTTCTGCCACAAAGGGCAAATTTTCTGGTTGTTTCTGGTATTCAATCCCTGCATACTTCAAACGTCTGAAAGCAACTACTATCATCCATTCAAGTCTACAGTGATTGAATAGGGGCAGCTGTAACACCCCAAATTTGCCCTTTCATTTATTACCTTCACCGGCTTATGTTTCATTCATCTATAGACCATTGGTCATAAAGGAAAATATATGGACTGAGTTGCAAGGTATTGGGTCATGGTAATCAAGACATTGTCGTCCTCTCAGTTGTTTATTGTATGTTGCGAGTTAGGGTGGAATTGAAATTGAAGTTGAGGATCCATCGAGAATACAAGTTTACTTTTGAATGAGAGTTTCAGGGGGATCGAGGGTATTAAGGTGTACAACTGGATTATTTAATACTCGAGCCCACATCTTACCCATTTTATACCTGAATTTTAAGCCCATCTCTTTTTCAAACCATAAACCTTGTTCATTATCCATATTAAGACCATATTTCCTACTTCAACTCCATTTGCTCATTTTAAGTTCGATTCAAGACTTTGCGAAGTTTGTTTTTATACCTTTCTTTTAAACCCAATAACACAATTACCCATTTTCATCTTTTTTTTTAGAACTAAGTATTGTCCAAATTGGGCTCATATATCATGACCCGAAGATACATTTAATTCAAACCCACTTGTTTATCTTTTTCTATAAAAAAAAACATAATTATCAAATTGATTTATCTAATTGACATTCCTTTTTCAAAGTTCACTTTTAATCTGAAATGTTTTCAGTCCATATACCGACAACCATGGCTTTCGGTATTACGCCGGGATCATTATTTCTAAACTAATTAATACATGGCAATAACCTTTCTAGACTACCAAAAATCAGAGAATGAAAATGAAATAGTGTGGAGCCCAATTGGCAAGAGGGGTTTCCGCTCATAAATCATATAATAAAAGAAAATAATATATACTGATATATCAGGAAAAGATGACATAAAAAAGATCAGTTGAGAAAACTTGTTATAGTCCTAACAAACTCCAAAAATCAGTTACAATCAGTTATAGAACAAAAAAAAACTCTATGAATAAAGGCGGAAACTTTTTCTTCTGGGGATGATCAATCTCTCTCAGCTCCATCAGTAACAATCTTCATCATTCATGAATTCGGAATCATCACTCTCTGTGTTATCGATCTTCAAACTGTACCACCATCCTGCATCCATATCAAGGAAAAGCAAAGTAAAAATTGAAAAGAAAAAACTTCACGAAAGAATTGAGTTTGCAACTGACTTAACAGAATTTCTCCAACAAACTAACGAACCAACAGGATCATAACCGATTGAAATACCTGTCAAAATCCAAAAACACCCGGGAGTGCTACAAAAGGCGGAACTTCATCACCATTCTGGGGGGGGGGGGCTTCAAGAATTTTCCGGATTCCTCCACTTTTCATCTTCATAATTTTCTTTTCCTCTCTTTTGGATACCTTCACTCTACAGCTCTTCACTCTTCAACCACCCACCATCTTCAACATTCTTCTTCAATCTTCCATAGCCCTTGAACCTTCATCAATTTCCAACCACCAAGAACCTTCATCTATCTGGCCCAATCCAAACTTCTTCAATTATCCGGGATCAACATCATCAACATTCTTCATTACCTGTAACTCATCAACACTAAACCTGCAAGATCAAGAATATTTTCTGTATTACCAGACCTTCAACAATACGCACACGGAGAAAATTCAACAAGCAAGTATTCCAACAATTCAGAACCACGGCAAAAACACAAGAATTGAAAGAGGGTTTCCGAATGGGAAAATCAACAACAATATTCGGATATGGAAAAAGAAAAATGCTTACTGGAACAAGCCGTCGAGTCGACAAATGAATCTGCAAAATCATCGCATTTTTGAAACTTCACTTTCAAAGCTTCATCAGCTCTTCTTCTGATCTTCAATCTTCGTCAGCAAATCATCAATTCTACCAAGTTTCGCCAAAACCTGCGAAGAACGCTTCAATGTTGTCCAACGGTTGCAATACGAATTGTTCCGTGATCTTCATCAAGCTTCAAGCTCCTTCTTCACTCATCTCAATCTCTCTGATTTTTTCTTTCTCTTTAGTTCCGCCTTCATCATATCAGCGTTCATCGCTTCATTTCGCTAATCTCGGCATTCGTCAATAATCGCCGCTACCTGCATAACAATCAACCAAGTCAGGGATTCGAAATAGAGCATAAACGCGTGATCAGAAGAGAGGAAGAAGAGCTTCGTCAAACCGTGACAATAGAAAAGGCGCGAAAGAACAAGGATGCACTACGCCTCAGAATCTCCATCATCATCGTAGATACAAATTCTACACCAGGACCGCCTACGCGATTCCTTCATTTTCATTGCATAACACCACTCGTCGTCTCCAACCTCGTGGAATTGTCATCGGCGCGATCGTCATCCTCATCAAATAACCTGCAACAATTCTCATCACAACCGTTCAACATCGCAATAGAATCCAGAAAAATTCGAAGAAGAAGGTCACGCAACCCACCGGCTCCGTGTTTTCATCGAGCGAAGGCCATAAGCTTCGTCTCCGACGCTCGACTCACAAGCTCCATTTCCGATCGAAGGTGATTTTGTTTAGTTATGTTTAATGCGTTTCCGACATACTTCAATCTATGGATTTAGGGCGATTTAGTTGAGGTTGTTGAGGTATTTGAGGTGAGGTAAGGACAAGATGAAGTTTCGTTCTTATTGTTAGAGGATTAGAGAAGGTGGTTGGGGAAGCCGCGACGGTGGCTAGGGTTCTCCAATGGATGAAGGAGGCCGCGTTTTTTTTTGCAAAGTAAGGAGAAGGAAGAGGTAAAGGTGGATGTGTGAGGGGAAAGATGAAATCGCCGTGGAAGAGGTGAGAAAAGGGTAGCGGCGGTGAGGAGAAGAAGAAAAGGGAGATTAGGGTTGGCTAGAGATGAAGCCGCCGCGGGGAGAAATTGGGGGCTAGGGTTCATATGCCCTGTTTGTTGGTTTGTTTAGTTTTATTAAAAATATTAAGATGTTATTAGTATTTAGGAAATAAATAAGTTTTAATTAGAAGATTAAGGGAAATAAAAAATCATAATTATGATTAATGCAATTTAATTATAGTTAATGAAAATTAATCTGTTAATTCTGATTTTTAAGAAGGTTTCTTCCTACCACACTTGCGGTACACCTTCAGGCTCTGCGTGTGGGCCTAGGGTATTTCGCTAATGGCACCCCCATTTGGGCCCAGTTTTTGCATTATAACATAAGACATTGCTTCCTCACCCCCCTCTCTTATCTCCTTTTCTTTTATTTTCTATTCTATACATTTTTCAATTAATTCACAAATAAATATTAAAATGCATATTAAAATTCTATAAAAAATTATATTAGAATATTAACTAATTTTAGAACCATGCCCAATTTTTATTTTCTGATTTTTGCCATTTTGTGATTTAAATTCGATTTTACATTTTAATTGATTTACATTGAATTCCTTTATGAATACGTAAATTTGTACAGTTTATTTCTACCACTTCCTGTAGTATTTTTTGCCCATTCTTTTTGCCATGATTAAAGGACAAATAGAAGTACCTAGAATATTTTTTGTGTATTTTTTAGGACATTTTTTCTACTATTTTGGTAGTGTGAATTGTATAAATTTGTGATTAAACTTTTGATAGAATTAAGTGACCATTTGACCTAGTTAGGATTAGAATTTTTAAGAGATTTTTTAACATAGTGTTATAATCAAGTTCAAGACCTTAGGAAATTAATTTCACATTTTTTCCATGACTTTTAATATTTTTGGCATTTTAATTCATTTCCATCATATTATGCATATTCATGGTTCATATCATTCACTAACTATTTGTTTTTTGTGCAAGGTATTTTTCAAGGTTTGGCTTATGGACTTGGATATTATTTTATGCCTCGATTATACTCTTGTGATTTGTGCTTTGTGATGTAATAGCTTAGAACTTGTACGTTTGTATAGCTTCTTTAATTAGGTTAGAAAAGATAAAATGAATCGTTAGAAAATAAAATCTCAAAAAATGAAACAAATAAGATACTCGATCCAACGTCGAGTAAGTTTTCAAATAAATAAATAAAGTTCATGTGACTTTAGGGTTCCTCGAGTACCATCGTTCCACTCCATTCAAACAAAAGCAAGCCTTGTATGTTTCACACCATAAGTCGTGCGTCTTAGCACCACGCAATCGACCCACCCGATCCATTGTTTCATCCCATTTACGTTTCATTCACGTTTTTACCTACCATGACTTATGAGGACCATATTGTTCACTATTAACTCTTGTATTCTCATTTGTAGTTTAGTATCTCTTAGGTAGATTTAATTTCAAACCTCACTAACCATAGGTCATCATTAAATTCCATTGATTTAGGGTAAGTCTAGTTTCCCTTAGAATTTTTTCCCTGTTATAACTTGAGCCTCACTCCTCATCTTTAAAAGAAAATCAAAAACACTTAATAAAGGAAAAGGTGTACAATGCGCCACGAGCCTTAAGCTATACGGGAAATGATTAGTGGAGGTCTCCTTCACTCTTCTAGGATGCTTTACAAACGTTCCATTGGGGGCGATCTTGGAAAGTATTCGCTCCTGTGTCATAGTCTTTAGTGTTGTACATACGAAAAACACAAATTCAAAACACTTCTTATAAAAGACAACAAACCAAGAAGTCACGTCTTCTTATCTCATCTCATACTCTTTGCGGACGAACATGACTTGTCTCGACAGTTCAAACAGCGACACGGTAAACACCCTCGAGTCAGAGCCGGTAACACCTGAGCTAGAGCTATGGCAACGTCATCCTAAAAAACACAAACGAGTGTAAGCCTTAGTTAGACGAACTACGGCGTCTCTGATCCTCATTTATCCCGATGAGGTACGTAGGCAGTGGGGTAGGGCCCATTCGAGCACAATCTTTATTTTCCCTACATTTCCCTATTTCTTTTCATTCTCTTTTCTTATTCCTTTCTCATTTCAGTTCCTTTTTCATTCCATTTCCAGTTAGCGGTTCATTTGTTCAGCAGCATATTATTTCTCACCCTTTGAAACAAACAAGCAAGCGTGGATCCCGTCGGGTACGACGGACGATCTGGGGTGCTAATACCTTCCCAGGTCGTAACCGACTCCCGAACTCAGATCTTTGGTTCGCAAGGCCTCATCCTTTTCCTTCTTCCTTAGGTTTGTGCAACATTACCTTTCCCATTCCTTTGGGATAAAAATGTCTAGCTGGCGACTCTAACTTTTCCGCGCCACTTTCGCGTTTGTACTAGGGTGAAAATCCCGGGAGCGACAAAAGCGCTCTTATATGTTTTAAAAAAAACTTCGCCCAAAAAAGCGCTTTTAAAGGGTTACCTTAGAAAGTGTTGCTAAAGACCTTAAAATGGACCTACCTTAGAAAGCGCTAAAGATCCCACCTTAGAAAGCGCTTTCTAAAAGCGCTCTTATAGGTAGCCCTTAAGAAAGGGCTTTAGAAAAAGCGCTCTCTAAGGTCAATTATTAATTAAAATATTTAACTTTCAGAATCTCAAAATAGCAAAAAGGGAGATCAAACCCACGCCCTTGAGGTGGGGAAAGGCATTGTACAAGCGCATTAACCACTAGGGTGGTGATACACCCATTAATTAAAATACAAACATATATATATATATATATATATATATATATATATATATATATATATATATATATATATATATATATATATATATATATATATATATATACCTGAAATGAATATTACTATTTTTAATATTTTTGAATAATTTTTTTCACATAACTCATTCATATATATTCAAAATATTATTTTCACAAAAATAACAAAAAAATATTTTTATTTGATTAGTTTTAAGTATTTTAAAGAAATTCTTTAAAATATTTAAAATTAATCAAATAATAACACTTTTTTGTTAAATTTGTGAAAATAATATTTTGAATATATGAATGAAAAGTCATATGTTATTCGTATGATGATGTAAAAATTTCTTTGTTTGAAGAAATTGATGAAAATAATTTATTTAAAATATTATGAAACAAAATAAAAAGAATTTATTTAAAATATTTAAAATTATCAAATAATAATATTTTTTGTTATTTTTGTGAAAATAATATTTTGAATGTATGAATGAAAAGTCATATGTTATTTGTATGATGATGTGAAAATTTCGTTGTTTGAAAAAATTGATGAAAATAATTTATTTAAAATGTTTTGAAACAAAATAAAAAGAATTAATTTAAAATATTTAAAATTAATCAAATAATAATATTTTTTATTATTTTTTTTTTGAAAATAGTATTTTGAATGTATGAATGAATTATGTGCAAAAAAATGTTCAAAAATGATTTATTTTGAGTGTTTAAATAATTAATTGAAAAATAATATTAAAAAATATTAATAATAATAATAATAAGAAGAAGAAGTTTGTTACTTACTGGTTATACATTATTGTTTTCATTCTATTTTCGTTGCATGAAGAAGAAGAAGAAGTTTCGTTACTTGCTGGTGTTCGTTGCGTGAAAAAGAAGAAAAGGTACGTCATTATGTTTTCGTTACTTGTTGTTATACATTGTTGTTGTTGTTCTTACGGATATTGTTGTTGTTAGGGTTTAAGATTTTCGTTGACAAAAGTTTAAGATTTTCATTGATTGCTGATTTTGTTGTTAGGGTTTAAAATGTTGTTGCTGCTGTTTGTGTTGTTTATTCTCCATTGTTCTGTTGTTGGTTTGATTTTGATGAGATTTTGGGGAATGTTGTTGGTGTTGTTTGTTTTGTTGTTACTGTTGTTTTTTCTGTTGTTGTTGAATTCATATTCTTTGTTTGTCAACATTCTCAATCTCATGTCTCTTACTAGGCATCTGGTTTATTTGGCTCACAATGTTCACCAAATTTTCTAAACAAAAAATGGTGTTAATTAACTAGTAGTATTAGTAGTTGTTTTTTTTACACCGTGTTTAAAAAATAACTAGACTATACTATATAGACAAGCTCTTGTATGATGTATCTACATTTTGCACATTGATACATCCAAATTATAATTTATAATCAAACTTATGAAAACTAGTATCATCATGAGTATACAAGTTCTTAGACACATACACAATATGTAATACCAACACATACATTTTAGATTGAAAGTGTTTCTGATATATGAAATGTGTTGGCCCTACATGTTTGTTACTATCAAATGTTTGTCTGTATGATTCATTTGTGTCATCATTTTATTTTGGAATGAATGTAAGTTATAAAAAAAGTTTAAAAAATAACTAGACTATACTATATAGACAACAATGCATTACCCAAATACTTTGGTTAAGTAATAGTTCGTGAAGAATAGGTGCTTGTTTGTGATTACATGTTGTCACTTATCAAGTTATGACTCATAATTGGTCAATTAATGATATTTCATTTTATGATACGTGTACAGGGGGATCTTGGTAATTCTAACATATTTGGACACTATGTGGGTCTAGAAGGTGTTTACTCTTTACAGGTAATTAGTTGTTCTTTCACACCACTGTAATTAGTAGTGCTTTGAATGAACTGATATGATGAGGTTACTAACTTATTGAATTTTCTATATATAGGGGTTACTTGTGATCAAAGTGTGAAAGTTAGATCGTTTCCCTACAGGTATATATATTTTTATTTTTGTTTTTGTTTAGTTTAATTAGTATAACTATGGATAATAAATGGATGTCTACAAGTCGATTGTCGATAGAGTACGAGAATGGGGTATCATAATTCATTAAGTTTGCTGTTGCGCACGCCAAAGACCCCAGTCGAATGAAATTTCCTTGCTTGGGTTGCTGTTTTGTGGGTCGGGTTGACGCAGTTCAGTTGGCATCGCATTTAAAGAGGCATGGAATTGATTGAAGTTATACATGTTGGAATTTGGATGGTGAGAAAAGTAACGAGAATGTTGTACCGGGGGATGATACGACTTATGCTTCAAACGACAATGGCACATATACATATGATTATGATCGAGTCAAAGAGATTGCATAAGCACTTGAAGATGATATTAAGTATTGTCCTAAAATGTTTGAGAGGTTGGTAAGCGATGCAGAGAAACCGTTGTATTATGGTTGCACTAAATTCACAAGATTGTCTGCGGTATTAAAGTTGTACAACTTAAAGGCGGACAATGGATGGTCGGATAAAAGTTACACAGAATTATTGGCCCTTATGAAAGATATGCTTCCAGAGGATAATGTTCTTCCCAATCGAACATATGAGGAAAAAAAGATGTTGTTCTCTACTTGCATGAGCTATGATAAGATACATGTCTGTCCAAACGATTGCGTCTTGTTTCGAAACGAGTATGCATTGTTAAATGAGTCTCCTAAATGTAGTGTTTCTCGATATAAGAAGAAGGTGTCTCCAGCAAAATTCTTATGGTAATTTCCTATAATTCCGAAATTCTGACGCATGTTTCCTAGTCAAACCAATTCAAGACACTTGACTTGGCATGCATATTAAAGATTTATTGATGGAAAGTTTTGACATCTAGAAGATTTACCACAATGGATGAAAATCGATGATGATTATCCTGAATTTGGAAAAGATGCAAGAAACATTCGCTTGGCGTTATCTACTGATGGAATGAACCCACACAGTCTTCAAAGTATCTCACATAGCACTTGGCCTATGATTTTAATGATTTATAACCTACCTCCATGATTATGTATGAAGCGTAAGTACATGATGTTATCTATGTTAATTTTTGGGCCTAAACAACCAGGGAATGACATAGACGTATACTTGACATCCTTAATCGAAGACTTAATGTTTTTGTGGGAGAACGGTGTGGAGGTTTATGATGGGTATAGGAAAGAAAGTTTCAACTTGAGGGCGATGTTGTTTGGCACAATTAATGATTTTCCAGCATAAAAAAAATCTATCAGTGTACAACATAAAAGGTCAATGTGCGTGTCCTATTTGTGAAGATAAAACAGATTGGACGCGATTGGAGTTTGATAAGAAGAATGTCTTCCTCAGTCATCGTAGATTCTTAAATTCGAAACATCACTACCGTGGGTGGAGAAAAGCCTTCAATGGAGACATAAAACAAGGTAGAGCTCCACCTATATTGACAAGTGATTAAATGTTTGAAAAGGTGAAAGATGTGAGTACTCAGTTGGCAAGCCTTTTACACATACACTTGTCAATAAAGGGTGGAATAAGAGGTCATTTTTTTTGAAATACCATATTGGAAGTCGTTGTATGTAAGACATTTTCTCAATGTTATGCATATTGAAAAAATTATGTTTGACAGTTTTATTGGTACGTTACTCAATATACAAGGAAATTCTAAGGATGGACTTAAAGCAAGAAATAATTTGATAGTGATGGGGATAAGAACTGAATTAGGAGACTTGAAGAAAGGAAAACAGACATATCTACCACCTGCTGCATATACTCTATCTAGAAAGGAGAAAAAAGTATTGTGTAAGTTTTTAAGTGAAGTTAAAGTTCCAGAAGGATACTCTTCAGATATTAGAAGACTTGTGTCTACGAAAGACCTCAAGTTAAATAGTTTAAAGACGCATGACTGCCATGTTATAATGGAACATTTTCTACCAATATGTATACATTCTATTCTGTCAGAAAAAGTAAGAAGTGCAATAACTAAATTGTGTTTTTTCTTCAAGTCAATTTGTAGTAAGGTGATCGATCCTGCGATCTTACTAACATTGCAAAACGAAATAGTTATTACTTTGTGTGATCTTGAAATGTATTTTCCACCCTTGTTTTTGACATAATGGTTCATCTAGTTGTTCATCTAGTGAAAGAGACACAATTGTGTGGACCAACTTGTATGAGATGGATGTACCCTACTGAATGTTATATGAAAATATTAAAAGGGTATGTGAAAATCCAAAGTCGACCAGAGGGTTGTATTTCTGAATGATACATTATTGAAGAAGCAATTGAGTTTTGAACTAAATATCAGTCCAATGTACAATCAATTGGACTCCCCAAATCTCATATTATCGAACAAAAAACGGGAAAAAAGTTAATTGGAAATGAATTTGTGACAATATCAAGGGTCGAATAGGATCAAGTGCATTTGTATGTTCTGCATAATGAGAATGGGGTTGAGCCGTATGTTGAAATGCACAAGGATGTTCTCCGAGGTTTAAATCCAAATAGAAATGCAAATTTGATAGTACGAGAGCACAACCAAAGTTTCATATCTTGGTTTAAGGATCATATCTTAATCGAGATTTCACATTGATTTATAAAATGCAACCTATCATGATCCCAAACTATGAAGAATAATCCAAATGATCATTCATCCACAATTTGAAATAATGAAGATTAAACATCTTCGACAATCAATAATCTTCGAATCGGAGATCTCATCGACCAAAAGAAAATAAGATGAAGGAAAGTGAATCTAAAATTTACGACCCATCAACAACCAACCAATTAAAAAAAATCAGGAAAATGGATATAAACCATACAAAATTTAAATGCCTCACTAAAATATTTTTATAAAATGCTTTCACCATAATTTTCTTTTTAAAGCTTTTCCAATGAATGATGACTAAATAAAATGCTATAGAAAACAAATAAAAAAAAACTAAGAAACAATTAAAAAAAACAAAGATATAAAGACCTCCAAGGGGGAGGGTAGCGCAAACTGGTAGGGTGATAAAAGAAATTATTTAGGTCCAAATTGTAAGGCCCAAACACACACAAGTTTTTATAAAAAACTCTTAAAAGAGGAAGAAAATAAAACGAAAGAAAAAAGGTGGAACATGCCTTCTTCTTCTCCATTCCCGGCGGTACCTTCAATATGAACAAACAAAATGCACAAACACTGTTCCTTCTTCTTCTTGTGATCGATGCGTTTGAGTCACGATTTTGCTGTGTTTTGAATTCGCGAGGAAAGCGTGATATTGGTGCTGCATTTAATGTTCATTTGTCATGCGCTTTAATTGTTTATGCGTTTTGCTTCATATCTTATTGCGTTTTGTTTCAGCATCTTGTATGCGTAAAATCGCTCTCTCAATGCGTTGCGTTTTGGAGACGTTTGTGACGTCCTGCGTTTCATATATTTTTTGTTGCGTTTTGGTGATGTTTCAGCCTGTTTATGTGTTTTCCAGGTGTTTCACGTGTGTGGTGCGGTTTGATGCGTTGAAGTTGATGCTGAGTTTTTACCTTGCCTGAAGGCGTGTGAGAGGCGCGAAGCTGGTGAGCTGATCACGTGTGTTTGGAATAAAGCCGTGCGTGACGTACTGAATTAAGTGGCTAGGAAGAGAGCTGGAGGCGGAATAAAAATTGATGGCTTATTTATGTATCACGTGATTTCTAATGACTTGATGAAGCTTGTTCTTCTTTGAGTAGGTCCCGCGCGGGATTAAGAGCTTCATGATTTTTTTAATTGGTATAGAAAAATTGGAATGGGCTTAAGGGAAAATTAAAATGGGCTTAAGGGAAAATTATGAATTAAAAAAAGATATTGACTATGATTATAAGAATGGATAATAAAATGATTTTAATTGGATGAATAATGGTTTTAAGAATAGAAATGGATATATAAATAAAAAGAATTGGATAATGAATATTTTGTGAAAATGGATAAAATCGAAAAATGGGTAAAAAAAGAAATAGATAATATCTAAATAATGTGATTGGAAAAAAAATCGAAAAATAAATGGATATATGAAAATGATTATAGAAAATGAGATACAGGTGGATAAATGGATATGAACTGATGATTTTTTAGCCCCAAAACCAGATCTTGATTTTTTGTATAAGCCACTGAACACAACCACTCTTGAACCACTGAACAACTTGCAACTCAAACCATAATCACTTGGTTCATCTGAAAATTTCCTTAATTATTTGAATCCGTACCGAGGAAAATAAATCCACTGATGAACTGATGAACACTGATAAACCTGAAGATTCAACCCAAGCTACACACGAACCACTGCTTGATAAACCATAGAAATTCCGAACACAACACAACTTGACTTTGAATACGCACTTTTTGAGAAAAAGACCATTGGCACAAATAACTTGCAGTTGAAACAATCTCCTAATAGTTTGACCAAGATTAGGTCAAACGTCCATCTGGATCGAATCATAACTGAACAACCGCATCTGAATTAAAAACTCTGCCTTATTTTTGAAAACCTGCATACACAGAGAAGAAGAAAACCGCGACACATTTTTTAGTATTTTGGTTAGAGATTAGTAAATATAAACAGATAAAAGCAAGTAAAAACACAATGATCCCCTGTGAGGCATAGACCCGCAACTGAAAAGGGTAAATGAACCATTGCGTGATCTTGTTTGTATGCAAGATGCAGATGAGATGCGAAAAATATTAGGGTAAAAAATTAGGGCATGACAGATGCCCCTATTTAAGTTTCTTCAATGCAGAGATATGAAGATTGACATCTTTGTTTCGACAAGATGGAAGATACTTAAATATCAAAAACCCAATTTTTGGCCCTAAGAGGCCATGAAACTGGAATGGAATGAAATGAAATAAAATGATATAGAACGATATTAAAAGATATGAAACGATATGAAATATTATGAAATGGATATGAAAACATATGAAATGCAGAGAAATTTGTAAGAAACAAAACGACACATGAAATAGAATAAACGCTAGGATAAGGAGCATAAAACTCCGACGGGGGACAAAGCACACAACAACTGGCAACCACAACATGGCTCAGCTGAGGCAAAGATGTCCAAGAGTGGCATTGGATAGAAGAAGTCACAACATCCAATATTGGCATTGAATGAGGTGAGAAGAATTACGGAAAGTTCATTAGAAGCATCCAAGAATGACATGAATGACTTTTACTGGGAATACCCGAGAGTGACATCGGATAAAAAAAAATCATAACATTCAACAGTGGCCTTGAATGAAATGAGAAAAGTTCTGGAAAGCACTTAAAAAATAATGATGACTATGTTATATACATCCGACAGTAGCCTCAGAGAGAAAAAGATCACGAGATTCAACAGTTGCCTTGAACGAAGTGAGAAAAGTCACAAAGAATACATAAAAAACAATGATGACTCTAATATGAACATCCGACAATAGCTTCAGAAAGAAATGTGAATCACAATATCCAGTAACAGAACTGGATAAAATGAGAAACATTATGTAAAGTTCATCAAATCAATGATGACTTCAACATGGACATCCGAGAATGGCAATCGGAAGGAAAATGATCACAATATCCAAGAATATCAATCAGATAAAAAATGTGAATCACGACATTCAAGAACATAACTGAATGAAATGAAAAAAGTTCGAGAAAGTACATCAAATCAATGATGAATCCACTATGGACATCCGAGAATGGCATCAGATAAAAGGGTGTAATATCTGAGAAGAACATCTGGTAAGAAAAGATTCTGGAGAGACATCAAAGCGAGGTATATCTGGACAAACATCAAATAAACACAAAAAGGTTACGAGAAAACATCAGAACAAAGGTTACCATCATATCTGGAATAACATCAGATAAAGGTTCAACATATCTGGAACAACATCAGATAGAGGTGAAAGTTCTGGGAAAACATCAGAAAGACACACAAAAGTTCTGGGAAAACATCAGAACAAAGGTTTAACATATCTGGAACAACATAATATATAGGTTTAACATATCTAAACAACATCAGATAAAGGTGACAGTTCTGGGAAAACGTCAAAACAAACAAGGATATCCAAAATAACATCAGATAAAGGTTTAACATATCTGGAACAACATCAAATAGAGGTGAAAGTTCTGGGAAAACATCAGAACAAACAAGGATATCTAGAATAACATCGAGTAAGAAGAGACAAACAAGTATTTTCGTAGGTGCCAAGTAAGTTGGACTTTGATCACAAGGTAAGACTTTGAAAATAACAAGACCTCGAGAAATGCATATGAGGACTAAAACACTCATGATACAAACAAACACAAAAATGGGGACTAACACACCCAAGAGAAAGTATAATGAGGAATAACACACTCAAATATGCAAATATATATGAAAATAAGGAATAACACACCCAAAAAAACACATAATAAGGAATAACACACTCAAATATGCAATCATATATGAAAGTGGGGAATAACGCACCCAAGAAAATGCATAATGAGGAATAACACACTCAAATATGCCAACATATACGGAAATGAGGACTAACACACCTAAGAAAACGCATAATGAGGAATAACACACTCATATATGCAATCATATATGAAAATGGGGAATAACACACCCAAGATAACACATAATGAGGAATAACATACTCAAATATGCAATCATATATGTTAATGAGGAATAACACACCCAAGAAAATGCATAATGAGGAATAACACACTCAAATATGCAAATGTATACGGAAATGGGGAGTAACACACAAAGGAAAACACATAATGAGGAATAACACACTCAAATATGCATTCGTATACGAAAATGGGGAATAACACACCCAAGAAAATGAATAATGAGGAATAACACACTCAAATATGCAAACGTACGAAAATAGGGAATAACACACCCAAGAAAACACATAACGAGGACTAACACACTCAAATATGTCAACATATACGGAAATGGGGACTAACACACCCAAGAGAATGCATAATGAGGAATAACACACTCAAATATGCAAACATTTACGAAAATGGGGAATAACACACCTAAGAACATAATATGAGAGAAAATACTAGACAACCAGTTTAGACTCTTAGGGGAGTGGAAAGATGGAAGATTGATTCCTCAACACGAAGATCACTTCCATTTTGCTTTGAGATTAGAGATGCTACTGTTGAACAAATCTCTGTCACACCATTAAACTGTATCAAGTTGAAAATCTCTTGAGAAAAGTCATGAAAAGTTGTTTAGGGATTCTTGAAGAAAGTTGCCCCAAGTTCAATGACTTATGAAAGTAAACTGATGATGAATTCAGTTCTTGACTACTGTCAGAGACAATTAATCAAATATTTGAGATGACTGTCAGGAGAATAAAATGATCATGGCTCCAGTTCTTGAAATTAAGGTTGAGAAGATAAATCCAGTATGAATCTTGAAGATCTTCTGATTAACCAAATCTGAGAACAACTTGCATTGAGCAACATCTTGAATCATAGGTCCTGGGAAGAACTTGCCCCTGATAAGATCACTGACCAAGTTTCTCAACTATTTGAAAATTCCTTGATGAGGAAAGTTTGTTTGCAAATAAAAATGTTTGTACAAACCTAGTAATTCTAATGCAAAGTTCATGCAAAGTATTGAGATCAACAATCATTTTTGGAATGAAATTTATTGATGTAAAGTAAATGAAAACATTGTCAAAACACAGTGGTTGAGACAAAATGAAAGATAAGGAAAAGTTAAGAAAACAAATGATTGGTAACAAACTTGGGAGTCAGTTTACGCAACCTCGTTGTAGTATGTTTTTCAAAAGAAACCTGGATTGAATTAGGACTTTTGAAGGTTGTAACGTGGTTTGGTTCACGATTTATGAAACAAGGATATAAGCTCAAAGTTATTTGTACCCAACCCAACTTCGTGAGTGTAACACCCCAAAATTTGCCCTCTTCTATTTAGCATCATCATCATATCATAATTACCATAAGCATGTCATGTCATTAACATTTTTGCATAGAAAGATGAAGCATAACACTTGCATGTTCTAGCATAAGGCATGTGATCGACCATCCGGGAAATTTGAAGCACTATAAGTCAAAATCAAGAGCATGGAGACATGGCAAGAAGCTCACAAGGAATGTTATACAAGCTTGGCATCATGGTCAAGGCCCCTAAAAAAGATTGAGGATCAAAATCAGATCAGAACGGTCGGCGCCGGGTTATTATTGAGGTTTCCCACCAAATGGAGGGAAAATTCAAAATTCACTCGCGTTAACCGGTTAACACTTTGGTTAACCGGTTAACAGCTGCGAATTTTGAATTCTAGCAGCAAATTCAGCATGTGTTTTGGCTCCAATTTTCCAATTTTCTGATTTTTATTCATTTTGAATTAAGGAGAAGGATCTAGAGCATTTATCCAAGTCTAATTCCAATGCTAGGTCCTAATCACTTTCTAAAGCCAATTCCAAACCATATTTTTTGGATCCCAAGCCTAAATTTTGGGCCCCAAATCTAAACCATATTTAATCCATTTTCCTCCAAACCAAGAGGCTCTCTCTCTCTCTCATAATTTACTCCTCTTCATTTTCTGAATTTTGATCTCTCTCACCATTCTCTCACTTTTTTCTCTCAATTTTCCAAATCACTCAAAGTTCCTCTTTGAAGATCACATAACTTTGCCTTAAAGTGTGTAGATCTTGGAACTAGACCTCCATCTATAGCTTCTTTGCATCATTTTCCTGGTTTACTTGGTGGTTCAGATCTGGTTTGGAAGTGCTTTTGGAGCCAAAATTCTGCATCAAGACCCTTTGCTTGCATTTATTTTGCATGGAGTGCGAAGCTTAGCATCGGATCTTCAAAGTTTTCCGCGAAATCTCTCATCTCCAGCTCAAACAACAATTACCAAAGCATACCTCAGCTTTGTAGGTTGGTTAAATTCAGATCTAGCTTTGTTTTAGCTTATTTGCATGCTTGTGCTTTAGATCCACCATGTGCTTGTGTTGCTTGAATTGATTGGTTGATTTGTATCCGGATCCGTGTGCTAATGTTCATAAGCTTAATGATGTTAATTATTGTGAATTGATCCATTTATTTCATGCTTAATTGATTGCTGGCCTGTGGTGGAATTATTTGGATAAGCTGGAATTGAGCTGATTTTCTGCATGAAATTGTTGCTGTTTTTACAGTGTTAACCGGTTAACGCTTTGGTTAACCGGTTAATACACCTGTTTTTTTGCGTATTTTGCTGCAGGTTTGGACTGGTTAACCGGTTAACGCTTTGGTTAACCGATTAACACTGATGCAATATGTCATTTGTGAGTTGTTTTGAGCTTGTTTAATCCCCTTACTTTCTTTAATTGCCATGGATCATTGTATGATCATTGAATATGCTAGTTTAGGGTGATTTGCTTGCTGGTTGATGTATGCTTTCATATTCTCGACACGTAAATGCGTGTATGTGCAAAGCTTGGCATGTTGTTTGATCTTTGTTGATTTGAATGTTGGGCATGCTATTTCCATGAGTTTTATTGATAAACATATGCTGTATTTTTTTGCTAACATTGCAGGGGCTTATGGTAAGAGAAGTGTGGATGTTTATCCATATTTCAACTCTTCATCTTTTCTTTTTAAGTTGCTTTCTACTTTGTGGTTTTTGATGTGCCTTATGCCATCATGTGATTCAACTCTTTTCCTCCCCCTTTAGGAGCAACTTATATCCTTTAAAGGAGTAAGTTGCTTGCTAGCTTTCTTCTCCTCTTCTTTTCTTTTCCTTGGTTCTTCTTTTCTCTTAGGATAGTTGAAACCTCACTAACCTTAGGACCACTTTTGCATGATAACTTTAGGTTTAGTTTTTCCCATTAGACTTTTGCCTTTTTCTCCTTTGGTTCTCTTTCTCTTCTCATCTTAAAAACAAAGCCTAAAAAACATTAATAAAGAAAGAAGTGACTTCTTATGTAATAGCCTTATTCCATGGGGAATATGTATTCATTCGATCTTGGAATAGTGCATTTGTTTAGCATGATGCACAAGTCGGATCATGAAGTCATCTTCATCAAAGAAAAATCCTAAAAAAATACTTCTTTATTTTTAATCACTAAAACACTTAATAAATTTAACAAGTCAATGAATTTAGGCCCTTGCCCTTGGAAACAAGTCTTGGATAAGTTCTCCTTACTTGGTGTGCTTGTTCTATTATTCCATCTTGGAATGTAGTAGCAAGTACACATTCCATGGAAAATAATTTGAGTTCATTCTCTTGTGTCACACCAATAAAAAACTCATAAAAACACAAAGAAACAATTAGCGTCTCTCCTCCGGGACCTCTTTTCTCATCTCCTTCACTCCGTCCGCGAACTTGCTCCTACTTGTCACTTTGCAAGACAATTACGCACTCGTCGTCCGAGCCTGCAACACCTGAGCATTGACATAGGCAATTCAAGCCTTAATTCACAAGCAATCCTTTCCACCCCTAGTCAGGGGAACTACGACGACTCTGATCCTCATGTTCAAATGAGGTACTAGGCAGCGGGGTGGGGCCCGTTCGAGCACTCTTTTATTTTCCCTACATTTTCCCCCTTTTTTCTTTTCTTGTCCAGTTTCAGTCCTTCTTTCGCAGCATCTTTCATTTCTTTCACCTTTTGAAACATTTTCTTTGCAAGCGTGAACCCCGTCGGGTACGGCGGACGATCTGGGGTGCTAATACCTTCCCAGGTCGTAACCGACTCCCGAACCCAGTCTCTTTGGTTTGCAGGACCCGTGTCCTTCCTTTTCTTTTCTTCTGGTTTGTGCAACATTACCATTCCCGTTCCTTCGGGATAAAAATGCCTGGCTGGAGACTTTACCTCTTTTCCGCGCCACTTTCGCGTTTGTACCAGGATGGAAATCTAGGGAGCAACAGTGAGGAACTCCAGTCCTACATTCAATTAATTCAGCTTATGCATTCAAGCTCCATGAAATTTTAGGATTGCATAGATGAAGATGGTCCATAAGCCAAAGGATTTTGAGATAGCAGTCATTTTTCTCCCTTATGTTATTTCTAGTGAGGACTTTGGTCCACTCATCTTATTTTTGTTGAGGATTTTGATGACCTTTTGACAAATCCTTTTTTTTATTATCCCTAACTTTTGCCTGAATTGTGATATTTGAACTTACAGTCAACGCGATGCCCCAGTCTCCTTCATAGGTTTTAACTTAGCGGGCTTTGATTTTTTTTTAATCATTTTTTCAATATCATTTTTTTTAAAGATAATGACTGTCTGGCTTAATGATTATGACGAACCATCATTGGCGTTTGAATTGAGAGACATCTTCAACACTTCTCGATGTGTGTGAAGGAAAGTTTGAGATTGCAACCTTTATTGAAAGGTGTCTTGAATGGTTCTCTTGTACTTGAATGCACATTCGAATTAATTGAGAACTACCTATCCCAAGTTAAAATTACGGGTTTTCGTATAAAAAGAAACTCCAACTTCAAGGCTTAAAGGGGTTGACAAGGGATTAACTTCCTTATTTCTCCAGTGTTTGGGATTTGAAACAATGCCTGTATATCATCAGCCAAGTCTCAATTAAAATCATACCAACAACAATTATGGGTATCTCGTTTTCATCATTCTCCCTCCAATCAATGTAAAATCTTGAGAAAGAAAAAAATGAACTTGAGATATAAAGCATAAAGATGAAAATAATAAATGAAATTGAATAAAAAAAAGCAATGCTCATTTCATTAAAATTAACATGAAAGTACAAACAAGGTTTAAAAACAAACAAGCCAATACAATTGAAGGAAATTGCAAACATAAAGAAACGATGGCCTAGTGATCCATCAACAACAAGGATGAACTTAATTTTGAAGTTGTCTAGAAGACTCACTTCTCATGCTTCGTCAAAGGATTTGTGACAACATGAGAATTTGTGTCCTCAAAAGTAATCATCCCATTTCTGACAAGATCTTTCACTTTAGCCTTCAATGCGAAACAATGTTCTAAGTCATGACCAGTTCCACCTTGATGAAACTCACAGCGAATATATTCTTTATAACCAATTGGAAGAGGATCTGGAACAGGAGGCGCAAGCCTAGTAGTAATCCAACCATTCTGGACCAAGTAAGGATACAACTCAATATAAGTCATTAGGATAGGATCAAAGTTTAGCCTATTCCTAGCATTACGATTCTAGTTATGGCCAACATTCCTTTGAACTGATGGACCATTAATCATAGGAGCAACTGCAACAAGGTGTGATTGTTCATGGTGTTGTTTTCTGCGACGAGTTCTCCCAATAACACTTGCTTCACCAGCAAAAACATTAACTTGAGGCATGATAATCCTCTAGGATTGAGTTTCCCAAGTGATCAAAGTCTGTAGCATCTCCATGATCTGACTCACATTGCTTTTCAGCTCATCAAGTTCTTCCCTAACTCTCTTGTTGTGTTGGGCTTGATTTTCCATTCTTAATCTGATAGCAACTCTAGTTCCGTATTTGTATTGAGGAAATAGCTTGATGGATCAACAGACAACTGAAAAAGGAAACAATCGGGATGAGTTCCCACACAACTTGGATGAACGCAAGAATATGCGAGGATGTAATGATATGCAATGTTCACTTCCATTTTCAGAAAAAAAAACTCGATTATTGCAAACATGGTCAACATCGAGAATACGGTCATGAAAAATCTTGACAAAAAGGAATATTTGCTTTTTCCAATATTTGCAATAACCATAATTGTTTTCGTTGAGAAATGGTTGTGATGATGATCATGATGAATATGTGGATGCAACAACCACAAACAAGATCACGCAAAGCACAGAGGTTCAAAGGTTCGGCTCATGAGCATGGAGTCAAGGTAGCAGAACACCTCCGACACATGTAAGTACTAAGGTTTTGTCTTCATTGTACCTGCAGAAGACCAAAAGTGTTCTAACAGAGGTGCCCAGAGTTAGCATCCAGTTTTAGAATATTATCGGTACGTTAGATTACTCCCCAACCGATAACATTCTTAAAATATACCTCGTCCGAGTGTAGTATCGCGTGATAACCACCTTAGGTTTACACCCGGATAGTTTCCGCACTACGTTCCTAAATTGGCTTGGATGGGTTAAGGGTTCTACGGTCCTCAGTATGATCAACTCAAGGTCGGAAAATAATGCCACGTATGATTACTCATCATGAAATTGATAATCCAAGAGAGCCTAACCGAGTGAAGATTATCGAATTGATATAGCTTTGGACTACTCCATCGCATATCGCTTCGAATATCACCGTCCTATCATAAGTTCAACTCAGATCCGGGTTAGAATCTATCTCACTCACAGAGGATCACCAAAACCGAAACGGAACGAACAAATAACAAACAAATCAAACCAAAGCAGTAAATAAATCAAAGTAGGCCGAATCCACTTAGAGATTACTCCCCAGCAGAGTCGCCACTTTTCTGTAGTTGTAAAATCATGAGTGTAAGCTATTGGTTAACTTGACACAAAATAAATAGATTCACCACCGCACTTTTATTTTTATTCCAAATGGAAAAGGAAAAAAGAGAGAATAAATCCTAATGAATCTAAAATAAAAAGCTAAAAGAATCAAGCAGAGAACATGTAAGGGGATTCGTTACAAATTGGGAAAGTTTTACGCACCCAAAATATTTGTGGTACTCCACGGGAGCCCTTTGAAATATTTATTGCTTTTGGTTTGAAGATGGTTTGTTTAAAATAGATTGAAGAGATGAGAAGAGAAATGTTTTTTAAAATTTTTATGTTTGAAGAGACGTTCGTCTCATACCTACGTACCCACAAAGTGCAATGCAAGATCAAAACCTCGTAGTTCGTGGTACAAAATGTGAAAAAGAAACAATGTGTTGAATTAATTTTAAAATGTAAAGATAAGTCGTCATTCTTTAGCAAATAAGTCCGCTAAAAAGAATGAATCATATTTAAACATGTGAAAATGGTTAAAAAGAAAAGTTCACAAGGGCACAAAAACAATTGAATGAGTTTTGCATTTTTAAAGTATTTTGAAAAGAAAGTTTCGATATGCTTATGTGGTTTAGTATTTATTAAGAAATGAAATCGAAAAGGGTAAAACCGCTTAACCTAAGTCAATGTTTGATTGTGAAAACATTTGAAGTTTGAAAGCAAAGAAGTTTTTGAAATATGGAGAAGATTTGAAAATTTAAGAAGTGGGAGAAGATGAAGGGACTATCCTAAAACTTGAAGTAAAAGTTAAAGGAAGAACGGCCAAACCGTATGGTGAACATTCTTCGAGGAAATAGGACTTCATCTTCATAAACAAGTGAACCAAATCGGGCTAAAGTCTTCAATCCATAATAACTCAAGCAAAGGGAAAGATCCTAAAATCTAAGTCCAAAACTCCAAGTCCAATGCTAAGGATAATGGTCATAGTCCAAGATTAAAGTCATAAGTTTTTAGATGTTTAATCCTTTATTAATGTTTTTGTGTCCAAATGGACAAAGGAAAAATCACAAGAATATGAATATAAACATAAATAATATGATGAATGATATAGTATAATAAAAGCATAATAAAAGAGATAAGGAGCAAGAGATTAAAATAAAGAGGATATGGTGCGAGATTACACTATAGTGATCAATCAAGGCAAATAGGATCGAATTCATTGAAATTTGAAAGGAGATTGGGAGACCCAAAGCACCTACACATCAAACATTCATAAGTCTCGGTTCTTAATGCAAAATGATCAACCACTTTGGGATTACGCGACCAACAAAAGGTCCGGTCCACGAAAGTGCAAGTATCCAATTGGATTTTTATTCCGAATTCGGGACAAGTTTAGGTCTATGTTAAGAAATAGCCGAATAATTTACGAAGTAATTACCCTACAAATGAGGCTGGCCAACACCATTTAAGGTAAATTATTTTTGTGCTAATACATGTTAGAGAGATGATATAATGGATCATCCTTTGAAAACATGTCACACAAAAAGAAAAAGTGGTAAAGGTCTAATCTTAATCGAGATTTCACATTGATTTATCAAATGCAACCTATCATGATCCTAAAGTATGGAGAATGATCCAAATGATCATTCATCCACAGATTTGAAATAATGAAGATTAAACATCTTCGACAATCAATAATCTTCGAATCGGAGATCTCATCGACCAAAAGAAAATAAGATGAAGGAAAGTGAATCTAAAATTTATGATCCATCAACAACCAACCAATTATAAAAATCAAGAAAATGGATATAAACCATAAGAAATTCAAATGCCTCACTAAAATATTCTTATAAAATGTTTTCACCATAATTTTCTTTTTAAATCCTTTCCAATGAATGATGACTAAAAAAAATGCTATAGAAAACAAATAAAAAACTAAGAAACAATTAAAAAAAATAAAGATACAAAGACCTCTAAGGGGGAGGGTAGCGCGGACTGGTAGGGTGATAAAAGAAATTATTTAGGTCCAAATTGTAAGGCCCAAACACACACAAGTTTTTATAAAAAAAAATTTTTAAAAAAACTCTTAAAAGAGGAAGAAAATAAAACGAAAGAAAAAAAGGTGGAATAGGTCTTGTTCTTCTCCATTCCCGACGGTACCTTCACTATGAACAAATACAATGCACAAACATTGTTCCTTATTCTTCTTTCCGACGCACAAACGAACCTCCGCCGCGATAAAGCAAGCCCCTCCGCCGTCAAATCTCTCTCTCAATCGCGGATCTTCTTTCAATTTCATCTTACTTCTTTTATCTGAGCCTCTGAAATTACTTCGGTTTATTGGGTTTTGTCGTGAAAATTCGTTTTGCAGGATGAAATTGGAAAAGGATTGATGAAGGATTTGAAGGTTTTATATGATTTTTGTTGAAATTGTTCTAAACTGAAGATTGAACAAGGTATGGATAAATGAATTTATGCTTTGTTTTTCAATTTGGCATAAATTTTGAGGGGTTTCAAAGCTTGAAGAATTGGAGAAGGAGAGGGTCAATTTATAGAATATATGTGAGAGTTTTGAATGAAAAATTGGAGTTTCATTTTGTGCTTATGATCAATGCGTTTGAGTCACGATTTTGCTGCGTTTTGAATTCGCGAGGAAAGTGTGATAGTGGTGTTGCGTTTAATGTTCATTTGCCCTGCGTTTTAATTGTTTCTACGTTTTGCTTCATATCATACTGCGTTTTGTTTCAGCTTCTTGTACGCGTTTTAATTGCTCTCTCAATGTGTTTCATTTTGGAGACGTTTGTGACGTCCTGCGTTTCATATATTTTTTGTTGCGTTTTGGTGATGTTTCAGCCTGTTTATGCGTTTTGCAGGTGTTTCACGTGTGTGGTGCGGCTTGATGCGTTGAAGCTGATGCTGAGTTTTTACCTTGGCTGAAGGATGTGAGAGGCGTGAAGCTGCTTAGCTGATCACATGTGTTCGGAATAAAGTCGTGCGTGACGTACTGAAGCAAGTGGCTGGGAAGAGAGCTGGAGGCGGAATAAAAAATGAGGGCTCGTTTGTGTATCACGTGATTGCTAATGACTTGATGAAGCTTATTCTTCTTTGAGTGGGTCCTGCGTGGGATTAAGAGCTTCATGATTTTCTTTTTCTTTTTCTTTTTTTTAATTGGTATAGAAAATTTGGAATGGGCTTAAGGGAAAATTAAAACGGGCTTAAGGGAAAATTATGAATTAAAAAAAAAAGACATTGATTATGATTATAAGAATGGATAATAAAATGATTTGAATTGGATGAATAATGGTTTTAAGAATAGAAATGGATATATAAAAAAAAGAATTGGATAATGAATATTTTGTGAAAATGGATAAAATCGAAAAAGGGGTAAAAAAAGAAATGGATAATATCTAAATAATGTGATTGGATAAAAAATCGAAAAGAAATGGATATATGAAAATGATTATAGAAAATGAGATACGGGTGGATAAATGGATATGAAGTGATGATTTTTTAGCCCCAAAACCAGATCTTGATTTTTTGTATAAGCCACTAAACACGACCACTCATGAACCACCGAACAACTTGCAACTCAAACCACAATCACTTGGTTCATCGAAAATTTCCTTAATTATTTGAATCTGTACTGAGGAAAATAAATCCACAGATGAATCACTGATGAACTGATGAACACTGATAAACCTGAAGAATCGACCCAAGCTACACACGAACCACTACTTTATAAACCATAGAAATTTCTCACACAACACAACTTGACTTTGAATACGCAATTTTTGAGAAAAAGACCATTGGCACAAATAACTTGTTGTTGAAACAATCTCCTGATACTTTGACCAAGATTTGGTCAAACGTCCATCTGGATCGAATCATAACTGAACAACCACATCTGAATTGAAAACTCGGCCTTATCTTTGAAAAATTGTACATAGAGAGAAGAAGAAGAAAACTGCGACATATTTTTTGGTATTTTGGTTAGAGATTAGTAAATATAAACAGATAAAAGCAAGTAAGAACACAGTGATTCCTTGTGAGGCATAGACCTGCAGCTGAAAAGGGTAAATGAACCAGTGTATGATCTTGTTTGTATGCAAGATGCAGATGCGATGCGAAAATCTTAGGGTAAAAAATTAGGGTATGACAAGTGTGCTACTAAGTTGGGTTTGAAATTGTCTGATATGAATGGTAATATGATAATAGAGACTTCTACTAATGGTTATGTGACTACCATGCTTGTATGTTTGAAGTGTCCTTTGACTATCTTTGAGAAGAATTTTGTGATGGATTTGGTGTGCTTACCCTTGCACCAAATTGATGTTATCTTTGGTATGAACTTGTTGGAATTCAACTATGTTCATATTAACTGTTATAGTAAGACTGTAAGGTTTCCTGAGCTAGGTGAGAATGGTGAGTTGATGTTCCTATCTGTTAAGCAAGTGGATGAACTTCTAATAGACGAATCCTTGATGTTTACAGTGTTTGCATCGTTGCAAGTTGATTGTGAAGTCGACAATATTGAGCTGTTTGTGGTTTATGGGTTTCCAAATGTATTTCCAGATGTTTCGTCAATGTTGTTGTGGATTTAATCCCAGGTACGAGTCCGGTGTCGATGTATCCTTATCGTATGTCTGCTTTTGAGTTGAGTGAGCTGGAGAAACAATTAGAAGAATTGTTAGAGAAGAAGTTTGTTCGACCTAGTGTTTCTCCGTGGGGTGCTCCGTTGTTGCTTGTTAAGAAGAAAGATGGTAGCATGAGATTGTGTGTCGATTATCGATAGTTGAATAAGGTGACCATCAAGAATAAGTATCCACTTCCAAGGATTGACGATTTGATAGATCAACTTGTACTGCCACGGAGAAAGTGAAACAAAGACTTGAGAGGGATTCAGTGAGAGACAAACTTGTGTGAAATAGAAGAAATGAGAACCAGTTCAGAACCTGAATCGAGCAAAGTGGCGGCGAATCGACGACGAGAAATAGTGAGATTCACAAGTCGTGCGAAAGCGTTTTGAATAGTGAAAGCGAATTCTCTTTCTATCTATAAAACGTGATTTTTGATGCTGATGTTTGTTTGTATTCATTAAAACTTTGTTTTAGAACAAAAACCCTATTTCATTTATCTTTTTATTTTTTACGTAAAACCCTTGGCTGATTGTTAATGGGCCATTGATTGGATCTAGATTACCATTTGCACACTAAACACCAGCGACATAACCTCCATGTGTCTTTTTTCTTTCATTTTTTTCTCTCATCTATTTTGTATCCTTTGATTTTCATGTTAATCCTCATTACTCTTTCAATTTCTTTGTTAAGTAATCCATTTGTTTATAAAAAATGTCTTAAGAAAAGAATATGTTAATTATCTCTTTTGAGTCTATGATATTATGAAAGGTTATGATATTTGATTTTGAATAAATCAACATCATCTAAATTAATATGAGACCATTTTTCTATTTAAATAATTATCTGATTATTTATTTAGTTATTGCATTACGATTTCAAAGTTAAAATTCAATTTAACATTCGAGAACCGTATGGATGCATAAAGCGACGCTCGACTTCTCATAGAGTGATTCCAACATAAATTGACTCTAAGAAAGTTAACAAGACACATTTCAAATCTTTCGACACCATTTATTTTTTCTCGCAATCCATTGTATTTATTATGTATCCCGCTCCCCCATTACGATGTACGCCATTTATTTTCACGCTTTGATTGTTTTTCGTTTGTTATGCGTCCTTATGGGACTAGTATCATTTTCCCCTCGTTTTGAACTCTTAATCCAATGTCAAGTGGTTTCACTCATGCACACTCACACTTTCCTTAGGTTTTGGTTTCGTTTACTAGGCGCCCTCCTTGGGACTAGAAATCGATCCCATGTAGCCATCAACCCTTACACTCCATTTGCATTCACCCTTGTCGAGTGCTTTGTGCCTCTCAATCGACCTTCCCTTTGACCAAGACGTTTTTTCCATCCAAGCCCTTGATCCAACGTCAAGTGGTCTTAGGTAATAAAACACTTTAATAATATGAGAAAAATTATACGCCTCGAGCCTTACGCGGTAGAAAGAGGATAATGGATAGCCCGTTACTCACTCCAATTATTTCGATGCAAGACGTTTGGATTGTTGAGCTAAATAGTATACCCATAGTCTTTAGTGCAATTCGACTACTAAATCCTTTTTTGAAAGAAATGTAATAAAACAAACAACCAAACTGTAGTGGGCCGAACTACGAAGCTCTGACTTTCCCATTGCATGAGGGAATACGTAGGCACGAGGACTACACTCCTTGCCAAGCACCTTAGGATCAATCAACCTCTTACTTAGAAAGTAACTCATTCGACATAGATATCCTTTCTTGTGCATCAACTTAGATGGTTTGCATCGAGTGCGACAGATGTAAGGGGTGCTAATACCTTCCCCTTGCATAACCGACTTCTGAACCCAGGAAATGGTTGAGAAGACCTTGTCTTATCCCTTTCTCCATGGGTTTTATCTATATTTTACCTTTGCCTCTTTGGGATTAAATCAAAATTAGGTGGTGACTCTCATGTCAGCCTAGCCGCGACCGCATTCATGATGATCATATTTTTTGAGGTACGAAAGCTTGATCCTCAATTTTATCCTTATTTTCCATATGCATATCTATCTTTTGGGCTTAAATATTTGTTTGCATGTTGATTATTCCTTTATTTCTTCTTTGATGGAGCACTTTAAAATCATCAGTACCCTTATTATATGTTTGATCATAAACAAGCATTGAAATGGATTATAAGGTACATAAATGGGTCTCCGAGCAGAGTCCTAATTTATGGTGGAGCCTGTGCTGATGATAACAAAGTAGAAATCGAAGAATTTGATCGTATGACGTTCGTTATTTTTGCATTGCAACCGTGATTCAGAGGCGGACGATGTTGTGGAAGGTTCAGAGTCGAAATTTCTTGCCGAAGATATTGTTATTTTCACTTAAGCCGAAATTCTACCTTTTGCCTTTCATTTTACACTCCACTATATATTCTTTTGACCCACAATTTGTCTCACAACTTCAATCATAATTTACAAACACCAAAAAACTCTCACAAACTCTCTCTAAAGGATCAAAGTTCATTCTCTCAATTCTTTCTCAAGAACACAACAACAACTTCATCAAGAACTCAAGAATACAACAATTCCGATCAAGCTTCCGGTAGCCGAGCCGCCACGAACCACCACCTCCGGTCAACTTCACCACCGTAAGACCACCATCTTCCGCCACCGGCAGCCGCGCGGCCTCTCCTCCTCTCCTCCGTTCATGATCGCGTCTCACTTCCTTCGGATTCGCAATTTCTTCGTCGATTCTTCATTCGGTAAGCTTCTTAAACTTTAATTCATGAATAATTGTTGAATTGTTTCTTAAATTGAATTTTGAAGTTGAATTAATCTTGTGGAGATTATGTGCATTGATTCATGATTTGATTATTGATTGATTCTTGATTAATTTATTCTAATAATTGTTGTGGTGCATGATTGAAAAGGCTTGGTAAAGTTGACATAGAATAATCGGTGAATGTTAGGTGTTTGACAAAATTCCTAAGAGAGCTAATTATTATAACTTGATATTGATTGAAGTGCTTGACTTTTAAATTCATGCTTGTTTCAATGTGCAAATTTGAAATAGGATAGGTTGAGGCTTAATTGTTGATGTTGTTCATGTGTCGCGTGTCGAGAATATGTTTTGGTCATAACTTCCTAACTGTAGCGCGTTTTTGCGAATGTGAATAGTGTAAATTGACTTTGTTGATTATTTCGGAGCCATTGGCAAACTTTTTAGTCGATTTCGGACAATTTTTTCCGGCTATTTTGCTACTGCCAGCCGACGAAATCGGCCAAAAAGTATCACTTCCAAGCGTAATTTTCAAAAATCGATTGCATATTTGAATCCGTTGGCACGTTTGAAAGTTACCATGCGATTTTCGTTCAATTCCGAGTCGGTGATTTTTGACACATTTTTTCGTTTTAAGGCTTTTTAAGTTCGGTTTGGTGTGATTTTGATGCATTGATCTTGTTTTGACTTGTACTTATGTTTGTTGATCATTTGCCATTCATTGCATGTAAATTTGTTCGATTCCGGTTTGAGTTTGCATGTTGTTTATGTTAGAGCATAAGTGCTGTCCCGTTTTGAAACGTAAATTTCAATGCATGTCCATGACTCGTATATTCATATTTCTACTTGATTTGGAGTTGTGAGGCATAGGTGCAACTTCCGGTTGCACCTCTTTTTTGTTTCTAATGCGTTTGTTGAGTTCATGCAAGGTTCTCGCAAAGATCTTAACGACGGTCGTTTGGTTGGTATTTCACTTTATTTGTGGGATACCTTTGGATTCAAATGATATTTTGTGTCGTTGTTTTTGTTTCGATTATGAGGGATCTTCACAAAGCAATTATGGAAGATGAGCATTTATTTTTCTCATGGGAGATTACAAGGCTTGGCTTGAAGTTTTTTTGGATTTCTTTTATGTGAAAGAATCGGCACTTCGACCAAGTAAGTAATCTCGATTCTCTACTTTAATGCATCATTCTAGTTGTATGCGACTTAGGATCATATAACTTAAGGTGCATACTGAGCTCTCCCACCTGAGGCATTGGATTTATTTGTTATATATATTGATATGTGTCGATTTCGGAGTTTAGGGATTAGGTTACGGATTAGAGAATTCGATTCCTTTCACTTTCCCTTAAAATCCACTTTTTTGCCCGTTTCGTCGTAATTATTAAAAATAGTTTTAGGTGTGATAAAATTCTGGAAAAATTCATGAGTGATCCTCATCCTCTTAATTAATTTGTCATAATTTTTTTTCCAGATTTGGGGGGTTTTAATAATTAATTTGGGTTTTAGATCACAAGTTGTCCCAAAAAGAAGTGTTTTGACATAAGGGACCGAAAATGATTTTTCCCCATAGGTGTGAGACCTATTTTTTGTGTGTGGTTATTCACTGTAATTTTTGACATTTTGATGCTCATTAGACATTTTTTTTCATAATTTTAGATGCCCTTTTTGATCCACTTTGTGGAGTTGTTTTTCGGCGATCATGCCTTGCTACCTTGCTAATCAAGGAATTGTTTTGGCACTTTGGTGCATAATTTTGTGGAATCCTTTTAGACCATGTAAGATAATGACTATGTTATTACAGGGATTTAATTTCATATTTTTTTAAGCCTTTTTGCTATTTTTCCATGTCACCTAGATCCTAGGTTGATTCATGTGTTTATGTGTCGCATAACCTAAATGTTAAGAAGGCATTCATGCCATTTTCTTGAGGGGATTTTTGGTAGCTTTTAGGAGTTTATTATAGGTCATTTTTATGTCTTTAATTCCAGTCATAGGTCATTTTTTGGACCATACTCATTTGGTTTGTTTTGGTGCTTTAAAGTGCATACTTATGTGAACTAATCTCAACCTAAACTCATTTCTCTTCTCCTCTAAATAATAACATTAATTATGTGGAAATCATTAATGCCTATTCATTAATTCTAAGTGCATCTCATACCTTGTATGCTACTGACCCATAATTATTTCATTCATATTCACATGCCATTCTTCCTTAACTTTCATCATGTGCGATCTTATCCGATTTTTGTTCGTTTCTTCTCATATCTTCTTCTCATTGCTCCATATGCCTAAACCATTGCATCCATGATTGTATATTTATTCAAACATATTCATGAGCATTCACTACTGACTTTGATGTTAATTTCATGTACTAATTCATGCTTGTAAGGCATACGCATTCATACTTCATCCATAAACCCTAATTTGCATTTATGTGAACTTAGGTGAAATTTTTGTACATAGTTTGACATAGTTTGATCTTGTGGGGTATCCTAGCATCCTTAGGGATCTATATCATGTAGCTACTGATTTTAGAAGTCATGTAACCTTTAGGTACCTTCACCTTTAGACTTAGGTCTTATTTTGAACCCTAGTTCCATTCTAGGGCGTTTATGGTACTTAATCGCTTTTATGCTTTGATTTTACTTTCAATATGCATTGTCATGCTAATTTTTGTTTTGTAGGGGGAAGATTGAGGTAAGCATTACTTCATTCCTATCTCTTATGCATTTTAATTGTGTTTGCCTTAGCACTTTGTGCTTTGCTTTTAGGTTTTCCCTTTCTTTAGAGACAACTTAACTTCCTTATGAAGTAAGTTAGTTTCTAAGCTCTCTTTTCTTCCTTTCCTTTTCTTTCTAAGGATTAGAATACCTCATTAACCATAGGATCTCCCTTGTAAATAAATCAATAAAAATTAGGGTGTGTCTTAGTTCCCATTAGATTTTTCCTTTTCCAACTTGAGTCATTCTTTCTCATCTTATAAAGAAAAATAATAAAACATCTAAGGATAAACCGAACAATCTTGTACGACACGAGACTTTGTTGCGGAGTATTTATACGCGTCCTGTTTCGGGGCGAGGTGTAAATGCTTCCCGCGATGGATAGGTCTTAGTACAAGACCGTTCACAAACAAATTCAAAACACTTCTCATAAAAGACAAAAACAAATAACAAGCGACTATCCTGCAGGAACTTCTCTTCTCATCTCATTCATTCACAACGCGAACTCGCGATGACTTCTCTCGCATGCAAGACGGTAAACGCACTCGTACCAGACGAGCTTGCAACACCTGAGCATAGACATATGCAGTTCTATCTATAAAAAACACAAACAAATAGTTCCCGCCTTAGTTAGGCGAACTACGTCGACTCTGATCCTCATTATCCCAGTGAGGTACGTAGGCAGCGGGGTAGGGCCCGTTCGAGCACATTCTTTATTTTCCCTACATTTCCCTCTTTCTTTTCATTTTCTTATTCCTTTCTCATTTCCATTCCATTCCAGATAGCCATTATTTCATTTCAGCAGCATATTATTTCTCACCCTTTGAAACAAACAAGCAAGCGTGGATCCCGTCGGGTACGACGGACGATCTGGGGTGCTAATACCTTCCCAGGTCGTAACCGACTCCCGAACCCAGATCTTTGGTTCGCAAGGCCTCGTCATTTTCCTTCTTCCTCAGGTTTGTGCAACATTACCTTTCCCATTCATTCGGGATAAAAATGTCTGGCTGGCGACTCTACCTTTTCCGCGCCACTTTCGCGTTTGTACTAGGATGAAAATCCCGGGAGCGACAGCTGGCGACTCTGCTGGGGACGAACCTGATTCTTCTGGTTTCCCTTGTAGAGTCAATCCTAGCGCCTGTTTCGTTTTGTTTCTTTGGGTGTTTATTTGTTTGTTGTTGTGTGCTTTAGTTTAGCTTTACTGTTTTTATTTACAGTTCTTTACAGCTTTACTTTACCGCATTTATTTACCGCTTTCAGTATTTTATTTTCCGTACATCATATTATACTGGACTGTCTGGCTGTGCTGGTTTTCATTTTTTCTGCGGGATGGGAGTTACTGTGAGATAAGCCAAATACCCGGCTTGAGTGCACTATAGGATTAGCGTGGACATGTTGTACTCGTATGGTTACATGATGAGTGGCGATGTGTTCCACACCCAGGTTGCGACTGTCTTGGAACTATATTGTGTGGGGGTTCTTTCCCACTTCGGGATACAACCTTGATGGTTATGTGCAGCTGGGGACCGATCATTGAGAACCTTAGTGGAAACAACCCTTTCCAGTGATGACAGTGGCAGACCACATTTGTTGGCAAACCCACTCGCATCCGAGGGTCCACTGGGAACTCGCATAGGATGGCCTGGTTCTCTCATAGGAATTCAGTTAAAGCAAACTGATCGTATGACGATAGTATTGTACCCTTCGGGATGAATGTACTATTGTTTCTCGACTCAGTGCTTGAAGCTGGAAACTTGTGAGGGATACTTGTTTTTCCGGACTCAACTGAGACCTCCCTGAGTAGTACATAATGCCAAACCGATTCCCTGATTTGGTCATGAGCCATTTCTCGGAAATGGTGAACGTATTATTGCTATTCGGATTTGAGAGTCCGTGATGTTGACCCGAGTAGCACACCCGTGAGATTGGGAGGGGTTTACAGGTTTGCAGGAACCCTAAACTTCAACATACCCACTTTGCCAGTATTGTTCAGTGTTCTATGGTTCTTTGATTCTGAGATCTGGGATTTCTATTCAGAGAAATTGTTACTGTGATTACCATTATGACCTTGATATTGTGACTCTCCACAGATACTTGGCTCGTTGTTCAACTTCAACACCATCAGTGACTATTCTATTATGTGATCCAGTTCTAAAGTTATTGGGTTCTCAGTTATGGGGTTCTATACAGAGATGGTGCCGTTATGGGGGTTCTATACAAACAGTTGGTTCACTGCTCAACACCAACATCACACCATTGATCACACGTCTATTGCATACATGACATCATAGCATTTCTGCATACATGTTCAGTTATTTCCGAGGATCACATATCTGAATCATGTTGTTGGATTTTTCTGTATCAAAACTTGAATTAAAGCAGATAGATTCCTCAGAAATAATTGAACATGACATTTGCATACATCCTTGCATTCTTGACAGGTGTTCAGAGACAAATTCTTTTCCTGACTTGATTTCTCATTAGAATGGACAACTTGAATCACAATCATCAAGGTATATATTTGAAGCAACTCCAGGCGGAGGTAATCGAAGGAAGACCCAGCTGAGGCCATTCAGGGCAGAGGTATAAGCTTTATTTCAAACCAGAAACTGCTGAAACAGGAAGTCAACCAGATGAAGACTCAGATGAGCTTGGTTATGGAAATTCTGAACAAAGCTATTTGCATCCCTATTGAGGGGAACTACGCTGCTCTGATTCTCCATTGGTCAATGGAGATACGTAGGCAGGAGATCGTGCAAGATCTTTCCGAGCAACTTTATTTATCAACTTCATTTATCAACCTCTTCCCTCCAGACGTCATTTGTCGGCATTCAATTTTAGCTTCCCAAGAGAGTCCAGCGGGCAGAGCATAAGGGTAAAGGCCAAAACCACTTGAGAAGAAGTTTGATCATATTCTAATGACGTACGTGCAATAAGTTTCCTCATTTACACAAATTTGGAGTGGTTGAGCTAACTGCATCAGGATCGTCTCCGACAAAGCTTCCTTTGGGGTTTCAATGCCAAGTATGATTACCATTCTGGGGCACCTGGCCTTTTAATTGAAGATTGCAAGTCTTTCAGAGGCAAAGGTAAAAACAAGGTCGCGAATTTGATTGAGTAAACATCCAGACTACTGACTGCTGAAAGTCTCCGAGAGCAATAAGTCTAGACGGAGTCAAACCTCCTCAATAATGACCACCATGATGTGAAGGCTAGATGCAAGTATCACTCAGGGGCATTTAGGCATACAATTGACAAGTGTGATGTGTTCAAGTACAAGATGCAAAATTTGGCCGACTCAAAGGTCATCATGCCAGAAGGTCTGCTCACATATTGAAATCTGCTTATCAAATTGGCATCCTAGTTTGCAAGGGCATCTTCAGAAGCAATAAGTCCAGACGGAGTCAAGTCTCCTCAATGATGGCAATGTTCAGCTTCTTTACTGCATTTTCATTTGTAGTTTATATTGTTTGTTTAAACATTTGTATGCATGCATGAAACTTATTTGTTTTTGAATGATAACCATAATAAAATGCACATGTTTCTCTTGAAGTAATCCATTCGTATTCACTCATGATTTTGTGTATGTGCATTGCAATACCAACTGTTGTGATTAAACTCTATCAGGGAGGACGACAAAATGAAAACGCAAAAATCTCTAATTGTGTGCTTTTGAGAAAGACCCTGTTGACGATGTACAGGCATTGTTTCAAGTCCTAAACACCGGAGATATAAGGGAGATAGACCCTCGCCAACCCATTTGAGCCTTGAAGTAGGAGTTTATTTTCGCATGAAAAAACCCTTGCATTTAACCCAGGGGCAGGGTAGGTGTCAGCTAGCTGGACCGATCGTTCAAATTTCGAAAAGGAGTGCAAATATGAGGATCCATTACCTTTCGTTGTACCAAATTAAGAGGTCCAATGACCAGGAACCACAATGGTTATCCCAATCAAGAGGTCCAAAGACCGGAGACCACAATGGTTATCCCTCAACAACCAAGAAGTGGGACAGTCACGACCCTTTCAAAGCAATCAAGACAAACAGTGTCACACGATTTGTTCAAAAAAAAGAAGAATTGAAAAAAAAATGAATGAGAAATCCCGCTAAGTCGAAACTTGAAAACAAGCGACTTAGGCAAAAATTAGGGCATCCCGCTGGACTTCACAAACAAAGATTCACAAGAATCAGTCCAGGCAAAAGTTAGGGATAATCAAATAATGCAAAAGCGAAAGACGAAAAGGATTACACCAGAAAGATCCTTGAACAAGTACAAAGTCGTGTGGCACAGACACCAAAGATAAGAGGGGTGACAAATGACAACCTAATTGGTGCTTAAACTGTTAGTGTAATTGGTTCCTTAACCATCACAAAACCCTTTTTGAGAAGTGAGCGCTTGTGAAAGCTAGCTAAAAATAGGAATGAAGAACATCACGAAGATGGGTGGGCACAAATAAATTTCGAGCCTATATCCTTTGTTTCTATAACCGTGAACCAGGCCACGATACAACCCTTAAAAGTCCTAACTGAAACAGGGTTATTTTTGAGAGCGTACTGTCGCTCCCGGGATTTTCATCCTAGTACAAACGCGAAAGTGGCGCGGAAAAGTAAGAGTCGCCAGCCAGACATTTTTATCCCGAAAGAATGGGAAAGGTAATGTTGCACAAACCTGAGGAAGAAGGAAAGAACGAGGTCCTGCGAACCAAAGATCTGAGTTCGGGAGTCGGTTACGAATTGAGAAGGTATTAGCACCCCAATCCGTCCGTCGTACCCGACGGGATCCACGCTTGCTTGCTTGTTTCAAAGGGGAGAAATAAGAATGCTGCTAAATAAATGAACCGCTAACTGGAAACTGGAATGAAAATGGAAATGAGAAAGGAACTGGAATAAGAAAATGGAATGAAAGAAAGGGGAAAATGTAGGGAAAATAAAGAATGTGCTCGAACGGGCCCTACCCCGCTGCCTACGTACCTCATCGGGATAATGAGGATCAGAGTCGACGTAGTTCGCCTAACTAAGGCGAGAACTATTTGTTTGTGTTTTTTATGCTGGAACTGCGTATGTCTATGCTCAGGTGTTGCAGGCTCGTCTGGTACGAGTGCGTTTACCGTCTTGCATGTGTGACAAGTCGTCACAAGTTCGCGTTGTGAGTGAATGAGATGAGAAAAGAAGTTCCCGCAGGATAGTCGCTTGTTATTTGTTTTTGTCTTTTATGAGTTTTTATATGAATTTGGCACAAGGAAGTGAATTCAAACTCTTTTCCGTGGAATGTACACTTGATTCTACATTCCAAGATGGAATAATAAAACAAGCATACCCAGCAAGGAGAATTTATCCAAGACTGTTTTCCTAGGATTAGGGCCTAAGTTCACTGGCTTGTTGAACTTTGTTAAGTGTTTTTGTTGCTTTTGTGAAGAAGTGTCTTTTAAGTTTTTCTTTGTGAACAACTCCTTGATGAGACTTGTGCATCATGATAGACAAGCTTACACCACTCCAAGATGGAATGAATGCAAGTGCTTCATGGAATAAGGCTATACACAAGGAATCCTTTCATTTATTTATTAAGTGTTTTTTTGGATTTTTGTTTGAAGATGAGAAGAGAATGACTCAAGTTGACAAAAGGACAAAATCTAAGGGACTAAGACTCAATCTTAATTTTGTTTATTTACAAGAGGTCCTAATGGTTAGTGAGGTTTCTAAGCCTAATGGAAACTAGAAACTACTAGAATTCAACTTACTTCCTAATGAAGTTAAGTTGATTCTAAGAACAATGGGGAAACCTATGCAAGTTGTAAAATCAAGTGATAAGGCAAAACAAAAGAAATGGAAATAAGAAATAAAATTTTAAAATGCATTAAAGGCATGAATTTAAAAATAGTCTATTTTTATTTATTCTAGTTCTAATAAAAAGGGAACTTTAAGCCTAAGTTCTAAACTAAGTCAAGCCTAATATTTTCATTCTAAAACTCAATTTAAACTAATCTAAGCCTATATTAAATTCTAAGACTAAACTTAAACTAAGCCATATTTTTTTTGTACTTTATTTTTTTAATGGCCTAAACTAATGGGAATTACACATAACTAATCCTAAGAACTAATATTCTAAAAAAATATCTAAACTTCTAGAAAAATTATGAAAATTAAACTATAGGGACCTAATACTATCTATAATATTGTATTAAAAGGGATCCTAAAAAATCCTATTTTTTCTATGCCTAAAAAATTATTTGATTTCAGCTAAGAATTAACCACTAATTCCTAAGGATTACACCACTAAAACCTAAGATAAAAGGTCCTAAAAAAATCCATAAAAAATACCCTAAGTACTACTATGAGTCCTCTAATTACAGTAAAAAGAATGGGTCAAAAAAGTTGCTGGAAGTCATAAAAATAAAATGAACAAAAACAAGTGTAGTTAAAGAAATTTCATAAAATGCTAATTAAGAGAAAAATTCAGAATTAATTCAAAAATAAAGCTAATTCCGAAAATAAAAATGTCCAATATTTCTAATGTGAATTAATAGCCTACTGGAATTTTTATAGAATTTTCTATTTGATTTTACTATTTTTTGTGGATTTATTTCTAAACTATGTTAAGACTAAAATTAAATCTAAAAAGAAAATTGGAGGGGGTGAAAAGAGTAATTTTTCTAGTTCACTTTTAATACTGGGCCTGGAAAGAGGGTGCAATTAGAAAGGGAGCCAAGGCCATATTCGCCTGGAGCTGGGGGTGGTGCAGATAGCAGCTTTTTTTAGTTTGTTTTTGCTTACTGGGCTTTAAAAGGGGGTATTGATAGCAAAATAATCAGGCCCAATTGCGCAGGCCCTGGAGGGAGGTGCAAGAAGCAATAAATTCGTTTATTTCTCTAAATGGGCTTATAGTGGGGTGCCAGTAGCAACAACAGCACAAAGGCCCTATCTTCTTCACTAACTCCATGGAAATAAGCCTAAAAAAACAAAATGATTATTTACTGTTAATAAACTTAATGTTGATTTAAGTACAATTAATATTATTATTGACTAATAATCTTTTTGATTTATTATAATTAAAATCTCTTAATACTCTCATAATCCTCTTATTTATTTACAATCACAAATAACTTAATTAAACAAAGAAAAAGAAACTCTACACAACAAGAAACCCTAAATCCCTTTCTCCACAGCGGCGCATCCCCCCTTCCCTGTGAACTTCCGCCGTCGCCACTTCGCAACCGACCTCTCCCCTTCTTCTTCTACCAAACCATCTTCACCTCCATGAATCCTTCTCTCTTGCTCCTGAACCAAACCTAAGCATCTTCAAATCGAATCAAAACCCTAACCTAACCTAATCCCCATTCTCCTTAAGTCTGAAACATGAATCACACAGAAATGGAAAGATGACCTAAACCCTACATCCGAACTCCTCAGAAGTCGTAACAATGATCTTTGACTATCACACAAGAACGACGAAGGTGAATCGTACCTTGATTTCGCCGGCGAAGACGTCCCTGCTATTTTGGTTACGGAGAGCTTCGATCAGCTACGATCATTAACAGATGATGATGGAGATCGTACAACGACACTGATTGCTTGATGGCTATGGAGACTTGACGAGTAATACTCAGGTACGAACATTTCCGATTCTTCTTCTTCCTTCGCGTCTGCACCTCCTGAATTCGCGCGTCATCGTTGAGTCATGAATAGGATTGGCAAGCTTGTTCTTGAAACGGATTAGTAAGATTTTAGACTAACGATGATGATTTTCTCTGTTGCAGGTTATCGAATTTTTGCGAACTCGAGAAATTGATGCAGGTGTGGATACTGAAACAAAAATCCGATATTGGTAGAGTATCAAGAATGGTGCTCAAAATAATGGTGAAACTGAAAGTTGAAGAGGAATGGTTGTGGGGGGAAACGGAAGTTGAAGAAGAAGAGGGATTGATTGAAGGAGATTGGGATTCAGATTGATTGAAGAAGATTGGGATTATGGTGAGAAAAAAATGATGAAGGAGAAGATTGAAGGAGAAGGATTGAAGCAGAAATGGTGAGAGGAATGGAAAATGGTGAAGAGATGGAAGAGGATTGAAAAATGGTGAGGAGATTGAAAGTGTTCAGCCAAAAAAAGATGAAGCTCTGCTGATTTTGATTTATAGAAAAATTCACAGAAGTTTCTGGAAGTTTTTCTCAGGTATATCAGCTTTCAATTCAGTTAGCTTGTGTTGATTTTCTGCTAGTTTTCCCTTCTAGCTTTTCTGTTATCACAAATCAGTTAGGGTAGTTATGAGTTTGTTAGAATTTGTTATGAAATTCTGTTAAAAAGGTTTGTTGGAATTCAGTTATGAGCAGATTATTCTGTTCTGATAATCTCCTTACTATGAGCTTTCTTCTTTTTCCCTTGTGAATTGTGATGCTTTTATTTTTCTTTTTAGTGAGTGCTGATCTTTTTCTTTCGGTTCAAATTCGCAACATTCTTCTGTTGAAGGTGTGTGAAGATGAGGATTGGAGGACTTTAATGAAGACCATTGAAACTCATAGTGATGATGCTAAACAAATGCTGCAACCACCATATCACTTGCGGTTGCGAAGTAGTTAGGTTCAACTTGTGAGGTTTTGAGCACGGATTTCATGGTGGATGAATAAGATAAGTTTAGAAAACCTGTTTCAGTTCCTCTTTTTTTTGTTTTGACCTTCTGTACGAATCTCTTGAGAAATTCGGATTGCCATTGAATTGCTTATGGCTACTGAATTCGTGTCCCAGCTTCTTCATGATTTCTTGCTGTTTGCAGGTGGAGTAGACATCCTTGAACTTATACACTATGAAAATACCCTGCCAGAAGTTCAAGAACAACGCTGCCTGTGAAATGAATGTGAATTTTGTGCGTTCTTGTAACTACACTAGAGAAACTTCAATGATTTTTCTTCTTTTTTTCTTTTTTGAGTTTCAGTTAAATTCATTTTTTATGTAACCGATTTTGTTTTGCTGCAAGACTTTGTGACTGGAGAATTTATGAAGCATGCTAGACTATATTCATGACATTTCTTGTTTTCGAATTTGGGATGAAAATGTCCTTCAACAATGTAATAATCAAAGGCCTTACATGTATCAAAAATGTGATATTCAAAGCATGGACATAAGTGGTACTCTTTGATATAAAATAGAATTGCCATGTGGATGCTTAGCGGGTATATGGTCATTCAATTGGATACAGAACTCTTAGTCCTAAATTGGATTGATGAAAATATGATCTATGATTTAGGATTAAGTTAGGATAAAAAAATTGAGGTTAAAATAATCAGGATGAACATTGGGATGAAAATATGACTATGGACCCAAAAAAAAAAAATTTAGTTTAAGGACATAAATTGTGATTTTAATGGAGTAAGGACAATAATGGTTTTGATGATTGGTAAGCATGGGCTTAGAAAGTGGGCTTAGAACAAATAAGAATTAAGAAAGATGACAACAAAAAACTTAGAACAAATTCTATTCACACTTGGACAATTGGCCTATGATTGTAAGAAATAAATGAGTGACAATTATGCAAATTGAAAAGAATAGAGCTTATTAAAAGAGGACTATATGGGAATAACTGGATATGGACAACAATAAGTGGAAAGATGGATAAAACGAAAATGGAAATAAAAGCGAAACGAAATAATCGGAAATGGTTTATAAAAATGAGAACGAAAGCAATGAGTGGATATGAAATCTTAGTTCTAACCCTAGGTCCATTTTAAATTTTTTTTCACAAGCCCATGAACACGACCACTTTTGAACCCATGACAATTTTCTAGATGAGTCACACCCCCTCTGAATCGTCTGAAGCATGCCATGATCATTCGAATCCAGATGAATCACTGATAAACTGAAGATTCAAACCAAACTTCCCACAAAACAATGCTCGATAAACTGACGAATCTCAGCGCACGACAAACTGAACTTTGAATATGCATTGTCTAAGAAATAGACCAGTGGCCCAAATAATCTGGCAGTTGTAGTAATCTTTTGATAGTTTGACCAAAATTAAGTCAAACTCCCATCTGAATCGAAACATAACTGAACAATTGCGTTTGAAGTGGAATCGTTGTCCAATGAATATTCTTCCCCATTTCCAACCCTGGCAGGTGCAGATAAGGAACGAAACCCTGGATTCGAAGAGCCTGAATCACATGCCTCAGTAATCCATGAAATGCACTTATTATGATGTTAATGAACTAATGAGAAATGCAGATGAATGCGAAATGATACGCCAGTAGAGGGAATAAATATGAGGGCAAATTTTGAGGTATTACAGCTGCCCCTATTCAATCATCTGCATACATGAACGGATAATTGCAACAACTTTTAGACGTTCAAAGTATGGGGTGATTGAATACTCAAATAAAACCTGAAAATTTGCACAGGAGGCCACAGAAATGCCATCTGCCCATTTATTTATTTTTTATATTTTTTTATTTTGACCTCTGAATAGGTAGCGAAAATAGAACCAGGTGGGAATGTGCTGGGAAAAATGCCATCCTCGAATGACAACTCAAAAGATCCTCGGATCTAGCACGAAACCATCCTCGAATGGAGACGCAAAGGTATACCAGCCTCGACTGATAACCAAACACAAAAAGAAAATAGGACAAGATGGAACGGGATCGTTGTACATAAACGAGGGCCAAAGATGTGACCGTTGTACTGAAACGGAGACACGAGGAAATGAGATTGTTGTACTGAAACAATACTCAAAGACGAGACCATTGTACTTAAATGGAGGCTCGAAAGGAACGGGGTCATTGTACTTAAATGATAACCCGAAATGTGACCGTTGTACTGAAACGGAGACGCGAAAGAATGAGACTGTTGTACTGAAACAAGACTCAAAGACGAGACCATTGTACTTAAATGGAGGCTCGAAAGGAACGGGATCGTTGTACTTAAACGAGAGCCCAAGACGTGACCGTTGTACTGAAACGGAGACGCGAAAGAATGAGACTGTTGTACTGAAACAAGACTCAAAGACGAGACCATTGTACTTAAATGGAGGCTCGAAAGGAACGGGATCGTTGTACTTAAACGAGAGCCCAAGACGTGACCGTTGTACTGAAACGGAGACACGAGGAAATGATATTGTTGTACTGAAACAATACTCAAAGACGAGACCATTGTACTTAAATGGAGACTCGGAATGAATGGGATCATTGTACTTAAATGATAGCCCAAGACGCGACCGTTGTACTGAAACGGAGACGCGAAAGAATGAGACTGTTGTACTGAAACAAGACTCAAAGACGAGACCATTGTACTTAAATGGAGGCTCGAAAGGAGCGGGATCGTTGTACTTAAACGAGAGCCCAAGACGTGACCGTTGTACTGAAACGGAGACACGAGGAAATGATATTGTTGTACTGAAACAATACTCAAAGACGAGACCATTGTACTTAAATGGAGACTCGGAATGAATGGGATCATTGTACTTAAATGATAGCCCAAGACGCGACCGTTGTACTGAAACGGAGACACGAAAAATTGAGTTTGTTGTACTGAAACAATACTCAACCGGGGATAACAACAAGACTTGGTAGAAGTAACCACCATAGAAACGGAGTTGCATTCTGTAGGGAATAATTCAATCTGATTGGAGATGCAGCGGGTCTTATGCAATATACCTCAAAACTGGCCCATGCTGGTATGCATATGTTTGAATTTATGGCGTAATGCTCCATGATGATGGAAATGCTACGCTTTGGAGGATGCGGACGCGATGATGATTATGCGAATGACAATGCAAAGAGATCTCCTGATAAGGAGATTGCAGGTATCCCAGATAACTTGGCTGGGAAGAAACGATGATCACTGCATTGATCTGGTTCATCCTGATGAGGAGGAAACAACTCTGCGGGGAAAGCTGTTAATAATTCACTGGCTCTGAATAGCCGCCACTACCAAAAATAAATTGGACTTTGAGATTGGAGTGCCAAGACCCTGCTGGAGATGGACCCTTCTTGAACTCTGGTGGGGAAGTGAGGACTTCCTGATCTGGCTGAGAACCAAAGGCATGACACTGTTGAGGAAGCATATACTGGGGAGGAAAGAACTCCTTGTACTGCTGGGAATTGCCCCTGTCTGAAGGGAAACTTCTGCTTGGGGATTGCACCCACTCTCTACTACCTTGATGGGTGCAATTTCAACTTCCACATGGCTGGGGATGATTGGAAACACCCTGGGAGATACTTGTTTCTGTTCAAACAAAAGGGGATGCCCATCCTGGATAATAATCTTTAGCTCTGTCAGCAACACCAGTACCTGTACCTGCATGAACACAATCGATAGTACCTGCAACATAGAGAATTAGTTTGGGACCTGCTTGCCCCATGCTCATAGCGTGAATCATTGTCTGGGCATCTCAACACCCTTTCTGAGTTATATTAAATGTTTCTATTCTCCTGTACGAGTTAGAAAGCATTCAAATGTTCATAACACAATGCAAGTTACCATTTTCTAGACGTTTTCACAATCAATCAATGCAAGATGAAAAAAGTAAAAACAAAGAAGCAAAATAGTCAATTGACTGAAGTTGAATTCTTATTGATTTGGAAAGGTGGCCCTGAATAGGCAATACAAAGGAAGCAGTTCCCTGGAATGAGGGAACAACTGGAAAGAAAAACAAACTATCCTATTGGCAATGTGGGAAGTGGATCTCATCAAGTCTCAACCCAGTTATGACTCGTATGTCTTCAAGACGCTCCGCTCGCTCTGCGTCTTGAGAAAAAGTAAGTGAACTGATCTTCAACCCCTAGGATAGCCTCAACTGTAGGTAGGTCATGGATCTCGCAGATCGCAGTTGTTCGTGTTAATCCCTCTTTTGCGTGGATCGCCCTTTCAGGTTTTCAATCCACCGGGATACCCTTTTTTGCCTGAATTGTCCGATGTGGCTTTTCAACTCAGCGGGTGTACATTTTTTTTCAAGATTTCCCTAACTTTTGCCCGAGCCTTTTATTCTGTTTTTGGCTCGCCGGGATGCCCATTTTGCCTGGATCTTTATTCTGTTTTTGTCCAGCGGGTCCTTTTTACACGAAGTATTTTCTTACTGCATCTGCGTTGACAGGGGATGGAAAGTCTTCTCCGTCCATGGTTGTCAGCATTAAGGCTCCGCCTGAGAAAACCTTTTTAACCACGAACGGTCCTTCATAGTTGGGTGTCCACTTGCCCCTGTGATCGTTGAGAGGAGGAAGAATCCTTTTCAGCACTAAATCTCCTAGCATGTACCTCTGTGGTCGCACCTTCTTGTCAAAAGCCTGCTTCATTCGTCGCTGATACAACTGTCCATGGCATACAGCTGCTAGACGCTTTTCTTCAATGAGGCTCAATTGATTATATCTGGATCGGAGCCATTCAGCTTCATCTAGCTTGATGTCCATCATCAACCTCAATGAGGGGACTTCCACTTCGATTGGTAGGACTGCCTCCATACCATATACTAATGAGAATGGAGTTGCCCCAGTTGAGATGCGTACTGATGTCCTGTACCCATGCAACGCGAAGGGTAACATCTCGTGCCAGTCTTTGTACGTCACAACCATCTTCTGCACAATCTTTTTGATGTTTTTATTTGCCTCCTCGACGGCGCCATTCATCTTCGGACGATATGGAGAAGAGTTGTGGTATTCTATTTTGAAGTCTCGACACAAGTCAGCCATCATCTTGTTGTTGAGGTTAGAACCATTATCAGTAATGATCCTTTCAGGGACTCCATACCGGCAGATGATGTCCCGCTTAATAAATCGAGCGACCACTTGTTTAGTGACATTGGTGTAGGATTCCGCTTCCACCCACTTCGTGAAATAATCAATAGCGACTAGGATGAAGCGATGACCATTAGAAGCTGTTGGCTCAATCTTTCCAATCATATCGATGCCCCACATAGCGAACGGCCATGGTGAAGACATGACACTCAACGGATTCGGAGGCACATGGACCTTGTCGGCATAAATTTGACACTTATGGCATTTGCGGGAGTATTTACAACAATCAGATTCCATGGTAATCCAATAGTATCCCGATCTCAATAATTTCTTGGCCATAGCATGTCCTCCAGCATGGGTACCAAAGGAGCCTTCGTGAACCTCCTACATTAACAGGTATGCCTCGTGTCTGTCCACACATCTGAGCAGCACCATGTCAAAGTTTCGTTTGTACAACACACCGTCTTGATTCAAGAAGAAACCTCCTGCCAGTCTTCTAAGAGTTTTCTTATCCTTACTAGATGCCCCAGCCGGGTATTCTTGAGCCTTCAGGAATTGCCTGATGTCGTGGTACCAAGGCTTGTTATCTTCACCATCACCAACTGCAAAGACATAAGCAGGTCTTTCAAGCAGGGAGATCGAAATTCGAGGCACGAAATTCTCTCGACAAACTTTAATCATGGACGACAAAGTTGCGAGAGCATCGGCGAACTGGTTTTCGTCTCTAGGAACATAGCTCAGCTTGACTTTAGTAAAGAAAGTTAACAGCCTCCTGACATAATCTCTGTAAGGAATCAAACGAGCTTGATGAACTAGCCATTTGCCATTGACTTGATTTACCACCAAAGCAGAATCTCCGAAGATCTCAAGGTTCTTGACTCGCAAGTCTATTGCCTCTTCGATACCCATGATACAAGCTTCATACTCTGCCTCATTGTTAGTGCATTCGAAGGTCAACCGAGCGGCGAGAGGTGTGTGAACTCCTTCTAGTGAGATAATAACAGCACCTACTCCACTCCCATTCATGTTTACAGCCCCGTCGAACATCAACTTCCATTTGGATTCGGGGTCGGGCCCCTCCTCCGGAAGTGGTTCTTCGTAGTCCTTAGACTTGAGGAACATGATGTCCTCATCCGGAAACTCAAACCTCATGGGTTGATAATCATCGATCGGTTGCTGGGCCAAGTATTCTGACAACACACTCCCCTTGATAGCTTTTTGCGAAGTGTATTGTATGTCATACTCCGTGAGTATCATCTGCCAACGGGCCACTCTTCCTGTCAAAGCCGGCTTCTCAAAAATGTATTTCACAGGATCCATCTTGGAAATTAAGAGAGTAGTGTGAGTCAGCATGTACTGTCTTAGTCGGCGAGCAGCCCATGCCAAAGCGCAGCAAGTTTTCTCGAGTAGTGAGTATCGTGTCTCACAATCGGTAAACTTTTTGCTAAGGTAATAATGGCGTGCTCTTTTCGACCAGACTCGTCCTGCTGACCCAACACACATCCCATTGATCCTTCAAGCACAGTAAGATACATAATCAAAGGTCTCCCTGGCACTGGAGGCATAAGAATTGGTGGTTCTAACAGGTACTCCTTGATTTGGTCAAAGGCTTGCTGACAATCTTCGTTCCATTTAATGGCCTGATTCTTCCTCAGAAGCTTAAAGATGGGTTCGCACGTGGCCGTCAAGTGAGAAATAAACCGTGCAATGTAGTTTAGTATCCCTAAGAAGCCACGCACTTGCTTTTCAGTCTTCGGCTCAGGCATTTCTTGGATAGCTTTCACCTTGGCTGGATCAACCTCAATTCCTCGTTCACTAACAATGAAACCGAGTAACTTGCCAGAACGAACCCCGAAGGTACACTTATTCGGATTCAACCTCAGTCTGAACTTTCGAAGCCTGTCAAACAATTTTGCTAGGTTAACCAAGTGTTCTTCCTCTGTCTGGGATTTTGCTATCATGTCATCAACATAAACCTCAATTTCATGATGGATCATGTCGTGAAACAACGTCACCATTTCCCTTTGATAGGTAGCTCCTGCATTCTTTAAACCAAATGGCATGACCTTGTAACAAAAGGTGCCCCAAGGAGTGATGAAAGTTGTCTTTTCCATATCCTCGGGAGCCATCTTGATTTGATTATAGCCTGAGAATCCGTCCATAAAGGAGAACACGGAAAACTGAGCAGTATTATCGACAAGTACATCTATGTGAGGTAGAGGGAAATCATCTTTGGGGCTAGCCCTATTCAAATCCCTGTAGTCCACACACATTCTGACTTTGCCATCTTTCTTGGGAACCGGCACAATGTTAGCAACCCACGGAGGATAACTGGTCACGGCCAAGAAGCCAGCATCAAACTGTTTTTGTACTTCTTCTTTTATTTTAATTGCCATGTCTGGACGCGTGCGCCTCAACTTCTGCTTTACCGGAGGACAACCTTCTCTGAGAGGTAGCTTGTGTACCACAATGTTAGTGTCTAAACCAGGCATATCTTGGTAGGACCATGCGAAGACATCAACGTATTCTCGAAGCATAGCCATCAAACGAGTCTTGACAGATTCTTCTAATGCAGCTCCGATCTTGACTTCTTTCTTGTCTTCTTCAGTACCCAGGTTTATTACTTCGACATCTTCTTCGTGCGGCTGAATCATCTTCTCCTCCTGTTTAAGCAGTCTGGCCAATTCTTCGGGTAAATCGCAATCCTCTTCACCTTCCTCATCGGCTTGATAAATTGGATTGTCGAAGTCATACTCAGCCATAACAGGGTCGTCATTGATAAGATCCGGTGACGAGCACCTGCATGAATGATGATTCATGCAAGGCTTTAGCAACAACTTGAGAAAATGAGAAACATTGCCATTTTAAAACTTTTCTTTCTTTTTGAAAAACAAAAGTAAAAAATGAAAGACAGAGAACAACATGAATGAATGTGAAACGTCAATTTTATTTATGATTGTGTTAATGAACAAATGAACCCTTACAAAGAGCCACTATGCCTCGGGCAAGACATAGTGCTTTAATACAGGAAAAATAGAAACAAAACATTATTACTCTTCGAAAGAGGTGACCGAAATAAGCCTTTCCGATGTCCAGTTGCTAAGCTGAGTTCCTGGAGCGGCAGGCCTGATCCATTCATCTAGGTCACAATCACTATCAACAGCGTCATCCTGCATAGCACTGATGTTTTCGTAGTCTACTACTCCCGCACTTGTGAAAGTAACCGGGCTCTGACAACCTTTAGCACTTGGTTCAGACGAAGATCTTCCAGGGTGATAGCCAATCCCGAACATGTCTTTCTTTTCTGGCACTTCTACCGGACTGCCCCAGCCTTCTCGTATTCCTGATTCTACCAATTCAAGCGCTTGTTTATAAGAGGCTATGGAAATCCCTTTCTTCGGTACTTCAGGAGAAGTTGCTACTGCAGAAGCTTGCTCAGACTTCAAGGGCTCAAAAGCTTGACATGGGGTCTCAACTATTTCGCCATCCATCTCCACATATTTGAATGAGGCGAGATGACTAACAAAAATAACTTCTTCCCCACTGACAGTCACAATTTGACCCTCCCATACAAACTTTAGCTTCTGATGGAGTGTAGACGATACCGCTCCTGCCGAATGTATCCAAGGTCTTCCGAGTAAACAGCTATATGCAGGTTGTATATCCATCACGTAGAACGTGGTATTGAAGACTTGTGGACCTACCTTGATAGGTAACTCCACCTCTCCAAACACCAATCTTCTCGACCCATCAAATGCTCGAACTACTAGATCACTGGGCTTTAGAACCACTCCATCATAGTCCAACTTCATCAGTGCTTTCTTGGGCAAGACGTTCAAAGAGGATCCAGTATCTACCAACACGTGGGAGAGTACTGCACCTTTACATTCCAGAGAGATATGCAATGCCCGATTGTGAGCACGCCCATCAGAAGTCAAATCCAAGTCTGTGAAACCCAATCCATGACTGGCATTGACGCTGGACACAACCGTTTCTAACTGATTTACGGAAATATCCTGAGGCACGTATGCCTTGTTCAGAATATTTAGGAGAGCTTTTCTGTGAGAGTCGGAACACATGAGCAAGGACAAGATGGAAATCTTCGACGGCGTCTGCTGCAAATGGTCCACGATCTTGTAGTCACTCTTCTTGATGATCCTCAGGAATTCTTCGGCTTCTTTATCAAAGGTAAGGTCTGGATCAGTTGATGGAGTTGGATCATTGACAACTACTGGTTGCTTCCCTCTGGCTCTAGCTTGGGCTTCGGCAGTATCTTTGGGTGGTATCACATTGTTTCTCAGTGTTTCCGGCGCAAACAATCTTCCACTTCGAGTAAAACCCCCTACTCCAACATTTTCTACTTGAGCTGGGGTTATACTAGTCGTGGCTAACTCCTGCTTCTGGCTGTTGCAGTACACTTCACCACCATAGTTCCAAGGAACAGCTCTGTCACTTTGGTACATTATGGGTCCAGCAGTGGTAATAGTTATTGGTGCCGCTCTGGCACGTGAAGGAACTTGGGATGGATCATAAAAGATAGTTACTGTGGATACTTCACTTTCTTTTACAATCTTGTCAAATTGCAGCACTCCTTCATCAATCATACCTTGAATTCCGGCCTTCAATCGTTTACAACCGTTGGTAGCTTCAATACATTCTGAACAATCCTCCTTGCACCCAGGGAAGATACCTTTCCTCAACAAACAAACCTTGATAGCAACCAATGAAGTCTGCAAGTCATCTACATCATCCACCAAATTCAAGTTCTCCCCTTCACCAATTGCACCAACCGTGCCCCTGTGAGGAGGCATGGGATTTTGCAGCACATTAGGAGAGGGAGCGAAATTGATCGCTTTAGAATCCAACAAGTCCTGAACAACATGCTTCAATGCTTTAAAATTCTCAGTACTATGGCCGGGAGCTCCAGAATGAAACTCGCATCTAGCATTTAAGTCATAACCCTCAGGAATTTGGCCTGGCTTCGGAGGTTGCAAGGTCCGGAGCTGAATCATTTGAAGCTGCAGGAGATTCTTCAAAAGTTGGGAGTAAGACATTGGTGGAGCTTCAATATGTCTATCCTTCGACCTCTGAGAGTAGTATGGACGAGGGGCTCTTGGCTGATACCCCTGTGAGCGTTGCGGCTGTGGAGGCTGGACCTGCTGTTGGACGGGCGGAGTTGAAATAGTGACAGGGGCCACTTGCTGATAATATCCTTGGTGAATCATTCCCCTCTGTGTGTATACTGCACCTGTTTCTCCTTCCCTCCTTTTCACAAAGGGTTTCTTGATACTAGACACCGAAGCGCCTCCATTCTGGATTTTCCCCTGTTTGAGCCAGCTTTCAATTCTTTCTCCAGTCAAAATAATGTCCGAGAAACCACTTGAGGAACAACCAGCCAATCTTTCCATGAAATGCCCTGGGAGGGTATTCAGGAATAGGTCGACCATCTCTCTTTCCAATAAAGGTGGTTGCACTTGGGCGGCCACCTCACGCCACCTCTGTGCATAGTCTTGGAAGCTCTTCGAGCTCCTCTGTGTCAAGCTTTGAAGCTGAGTACGGCTAGGTGCCATGTAAATGTTGTATTGATATTGTCTGAGGAAAGCCTCTCCCAAATCCTTCCAGCTTCTAATAGAGCTCCTCTCCAGCTTCATGTACCACTCCAAGGACCCTCCTGAGAGGCTATCCTGGAAATAGTACATCCAGAGTTTCTTGTCTCGCGTGTGGGCCACAATCTTCCTGTAGAAGGCCTGTAGGTGAGTTTTCGGGCAAGAGCTGCCGTTGTATTTATCAAATGCTAGTGGTATGAACTTGTGTGGAATGACCACCCCAGGTACTAAACCCATGTCTGACACGTCAATCCCCAAAGTGTCTTTGCACTCAAGGGCCTTGACCTTCTCCTCAAGCACCAATAAGTCATTAAGATTTCCATCACCGCCGAAACCCATATCGTTATTGAAGTACTGGAATTGGTCTTCCTGCCTATCGTGCACAGGAACATACGTAGCCATAGATGGATCTGGAACATGAGGTCCACCTGGGCCGTTGTTAGTGTTGGGAGGAGCCCCTAGCCCGCCGGAAGTGGTCGCCTGAGCATTAGTATTAGGAGGAGTTAACCCTTGAATTGCATTTCTCAGCTCTTGATGCCCCTGGGCCATCCCTTGCATCAGGGTCATAAATTCTGCCATCTTGGTACGGACTTCATTGAGTTCTGTCTGCATGGCGTCCATTGCTGTTCTTTGATTGCTGCGGGTCGCGTACCGATGAGGGATATCTTGTCGTAGGTACCGGGTCTTGGCGGCTCTCGCAATCTTTGCCTGTTGAACACAGATAAATTAGACATCCCGAAGAAAACCTGCAAAGACAAAAACAAAATGCAAATGATGCGTATGCAATGTGTTCCTTTTATTCCCGAGTCTTTTCCTATTTCTGGTCCTGGCATTAAGAAGATAAGAATTGGGAAGAAGACCCAAGTAATATTCAAGTATAGTGACGGCTGTGAAGAATTGGTGCTCATTACCCCGTGTCGGTGCAAATAACGAACAAGAAATTCAGAACAAATCAATCATATAAACTAGAGTTTGAGAATACAACGTCCCTGAAGGGTACCAATCAAAATAACAACAAAAGTACATCACATATAAGGAATCCCACAACAAGCCTGTGGGTAATCCAAGTATAATAACATGAAATTAAACCCCAGGGAACTCTATATCTTTCAATCTCCAGCTAAGGCTTCTGACGTTCTGGAACAGCTGAACTATATCTGGATGACCGGGCTCCTGGATGAGCTTCTGAATGAGGAGGTCCCTCGTATAATAAGAAGTGTGTAACTCCTCGATCTGCTGTAGGAATGCTGCCTCATTCTCCTTGCTTTGACTCGACTCGGCCTTCGACCTTTTCACATCAGCTTTCAACTTCAAGTCTTCAATTTCCTTTTGAGCTTCCTTCAGTGCCTGCTGGCTTTCTGCTACGCGCTGGAGACGGTCTTTCTCTTGATGATAAGCCTTCCTGAGAAGTTCCTTCTGCCCATCCAAAGAATCTTGAAGACTTTTGATTTCCTGCTTGTGCTTGGCGTCTAACTCCTTTTGTTTCTTCAAATTATCGTCCCATTTCTCCTGCCATAACGTAACAGCTTCATTGGCTTCACTAAGATCTTTCTTCTCTCTTCGGCGCTGGGCAGTCTTATGAGTCTCAGCTAACCCTTTCTTTCGGAAGTAGAGCTCTCGATCTTCAAAGTCCTTCTGCTTTAGACGGACTATTTCCTCGGCTTGTACAGCTCTATCTTCCAATCGACGGTTCTGGATCATCAGCTTTTGACAAGAATTAAGAGCCTCTTGATTTTCAACCCTAAGTTGCTTAACCAAAGCTTCTAACTTCTGATATTCCTCCAAAGGTACCGAAGTCCTTGGTGCTACCGCTTTAGGGTAGAGAGGTGTCTCTCTAGAAAATGGTAGAAGATGAGTCTTCACACGATCCTCCAGCCAGCTGGCAAAAGGATCATAGGTATTAGGATCCACTTTTCCAAAATCTTTCTTTCCTTTCATCACTCTAACCTCCCAAGCTTGGGATGCTAGCATGCTCATTTTGGAGTTTCCCTCTGCTGGAAAATATAAGGACTCATTTGTATCGTCGATCAAAGGTATATCTCTTAAAGGATAGCCGAACTATTTCCTAGACAAGATAGGATTGTAGCTAATCCCACCTTTCCTTCCCATCAAAGGCACATTTGGGAAGCTACCACAACTAACCAACATTTCTTTGCCCACCAAGTCTCTGTTGCATCCCCAAGCAATGTCAGCTGAGGTTAAGCCCATTAATCTTTTGGACCACTTCATAGATTGCTTCAAATCCTGAAAGGGTCCTGATTTGGGGCGTTGCCTTACAAACCAATCAGCGAATATGGGAGCACAACAGTTTACATGTACCTTCCTCTTTTCGTTTCTATGGTGAACTCCATAATAAAAGTCAGCTAGCAATGTAGGAACAGGATTTCTCTTGACGAAGATGGTGATGGCCTCCATGCTAATTAGCCCTTTCTCTCCTGGAAACAAACTGATTCCATATACTATCATGGCTAACAGTGCTTTGAAGTATGCCCACTTCTTTTCCGATGCCATGACATGTGCTTCTGCAATAAGAAAGTCCAAAGGGATCCCTTTACTTTGGCCAGCCTCTAATCCCATCTTGAGTCTAGGCATACTCAAATGACAGGCAATAGTGATATCCTCATGGGAAGGGATCCTCTCTGAAACATAATAAGGTACACCCTCCTTAACAGGAACACTCAGCATGCTAGAAACCTCCTCTAATGTAGGTGCCAGGATGTAATCAGGAAAAACAAAGACCCTCAGCTGTGGATCATAGAACTGCAACAAAGAATGCAAGCTATCTTTCTGGTCGACTGTGGGCTTGCTCACATAATTCAGTATCTTGCCATACTCTTTCTTGAAATCATCAAGGACTCGGTCACCCATCAAGCTAATCAAACCCTGAACACTCTCTGTCTCTGGCTGCGGGAAAGTATAATGAACATTTCTCTTCCTCGGAATCTCCATGCTGAAGTAGCAAATATGACCAGGACCTAGGAAGTAATGAACCCTGAGAATAAAAAGAACACAAAATGATTAATGATGCTATGATGCTTATGCAAGACAAGGCATGTGATCAGTGAAGTGTCTGTGATGTGCCAATCAAATAATCAGGTGTCGGTGCCAGGTCTCAAAAATCCAGATATCACAATAATCATCCCTCTGATCCGGGATCCATAACTTAAGAACAGAAATCCAGATCATAAAACTGAACCAGAGGCAAAGTGGGTATGCTGAAGGTATCAGGGTTCCTGCAAACCTGTAAACCCCTCCCAATCTCACGGGTGTGCTACTCGGGTCAAACATCACGGACTCTCGAGGCCGAATAGAAATAATACGTTCACCATTTCCGAGAAATGGCTCATGACCAAATCAGGGAATCGGTTTGGCATTATGTACTACTCAGGGAGGTCTCAGTTGAGTCCGGAAAGAACAAGCATCCCTCACAAGTTTCCAGCTTCCAGCACTGAGTCGAGAAACAATAGTACATTCATCCCGAAGGGTACAATACTATCGTCATACGATCAGTTTGCTTTAACTGAATTCCTATGAGAGAACCAGGCCATCCTATGCGAGTTCCCAGTGGGCCCTCGGATGCGAGTGGGTTTGCCAACAAATGTGGTCTGCCACTGTCATCACTGGAGAGGGATGTTTCCACAAAGGTTCTCAATGATCGGTCCCCTGACTGCACATAACTATCAAGGTAGCGCATCAACCCAGAAAGATTCCGGTATCAATACATTCCCGAGAAGGTCGCAAGTCAAGGTGTGGAACTCACTACTACCAACATAGCAAGATGCCATGAAGCCAAAGTGGAACCACTCTAAGTCCTAGGGTGCACTCGAGCCCCGGTTACGAGCTCATCTCACAGTAACCCCATCCCACAGAAAAAATGAAAACCAGCACAGCCAGACAGTCCAGTATAATATGATGCATGGAAAATAAAATACTGAAAGCGGTAAATAAATGCGATAAAGTAAAGCTGTAAAGAACTGTAAATAAAAACAATAAAGCTAAACTAAAGCACACAGCAACAAACTGATATACACCCAAAGAAACAAAACCAAACAGGCGCTAGGATTGACTCTACAAGGGAAACCGGAAGGATCAGGTTGGTCCCCAGCAGAGTCGCCAGCTGTCGCTCCCGGGATTTTCATCCTAGTACAAACGCGAAAGTGGCGCGGAAAAGTTAGAGTCGCCAGCCAGACATTTTTATCCCGAAAGAATGGGAAAGGTAATGTTGCACAAACCTGAGGAAGAAGGAAAGGACAAGGTCCTGCGAACCAAATATCTGAGTTCGGGAGTCGGTTACGAATTGAGAAGGTATTAGCACCCCAATCCGTCAGTCGTACCCGATGATGCGTGTTTTTCGCAAGTGCACGAACACGTCAGAGTAATATAAAAGATTGTCGAATCCACAGAGACCAAATGTCAATCTATCGTACCTGTTTTTATGGTATGTATCTAAGGCAACTAATTTTAAGGGTTTTAGTAAGGGTGCAATGGTAAATAAAATGATAATTTTAAATAATAAATAAAAGACAGGCTCGAATGTAATTCACGTAATCAATGATAATCCAGTACTTGTTAATGGAACTACTTATGGGCAATGTTTTCTCCTTTGAAAAGAACTAATTTAACAGGAACTGTCGCTTTCGCGTATTCAGAACCGAGTTGTACTCTCTAATCAACCCCTCCTATTGTCACGGATAAAAAGGTGCGTACTGCGTTAGAGTAGTAAACCTATTTTTAAGAAATATAGTATCTTGACTAAGTTGAAAAGTATTTTAACCTGGACTTCTTAGCAAAAAGAGGTTCTTGTGAACCAGACTCTAAATCTCATAACGCGTCCGAAAATCGTTTTAAAATCTCTTTTCTTTTTAATCTAAAAACTCCTAATAAACTAGACAAAGTGCTTTTGGCTGTTTTTGAAATAGTTAAAAACAATTACTTGAATTGAAAGATAAAATAGCCCTTAGGTGTTTCCACGAACAATTATACGGATTACTGGTTCAATTACGATCCTTACATTCTAACCTTTATGGAATTAGTTAGACATGATAAAGTAAAGGTTCTTTTTATAATTTTTCATAAAAGTAATTTAGTGCGAGTGCGGAAAGTAAATGAATTTAGTGCGAGTGCGAGAAATAAAGTAATTTAAAGCGAGTGCGGGTAATAAACGAAAGTAAAGCGAGTGCAGGAAATAAATAAAGTAAAGTGCGAGTGCGGATAATAAATAAAGTAAAGCAGTGCGAGAAATAAATAAAAGTAAAGCAATGCAGAAATAAATAAAGTAAAATACGAACTTGAATTAAAATGGCGGCAGGATTAACTTCCTCCAGAGTGCTCCAAAACTCGATCACACAGACAGATTACAGACTCGATCACTCGATTGCAGAAACACCCCGATGTAGAATGGTAACTGCTTTATAACTGATATATGCCTAGAGAAATCTAATTCTGGATGAAGAAAAACGAAAATCTAAGGTCCTATTTATAGGAAAACTGAAAGCATGAAAAGACTGGGATGCCCCTCCACTAAAAAGTGGAGGTTACTGATTTTTGCCTTGTGGCGCCCGCCATGGTGCCTACAGGGGATTGGAGAGTGGGGATCGTGGGTCTTGGAGGTTGAGGAGTGGTCTTGAGACGTGGCCACGTCATGGCTAACCCCATGGCGCCCGCCACGGTGGGTGCCGTAAGTGCAAAACGCTGAATTTCTAGGTTTTCGTCCGTTTTCACTCCTTTTTCGCTCCTTTTCTCGATTCAAGCCCCGATTATTATAAAAACCTGAAAACATAAGAAAACAAAGCAATAACAAAGCAAAATAACAATAAAAGCTAAGAATGCATGCGAAATCGGAGTCAGAAACACGGTGAAATTTAGTGTGATCAAATTCTCCCACACTTAAACCTTTGCTTGTCCTCAAGCAAACATTAAAGCTTAAGAAAATATGGTGTCAACACGTGTCTTTGGGCTAAAGGGCTTCTAAGTTCAAGTCAGGATGCAGTGACAGATACTAACTAAGTGAACCAAGGGTACCATAGTAACACAAACACAAACTTCAATCCTATATTAACCACTCCATATCATCCCACGATACCTAGGCCTATCTTCTCATCTTTTTGTGTCCTTTTCATTCAGGCGCAATCACATTAAGCCCGTTATCCGTACATGCTTCATAGTAGAGTGACCGGTTAGTGATTCTGATCCATAACATAAGGTTTCTGGCACATAAGCATGTGTAAACCTGTTTTTATTTCGCCTAAATGTAGCTGCGGGGGATCGGATCGTAATCCGCCCTACCAAGTTCAGTGCCAGATACCTCTGAACCAACTAACAATAGGTGACTTGCAATTTTTTTTTCTTTTTGTGGCAAAATTTTTTTTTCTTCTCTTTTTTCGGTTTAAATGACTTTGTGAGGGTCACCTATACCAGAGTTTGCCTTTTTTCTTTTTTTATTAGCACTGGATCATTCACTTATGTTCATCGGCCCCCTACGTAGAGCATGCTTAGGCCGGAGCTGACTGCTAGGATAAACTACTTAGGACAATTTTTTAAATGATAGTAAAGGCCATGGTGGTGGGGTTTAGGAGTGATTCCTATATTCAAGAGGTCTATGGTGCTAAAATGGTTCTGATGTTTCAAAAAGTTGACCTAAGTCACCACATCCTAATCTAAACCTGTCTCAAAGCCCAAAAAACATGTGAAACAACATTATTTTCTTTTTAAAATTTTTCTGGTAAGGCTAAGGAAATGGGAAAAAATGAAGATGAACTAAAAATACACTATACTGGTGACTCGTCAGACTCATGCATTATCTAAGAAAAATAAATTACTGAAAAGGGAAATAACTGAAAGGAAATAATTAACTAAAAAGGGAAATGACGGAAAGCAATAAAATCCCCTCCCACACTTAAATCGAACATTGTCCCCAATGTTTCGAAATAAGATAAGGGGGGTAACCTGAAAAAGACTACTGAGGAGGAGCATTGGTGCCTTCGCCGTCCTGGTGTGATGGTCTGGAACGACGGGATCTACTACGATGCTGGTCCCTCCGGTCGAGTCGTGCTGATAAAGCAGCCTGAGCACTCCTGACCTCTCGAAGGTTATCTAAGATGGAACCTTGAGTGGCCTCTACAAGCTGGTAGTGTCGGCTGTTGAACTCTCTCTGACGGTTCTGCTCTAATGAGATATCGTTCAAGGTACGGCAAACGTTGCTATAAGCACGATCCGAAACCAATCGCGATTGTTGCATGAAGCTCATGTTGTCCGTCAGCTATTGTGAAATAGTAGAGAGAAGGCCATCACGCCTTTCCTCTCTAGCTGTCATATCACGCCACATCTCCTCGGTGACAAAGAATCCAGGAGCAGTACCTGCAACAGGGTTAGAGGAAGATGGTGCGGTGTGTGACTGTGAAGGACGATGGGGGGACATGTGAGGGATGGGAGACTGCTCTCTCCGATCATACTCTTCATCAGTGTCATGTGCCTCCCCATCGAGAATATTAGGAGGAAGTGGACCCAAAACACGTGGAGCATTAAGATCATAGGTCCAGTTCCTTTCATCACGTACATCAGGCTTGCATATTTTTTTGTAAAGACAAAAAAATGAAAATATTTTTGTCTTATATTTTTTTCTTTGTACGACAAAAATAATTAAAAATCAAAAAAGAAAAAGAAAAATTAACATTAGTGCATAATATGTATATATAGGAGGAATTCAAAGTACATGAAAATATAATAGATGCAATAAAGTGAAATATGTCTGGAAATGCGATAAATAAAATAAAGCATATAAAAGGAAATTAAATACTAGGGTAGAGTTGTCAGTGTAGAATGAGTCATGTGGTAGGTTTCTTCTCCTGGCTTGATCCACGAATCTCAGCTATCTCCCTCCGAAGCTCTTCAATCGCCTGATATAGAGCATCGGCCTCTGAGGCATGAGTGAGATCAGAAACCTGCATCTGTAACTCTAAGTCTGCCACTTCCTACTTGAGCAGGGCAGTCTCCTTACGGAGCTCGTAAATCTGTGTTTGTAGGTCAGGTGGCTGCAGAGACATATTGTTAGACATAACAGTGATTTGGGGAGTAAGAGGTGTAGGAGTGTACTCACCGGCGGGAGGCGATTTCGGCTCTTCGACAGTCTCTCCATAACCCTCTAGAGCATAACTCCAATTTTCAGGATCATGGACACTGGTCATCAGCTGATCTGGTAATGTAAAATAGTGTATCGCTTCGTTGTCGATCAGCAATCTAAACATGTTGGGCTCAAAAGAAGCCCTCCTCATCAGTCCTCTATCAAGACAAAAATCAATATCCAGGGTGGTGTAGCAGCAGAAGGTCCTGAGGTGCAATAACTTGCGAGACAAACCCAATGCAGTAGCTATCTGTGTAACAATCCCACCGACATGTATGATGCCTACGGATGATCTGGCAACACTAGCAAGGCCCTTTAGCAGAAAGTTGCCACAAGCAACAGGGCGAGACTGAGTCACACAAAACAGTAGGAAAATCTCCTCTTCACTTAGCAGTGTCTCTGTATCTGGTAAACCTAGGAAAGAATGTGCTAGAGTCATCTGGAAGTACCTCAATGCAGGGTTGTGGATTACCTGAGAAAACTGGGTAGAAGGATCTTGGCTCCCTCCACCTGATATTTTAGTCCAAAACTTTTCCACTTCTCTGCTCATAAAATACCCCATCGGTGTCTCTGGAATAGCATCAGGAGTAGTCTGGAAACCTAGCAAATCACCAAACTCTTTGTGAGAGAATGAGTAGTCAATCCCGAACAACCTGAAAACAGCGAGTCCATCGGGTCCAGCCCACGGGTCATGATGAAACAAGCTGAGGAACTCAAGAGTCAAGTTCCTATAAGTGTTGTTCCTGTAGTCAAACTGTCCCCAATGGAGTTGATGGAATAAAAATCTGACGCTTGGCTTTATCCCCAAGGCATCCATGCAGTCATGGTCAGGGTACCTGGTAGGAGCCATAGGGCGTCTCATGTGAACATAGTAACGCTCTCTCTGTGCGTCATCTCTAAAGGCCACGTGCATGTCATCAGGGTTCTGCATTCTGCACAAGGTTAGCAAACAAGTCCTGAAAGCACATAAAACATTCAATCGTTAGTCCTGACATAAAAATAAAATAAACAAATTAAAATAAAGTAAAAATAAATAAAAAGTACATAAATAAGAAAACCATGGGTTGCCTCCCATGCAGCGCTTGTTTAACGTCATTAGCTCGACGACCGATATTTAAACATCATTGGAAGGATATGGTGGATCACTCAGAGTATGGCAGGTGTATGTTGTTGGAATGTCACCTCCTTCGTAGGGCTTCAACCTCTGTCCATTGACGATGAACGGTTTACATGTCTGGTTCTTGATTTCAATAGCACCGGATCTTAGGATCTTAGATACTTCGAAGGGGCCAGTCCATCTCGAACGGAGTTTACCTGGAAAAACTCGTAACCTAGAATCGAACAGGAGAACAGGATCGCCTATTTTGAAGTCTCTTCTTATGATTCTTTTGTCATGCCAAGCTTTTGTTCTTTCTTTGTATATGATGGCATTTTCATAGGCGGATTGTCTGAGCTCTTCTAATTTGTGGATGTCAAGGATACGTTTCTCACCAACTGTCAAGTAATCCAAATTCAAAGTTTTGATGGCCCAATAGGCCTTATGCTCCAACTCAAAAGGTAAGTGACATGATTTTCCATAGACCAGTTGATAAGGGGTTGTTCCTATAGGAGTTTTGAAAGCGGTTCTATAGGCCCATAATGCTTCTTGAAGTTTCTGTGACCAATCCTTTCTAGATATAGAGACAGTCTTCTCGAGGATTTGTTTTATCTCCCTATTAGATACATCCACTTGTCCATTGGTCTGTGGGTGGTATGGTGTTGCTACTCTATGCTTAACTCCATACTTGCTTAAAAGTTTATCAAATATTCTCGATATGAAGTGTGATCCTCCATCACTTATGACTAAACGGGGTGTTCCAAACCTGGGAAATATATAATTTTTGAATAATTTGATGACTACTCTGGTGTCGTTTGTGGGTGCGGCTATAGCTTCAATCCATTTGGACACGTAGTCAACGGCTACTAAGATGTACTGATTTCCAAAAGATGGTGGGAACGGTCCCATAAAGTCTATACCCCATACGTCGAAGAGTTCTACTTCTTGGATATTTCTTAACGGCATTTCATTACGTCTTGAAATATTTCCTGTGCGTTGGCATCTATCACACTTGACAATGAAAGCATGGACATCACGCCACATAGTAGGCCAGAATAGGCCAGCTTGAAGAATCTTGGCGTAGGTCTTAGATGTGCTTGCATGTCCACCATAGGGTGCAGAGTGACAATGCTCAATTATATTATTTACCTCTTCTTCTGGAACACAACGGCGGAAAATGCCATCTTTACCTCTCTTGAAAAGAAATGGTTCGTCCCAATAGAAGTTTCTCACATCACTGTAGAACTTCTTCTTCCGGTGGTAGTTTAGATCAGGGGGTATGATGTCAGCGGATAGATAATTAACGAAGTCTGCATACCAAGGTACATTGCTTATAGCTAAGGATTTATGAAAATACTCATGTGGGTCTGGGTTATCATCTTCAATGGTTTCTAGTTGGGTTATCAGTCTATCATAGGCAAAATCATCATTTATGGGTACTGGATCAGGTTTCAGGTATTCTAGCCTAGATAGGTGATCAGCTACCACATTATCAGTGCCTTTCTTATCACGGATATCCAAATCAAACTCTTGCAGTAATAGAATCCATCGAAGTAACCTAGGCTTGGCATCCTTTTTGCTTAGTAAGTAACGAATGGCAGCATGGTCGGTATAAACTATAATCTTGGCTCCTACTAGATAAGATCTAAATTTGTCTATTGCAAAAACTACAGCTAGGAGCTCTTTTTCGGTTGTTGCGTAGTTGAGTTGTGCAGCGTCTAGGGTTCTACTGGCATAATAAATCACATGTAACTTCTTATCTTTTCTTTGACCTAGAACGTCTCCAACAACATAATCACTGGCGTCACACATTATCTCAAACGGTTCTGACTAATCAGGGGGTTTCATTATAGGTGCTGAAATCAGAGCTTGCTTCAGAAGATTAAATGCTTCAGTACATTTTTCATCGAAGATAAATTCAGCATCTTTCATTAAAAGACCGGTTAAGGGTTTTGTTATTTTGGAGAAATCCTTGATAAAACGTCGGTAAAATCCGGCATGTCCAAGAAAACTTCTTATCTCCCTGATAGTCTTCGGCGGTTTTAGATTCTCTATGACTTCTATTTTTGCTTTATCTACCTCTATACCTTTTTCGGAAACTATATGTCCTAAAACAATCCCTTCGGTGACCATGAAATGACATTTTTCCCAATTTAGCACAAGGTTTACCTCCACACATCTCTCCAGGATTTTCTCAAGGTTGACAAGACAATTTTTGAAATCTGATCCACAAACTGAGAAATCGTCCATAAATACTTCCATGATTCCATCTAAATAATCAGCAAAGATAGACATCATGCAGCGTTGGAAAGTGGCAGGAGCATTACAAAGTCCAAAAGGCATTCTTCTATAGGCAAAAGTTCCAACTGGGCATGTAAAGGTAGTTTTTTCTTGATCTTCGGGGTGAATAGGTACTTGGAAGAATCCTGAATATCCATCTAAGTAACAAAAGTAAGAGTGTCTGGCTAGGCGCTCCAACATTTGGTATATGAATGGTAATGGGAAATGGTCTTTCCTAGTTGCTTTATTTAATTTTCTATAATCTATGCACATACGCCAACCTCCATCGGTTCTTTTTGCTACAGGTTCGCCCTTCTCGTTTTGCACGACTGTGATGCCTCCCTTTTTAGGTACTACATGCACAGGACTCACCCATTTACTGTCCGAGATCTGATATATTATACCTGCCTCTAGTAACTTAAGAACTTCAGTCTTAACTACAGTACTCATTATAGGATTTATTCTTCGTTGGTGTTCTCTGGAAGGTTTTGAATCTTCTTCAAGCAAAATCTGATGCATGCATACGGATGGGCTTATTCCTTTTAGATCAGAGATCTTATATCCTAAGGCTGAGGGGTACCTACGTAAAACATCTAATAATTGATCGGTTTCTTCTTGGTTTAAGGTAGCACTGACTATAACTGGACGGTTCATATCTTCATCGAGAAATTCATATCTCAGGTTTTTAGGCAGTTCCTTAAGTTTTACGGTCGGTTTCATAGGGCAAGGCATAGATCTGGGGTAAGAGATAAACATTCGTGAAGGTTATCATCAATGTAGGGTCTTTTATAATTGTCATCTTCCAAAATAAGGGTTGACGGCAATTTTATAGATTCAGTTTCTTCTTCTTGTTCTAATTCCCTAATGCATTCTTCGATGATATCTAAGGCATAACAAGCATCTCCTATCACAGGTGCCATAAGAAATTTTGAAAGTATAAATTCTATCTTCTCGTCACCTACTTCAAAAGTTAGTTTTCCCTTTTTAACATCTATTGCGGCTCCAGCAGTTGATAAGAATGGTCTACCTAGGAGGATTGGTATGTCGTCATCTTCTTTGATGTCCATGACAACAAAATCAGTAGGTATAAACAACTGACCTATCCTAACAGGGACGTCTTCAAGTATGCCTATAGGGTATTTAACGGATCTATCGGCTAATTGAAGTGACATCTTAGTAGGTTGTAATTCTCCTAAGTTTAATCTCTCACAAACTGCTAAAGGCATTAAGCTCACACTAGCTCCTAAGTCTAGAAAAGCTTTTTCGATGACATGATTCCCCAAAATACAAGGAATGGAAAAATTTCCGGGATCTTTATCTTTCTTTGCTAACCTATTTTCGGAAATAGAATTACATTCCACGGGTTTTGGATCTTCAAGTCTACGTTTATTTGTAAGTATGTCTTTGAGAAACTTAGCGTAAGAAGGTATTTGGGTGATGGCTTCTGTAAAGGGGATTTCTACGTGAAGTTTTTCTATAACCTTAACGAATTTTTGATAATGATTACGATTTGGGTTTTCTTTAATCTTTGAGGGTATGGTATTGGTGGTTTGTATGGCGGTGGTGGTACATAGGCTTTATTTTTAGGTTCTTCTCCTTTTTCTTGACTTTCCGGGGTTTCAGACTTCTCTGGTTCTTTCTCCTCATTCCTCTCAGAAGTTTCGGGCTCACTTAATCTAGGGTTTAAAGGTTCCTTATAAGCGGTTCCACTTCGTAGAGTAATGGCATTTGCTTGCCCTTTCGGGTTTTGTTGAGGTTGTCCAGGGAACTGTCCTCCAGGTGTAGTCTGTGGGGCTTGGTTTAACGCTACCTGAGAGATCTGGGTTTCAAGCATCTTATTATGAGTAATGATTTGATCAACCTTGGTTCCTAACTGGGTAATCAGTTCGTTAACATGGATGTTTTGGTTCATGAACTCTTTGTTTTGTTGTTTTTGAGCAACGATAAAATCTTTTACAACTTCCTCAAAGCTCGGGCTTGGTGGTACAGGTTGCATAGGTTGATTTGTTCTTGGGGCTTGGTAACCTTGTTGTCTCGGAGGTGCGGTATTTTGAATAGGGTTATTATTTTTGTAGGAGAAGTTTGGGTGATTCCTCCATCCAGGGTTATATGTGTTTGAAAATGGGTTCCCTTGGGTATAGTTTACTTGCTCAGTGTTGGTCTCATTCAACAGATTGCATTCGGCGGATTGGTGTCCTTGCGTTCCACATATCTCACAATTCGGAGAAACTGCGGCAACAGTATTCGGAGTTGTACACATATGTTCGACTCTAAGGGCCAACGCGTCCATTTTAGCCTGCATCATGTCTATAGAGCTTAGCTCATGTATTCCTCCCTGGGCTTCCTTCTTTTCCACTGTCGCTCGTTCTACCCCCCATGATTGATGGTTTTGGGCCATATCCTCGATAAGGGCACTAGCTTCAGGGTAAGGTTTGTTCATCAGTGCGCCACCAGCGGCAGCGTCGATGGTCATTTTAGTGTTATAATGAAGTCCATTATAGAAGGTTTGAATGATTAGCCAATTCTCTAAGCCATGATGTGGGCATGCTCTTAATAGTTCTTTATATCTCTCCCAGGCTTCGAACAACGACTCTCCTTGGTGTTGGGTAAATCTAGTTATTAGGTTTCGAAGAAGAGCGGTCTTACTTGGGGGAAAATATCTAGCAAGGAAAACTTTTCTAAGGTCATCCCAAGTTGTTATTGAATTGGGTGGAAGGGAATCTAACCATGATAGAGCTTTATCTCTGAGGGAAAAGGGAAATAATCTTAAGCGTATCGCCTCAGGAGAAGCTCCATTGGTTTTAAAGGTGTCTGCTAACTGAAGAAAGTTCTTTAAATGTTGGTTCGGGTTATCAGTAGCGAGACCTGCGAATTGTCTCTGTTGCACTAATTGCAGCAGGGATGGTTTAAGTTCAAAATTATTGGCTGGGATAGCGGGGTTTACTATACTAGAACTAGGTTCCTCGTTTGATGGTTGGGCGAAGTCCTTAAGAGGTCTTCGGTTTTGATCTTCGGCCATAGCTCTCCTATTCCTATGGAAAAACAAACGTGCGCGAGCGTAACGTTCAGGTTCAGCTAGAGGGTCTACTAAACTTCCGGCACTGCGAGTCTTTCGCATTGACCGGTGGGTAACAACCTTAGTCTAAACGGTATAACTACAGGGTAATGAAATTTGACGATATTGGTCCCCGGCAACGGCGCCAAAAACTTGATGCGTGTTTTTCGCAAGTGCACGAACACGTCAGAGTAATATAAAAGATTGTCGAATCCACAGAGACCAAGTGTCAATCTATCGTACCTGTTTTTATGGTATGTATCTAAGGCAACTAATTTTAAGGGTTTTAGTAAGGGTGCAATGGTAAATAAAATGATAATTTTAAATAATAAATAAAAGACAGGCTCGAATGTAATTCACGTAATCAATGATAATCCAGTACTTGTTAATGGAACTACTTATGGGCAATGTTTTCTCCTTTGAAAAGAACTAATTTAACAGGAACTGTCGCTTTCGCGTATTCAGAACCGAGTTGTACTCTCTAATCAACCCCTCCTATTGTCACGGATAAAAAGGTGCGTACTGCGTTAGAGTAGTAAACCTATTTTTAAGAAATATAGTATCTTGACTAAGTTGAAAAGTATTTTAACCTGGACTTCTTAGCAAAAAGAGGTTCTTGTGAACCAGACTCTAAATCTCATAACGCGTCCGAAAATCGTTTTAAAATCTCTTTTCTTTTTAATCTAAAAACTCCTAATAAACTAGACAAAGCGCTTTTGGCTGTTTTTGAAATAGTTAAAAAAAATTACTTGAATTGAAAGATAAAATAGCCCTTAGGTGTTTCCACGAACAATTATACGGATTACTGGTTCAATTACGATCCTTACATTCTAACCTTTATGGAATTAGTTAGACATGATAAAGTAAAGGTTCTTTTTATAATTTTTCATAAAAGTAATTTAGTGCGAGTGCGGAAAGTAAATGAATTTAGTGCGAGTGCGATAAATAAAGTAATTTAAAGCGAGTGCGGGAAATAAAGGAATTTAAAGCGAGTGCGGGTAATAAACGAAAGTAAAGCGAGTGCAGGAAATAAATAAAGTAAAGTGCGAGTGCGGATAATAAATAAAGTAAAGCAGTGCGAGAAATAAATAAAAGTAAAGCAATGCAGAAATAAATAAAGTAAAATACGAACTTGAATTAAAATGGCGGCAGGATTAACTTCCTCCAGAGTGCTCCAAAACTCGATCACACAGACAGATTACAGACTCGATCACTCGATTGCAGAAACACCCCGATGTGGAATGGTAACTGCTTTATAACTGATATATGCCTAGAGAAATCTAATTCTGGATGAAGAAAAACGAAAATCTAAGGTCCTATTTATAGGAAAACTGAAAGCATGAAAAGACTGGGATGCCCCTCCACTAAAAAGTGGAGGTTACTGATTTTTGCCTTGTGGCGCCCGCCAAAAGGTCATGGCGCCCGCCATGGTGCCTACAGGGGATTGGAGAGTGGGGATCGTGGATCTTGGAGGTTGAGGAGTGGTCTTGAGACGTGGCCACGTCATGGCTAACCCCATGGCGCCCGCCACGGTGGGTGCCATAAGTGCAAAACGCTGAATTTCTAGGTTTTCGTCCGTTTTCACTCCTTTTTCGCTCCTTTTCTCGATTCAAGCCCCGATTATTATAAAAACCTGAAAACATAAGAAAACAAAGCAATAACAAAGCAAAATAACAATAAAAGCTAAGAATGCATGCGAAATCGGAGTCAGAAACACGGTGAAATTTAGTGTGATCACCCGACGGGATCCACGCTTGCTTGCTTGTTTCAAAGGGGAGAAATAAGAATGCTGCTGAGTAAATGAACCGCTAACTGGAAACTGAAATGAAAATGGAAATGAGAAAGGAACTGGAATAAGAAAATGGAATGAAAGAAAGGGGGAAATGTAGGGAAAATAAAGAATGTGCTCGAACGGGCCCTACCCCGCTGCCTACGTACCTCATCGGGATAATGAGGATCAGAGTCGACGTAGTTCGCCTAACTAAGGAGGGAACTATTTGTTTGTGTTTTTTATGCTGGAACTGCGTATGTCTATGCTCAGGTGTTGCAGGCTCGTCTGGTACGAGTGCGTTTACCGTCTTGCATGTGTGACAAGTCGTCGCAAGTTCGCGTTGTGAGTGAATGAGATGAGAAAAGAAGTTCCCGCAGGATAGTCGCTTGTTATTTGTTTTTGTCTTTTATGAGTTTTTATATGAATTTGGAACAAGGAAGTGAATTCAAACTCTTTTCCGTGGAATGTACACTTGATTCTACATTCCAAGATAGAATAATAAAACAAGCATACCCAGCAAGGAGAATTTATCCAAGACTGGTTTCCTAGGATTAGGGCCTAAGTTCACTGGCTTGTTGAACTTTGTTAAGTGTTTTTGTTGCTTTTGTGAAGAAGTGTCTTTTAAGTTTTTCTTTGTGAACAACTCCTTGATGAGACTTGTGCATCATGATAGACAAGCTTACACCACTCCAAGATGGAATGAATGCAAGTGCTTCATGGAATAAGGCTATACACAAGGAATCCTTTCATTTATTTATTAAGTGTTTTTTTGGATTTTTGTTTGAAGATGAGAAGAGAATGACTCAAGTTGACAAAAGGACAAAATCTAAGGGACTAAGACTCAATCTTAATTTTGTTTATTTACAAGAGGTCCTAATGGTTAGTGAGGTTTCTAAGCCTAATGGAAACTAGAAACTACTAGAATTCAACTTACTTCCTAATGAAGTTAAGTTGATTCTAAGAACAATGGGGAAACCTATGCAAGTTGTAAAATCAAGTGATAAGGCAAAACAAAAGAAATGGACATAAGAAATAAAATTCTAAAATGCATTAAAGGCATGAATTTAAAAATAGTCTATTTTTATTTATTCTAGTTCTAATAAAAAGGGAACTTTAAGCCTAAGTTCTAAACTAAGTCAAGCCTAATATTTTCATTCTAAAACTCAATTTAAACTAATCTAAGCCTATATTAAATTCTAAGACTAAACTTAAACTAAGCCATATTTTTTTTGTACTTTATTTTTTTAATGGCCTAAACTAATGGGAATTACACATAACTAATCCTAAGAACTAATATTCTAAAAAAATATCTAAACTTCTAGAAAAATTATGAAAATTAAACTATAGGGACCTAATACTATCTATAATATTGTATTAAAAGGGATCCTAAAAAATCCTATTTTTTCTATGCCTAAAAAATTATTTGATTTCAGCTAAGAATTAACCACTAATTCCTAAGGATTACACCACTAAAACCTAAGATAAAAGGTCCTAAAAAAATCCATAAAAAATACCCTAAGTACTACTATGAGTCCTCTTATTACAGTAAAAAGAATGGGTCAAAAAAGTTGCTGGAAGTCATAAAAACAAAATGAACAAAAACAAGTGTAGTTAAAGAAATTTCATAAAATGCTAATTAAGAGAAAAATTCAGAATTAATTCAAAAATAAAGCTAATTCCGAAAATAAAAATGTCCAATATTTCTAATGTGAATTAATAGCCTACTGGAATTTTTATAGAATTTTCTATTTGATTTTACTATTTTTTGTGGATTTATTTCTAAACTATGTTAAGACTAAAATTAAATCTAAAAAGAAAATTGGAGGGGGTGAAAAGAGTAATTTTTCTAGTTCACTTTTAATACTGGGCCTGGAAAGAGGGTGCAATTAGAAAGGGAGCCAAGGCCATATTCGCCTGGAGCTGGGGGTGGTGCAGATAGCAGCTTTTTTTAGTTTGTTTTTGCTTACTGGGCTTTAAAAGGGGGTATTGATAGCAAAATAATCAGGCCCAATTGCGCAGGCCCTGGAGGGAGGTGCAAGAAGCAATAAATTCGTTTATTTCTCTAAATGGGCTTATAGTGGGGTGCCAATAGCAACAACAGCACAAAGGCCCTATCTTCTTCACTAACTCCATGGAAATAAGCCTAAAAAAACAAAATGATTATTTACTGTTAATAAACTTAATGCTGATTTAAGTACAATTAATATTATTATTGACTAATAATCTTTTTGATTTATTATAATTAAAATCTCTTAATACTCTCATAATCCTCTTATTTATTTACAATCACAAATAACTTAATTAAACAAAGAAAAAGAAACTCTACACAACAAGAAACCCTAAATCCCTTTCTCCACAGCGGCGCATCCCCCCTTCCCTGCGAACTTCCGCCGTCGCCACTTCGCAACCGACCTCTCCCCTTCTTCTTCTACCAAACCATCTTCACCTCCATGAATCCTTCTCTCTTGCTCCTGAACCAAACCTAAGCATCTTCAAATCGAACCAAAACCCTAACCTAACCTAATCCCCATTCTCCTTAAGTCTGAAACATGAATCACACAGAAATGGAAAGATGACCTAAACCTTACATCCGAACTCCTCAGAAGTCGTAACAATGATCTTTGACTATCACACAAGAACGACGAAGGTGAATCGTACCTTGATTTCGCCGGCGAAGACGTCCCTGCTATTTTGGTTACGGAGAGCTTCGATCAGCTACGATCATTAACAGATGATGATGGAGATCGTACAACGACACTGATTGCTTGATGGCTATGGAGACTTGACGAGTAATACTCAGGTACGAACATTTCCGATTCTTCTTCTTCCTTCGCGTCTGCACCTCCTGAATTCGCGCGTCATCGTTGAGTCATGAATAGGATTGGCAAGCTTGTTCTTGAAACGGATTAGTAAGATTTTAGACTAACGATGATGATTTTCTCTGTTGCAGGTTATCGAATTTTTGCGAACTCGAGAAATTGATGCAGGTGTGGATACTGAAACAAAAATCCGATATTGGTAGAGTATCAAGAATGGTGCTCAAAATAATGGTGAAACTGAAAGTTGAAGAGGAATGGTTGTGGGGGGAAACGGAAGTTGAAGAAGAAGAGGGATTGATTGAAGGAGATTGGGATTCAGATTGATTGAAGAAGATTGGGATTATGGTGAGAAAAAAATGATGAAGGAGAAGATTGAAGGAGAAGGATTGAAGCAGAAATGGTGAGAGGAATGGAAAATGGTGAAGAGATGGAAGAGGATTGAAAAATGGTGAGGAGATTGAAAGTGTTCAGCCAAAAAAAGATGAAGCTCTGCTGATTTTGATTTATAGAAAAATTCACAGAAGTTTCTGGAAGTTTTTCTCAGGTATATCAGCTTTCAATTCAGTTAGCTTGGGTTGATTTTCTGCTAGTTTTCCCTTCTAGCTTTTCTGTTATCACAAATCAGTTAGGGTAGTTATGAGTTTGTTAGAATTTGTTATGAAATTCTGTTAAAAAGGTTTGTTGGAATTCAGTTATGAGCAGATTATTCTGTTCTGATAATCTCCTTACTATGAGCTTTCTTCTTTTTCCCTTGTGAATTGTGATGCTTTTATTTTTCTTTTTAGTGAGTGCTGATCTTTTTCTTTCGGTTCAAATTCGCAGCATTCTTCTGTTGAAGGTGTGTGAAGATGAGGATTGGAGGACTTTAATGAAGACCATTGAAACTCATAGTGATGATGCTAAACAAATGCTGCAACCACCATATCACTTGCGGTTGCGAAGTAGTTAGGTTCAACTTGTGAGGTTTTGAGCACGGATTTCATGGTGGATGAATAAGATAAGTTTAGAAAACCTGTTTCAGTTCCTCTTTTTTTTTTGTTTTGACCTTCTGTACGAATCTCTTGAGAAATTCGGATTGCCATTGAATTGCTTATGGCTACTGAATTCGTGTCCCAGCTTCTTCATGATTTCTTGCTGTTTGCAGGTGGAGTAGACATCCTTGAACTTATACACTATGAAAATACCATGCCTGAAGTTCAAGAACAATGCTGCCTGTGAAATGAATGTGAATTTTGTGCGTTCTTGTAACTACACTAGAGAAACTTCAATGATTTTTCTTCTTTTTTTCTTTTTTGAGTTTCAGTTAAATTCATTTTTTATGTAACCGATTTTGTTTTGCTGCAAGACTTTGTGACTGGAGAATTTATGAAGCATGCTAGACTATTCATGACATTTCTTGTTTTCGAATTTGGGATGCAAATGTCCTTCAACAATGTAATAATCAAAGGCCTTACATGTATCAAAAATGTGATATTCAAAGCATGGACATAAGTGGTACTCTTTGATATAAAATAGAATTGCCATGTGGATGCTTAGCGGGTATATGGTCATTCAATTGGATACAGAACTCTTAGTCCTAAATTGGATTGATGAAAATATGATCTATGATTTAGGATTAAGTTAGGATAAAAAAATTGAGGTTAAAATAATCAGGATGAACATTGGGATGAAAATATGACTATGGACCCAAAAAAAATAAATTTAGTTTAAGGACATAAATTGTGATTTTAATGGAGTAAGGACAATAATGGTTTTGATGATTGGTAAGCATGGGCTTAGAAAGTGGGCTTAGAACAAATAAGAATTAAGAAAGATGACAACAAAAAACTTAGAACAAATTCTATTCACACTTGGACAATTGGCCTATGGTTGTAAGAAATAAATGAGTGACAATTATGCAAATTGAAAAGAATAGAGCTTATTAAAAGAGGACTATATGGGAATAACTGGATATGGACAACAATAAGTGGAAAGATGGATAAAACGAAAATGGAAATAAAAGCGAAACGAAATAATCGGAAATGGTTTATAAAAATGAGAACGAAAGCAATGAGTGGATATGAAATCTTAGTTCTAACCCTAGGTCCATTTTAATTTTTTTTTCACAAGCCCATGAACACGACCACTTTTGAACCCATGACAATTTTCTAGATGAGTCACACCCCCTCTGAATCGTCTGAAGCATGCCATGATCATTCGAATCCAAATGAATCACTGATAAACTGAAGATTCAAACCAAACTTCCCACAAAACAATGCTCGATAAACTGACGAATCTCATCACACGACAAACTGAACTTTGAATATGCATTGTCTAAGAAATAGACCAGTGGCCCAAATAATCTGGCAGTTGTAGTAATCTTTTTATAGTTTTACCAAAATTAAGTCAAACTCCCATCTGAATCGAAACATAACTGAACAACTGCGTTTGAAGTGGAATCGTTGTCCAATGAATATTCTTCCCCATTTCCAACCCTGGCAGGTGCAGATAAGGAACGAAACCCTGGATTCGAAGAGCCTGAATCACATGCCTCAGTAATCCATGAAATGCACTTATTATGATGTTAATGAACTAATGATAAATGCAGATGAATGCGAAATGATACGCCAGTAGAGGGAATAAATATGAGGGCAAATTTTGAGGTATTACACGTACTACCACAAGATCGCGTTCTTGACTCCTATGAGTTGTGCTAAAAGTTCTTTGTTGGTGTTGCATGTGCATGTTTTCATTCATCAAAAATCAATGTCATATCTTAACCAGTGATTCACTCACAAAGGTTGGCGACATCTTTTTACAGTAAAACTTCAAGATTAACATGTGTGTTGCATTAGAATTTTCATTCTTAGCATAAACATTTCTGCTTGCATATATTTGTTGTGCATCATAAAAATTCACATACGAAACTTCAGTCCAGAAGCTTAATCTTGCCAAGTTGAGAAGTCTGAAACTTCCGAAGGACAATCTGTCGAGGTGCACTTTTTAAGAAAACTCCATCGAGTAGGGACTTTCCCAACATTCCTGGTAAGAGCCAACTAATCTGGGGCAATCATGTCGAGCAATCTCTTCAAAATTCAGCCAAGTTGGGGAAATCACTTTGAGATTCAAATCTCTCAAAGAGCCATCAAGCGGAAGCATTATTCAAATTTCAGCCTAACTGGAACAATCACTTCGAGATCCAATCTCTCGAAGAATAGTTGATCTGGGTGTTTTCTTCAAAGCAGTCATTCAGAGGTGATCACTTCAAGACTTTTACTGGGGCAGGCCACCCCAAGAGCACTGGAAGTTACTTTCTCCTGAAGACGGTTAATCAGAAGCACATACCCAAGGTTCAAAATACTAGGACACACTATCTCACAGTGATATGAGGTTTTTCATGAATCCTCGCGAGGAAAATTCTTGCACAGACCATGCAGTCTGGGGCAGTTATTTCGAGATCCAACGAATCTCTCCAAGAGTTTGAAGACACTGAGGCATTTCATATGCCATGTTTTCTGTAAAATCCTCTTGAGACATTTACTTCTGACGGACCTTAATCTGAGGCGAGTTGAAAATTGCAAAGAACCATTGTTCACTCATGATTAGTTGACAACCTATCAACCCGGGGCTAGGGGCAAAGCCATTGTCAGCACAGTACTTCAAGAGTTATTTCATCAGCAAGCTTCATTGATCAAAATTCCTTAGCAAGTCTCATTAGACAATCCCTTCTCCAGTAGTGCGGCAAATGGAAGATTACTTCTTGAGCAGAAGGATATCATCGTCTCTCATCCCCGGCATGAGACGCCTTACATCTCTCATTCCCAACATGAGAGGATTTATCTTTTATCCCCAACAAGTGGCAACTTGAGCTCTTATCTTCAGCGGGAAGCTTTATCATTGACATTATCTGTCATCCCCAGTAAAGTGGAAGTTGAAATCTCTCCCAGCAAGGCAGCAAAATGTGGGTGTCATCCCCCAGTAGAAGTTTCCCTTCAGACAGGGGCAATCCTCAACAGTACAAGGAGTTCTTTCCTCCCCAGCAAGGTGTTTCCTCAACAGTGTCATGCCTTTGGTTCTCCGCCAAGTCAGGAGGTCCTCACTTCCTCACCAGAGTTCAAGAAGAGTCCATCTCCAGTAGGGTCTTGGCACTCCAATCTCAAAGTCCAATTTATTTTTGGCAGTGGCGGCTGTTCAAAGCCGGTGAATTATTAACAATTTTCCCCACAGAGTTGTTTCCTCCTCATTAAGATGAAACAGGTCAATGTAGTGATCATCGTTTCTCCCCAATCAAGCTATCTGGGATGCTTGCAGTCTCCTTATCAAGAGATCTCCTTGCATTTGCATATGCATATTCATCACTACGTATGCATCCTCCAAAGCGTAGCATTTCCATCATCATGGAGCATTACGCCATAAATTCAAACATATGCATGCCAGCATGGGCCAGTTTTGAGGTATATTACGTACGACTTATAATATCTTTTCAACCTGAAGTACTCCGCACAGAGGATACCAACATCACTTCTCAGACATCCTTGTCTTTTCAAGTCAATGTGTGTCACTTATTCCGCGTCTTGTTTGGTACAACAGTCGCGTCGCAGGTTCCCGTTTTGTATAACGGTCCTGTTTGCTTGGGCTCTCGTTTATGTACAACGATCCCGTTCCATCTTGTCCTATTTTCTTTGTGTTTAGTTACCGCCTGCGGTCGATATACCTTTGCGTCTCCATTCGAGGATGGTTTCGTGTTAGATCCGAGGATCTTTTGGATTGTCATTCGAGGATGACATTTCTTTTCTTCAAGTCCTTCCGAGGTTGGTCTTGTTGTTTTGTGTGGCTATTATTCGAGGATAGTAGTTCACTTTTCTAACTTATTGATCGAGGTCAGTTTGTCTCTTTTGCAAAGTCTGTCTGAGGTCAGCTTTGTGTGTGGTTATCAGTCGAGGCTGGTATACCTTTGCGTCTCCATTCGAGGATGGTTTCGCGTTAGATCCGAGGATCTTTTTGATTTGTCATTCGAGGATGGCATTTCTTTTCTTCAAGTCCTTCCGAGGTTGGTCTTGTTGTTTTGTGTGGCTATTATTCGAGGATAGTAGTTCACTTTTCGAGCTTATTGATCGAGGTCAGTTTGTCTCTTTTGCAAAGTCTGTCTGAGGTCAGCTTTGTGTTTGGTTATCAGTCGAGGCTGGTATACCTTTGCGTCTCCATTCGAGGATGGTTTCGTGTTAGATCCGAGGATCTTTTGGATTGTCATTCGAGGATGGCATTCTTTTCTTCAAGTCCTTCCGAGGTTGGTCTTGTTGTTTTGTGTGGCTATTATTCGAGGATAGTAGTTCACTTTTCGAGCTTATTGATCGAGGTCAGTTTGTCTCTTTTGCAAAGTCTGTCTGAGGTCAGCTTTGTGTTTGGTTATCAGTCGAGGCTGGTATACCTTTGCGTCTCCATTCGAGGATGGTTTCGTGTTAGATCCGAGGATCTTTTGGATTGTCATTCGAGGATGGCATTCTTTTCTTCAAGTCCTTCTGCGGTTGGTCTTGTTTTTGTTTTGTGTGGCTATTATTCGAGGATAGTAGTTCACTTTTTGAGCTTATTGATCGAGGTCAGTTTGTCTCTTTTGCAAAGTCTGTCCGAGGTCAGTCTTTGTTGTTGATGGTTAACGCCTGCGGCCGGTATACCATTGTGTTTCTATTCGAGGAGGGTTTTAGTACTGGATCCGAGGATCCCGTGTGAGTGGTCATTCGAGGATGGCATTCTTCCCAGCATATTTCCACCTGGTTCTATTTTCGCTACTTATTCAGAGGTCAAAAACAAAAAAGATATAAATAAATAAATGGGCAGATGGCATTTCCATTACCCTCAGTGTGCAAATTTTCAGGTTTTGTTCGAATATTCAATCACTCCACACCTTGAACGTCTAAAAGCTGTTGCAATTATTCATTCAGGTCTGGAGATGATTGAATAGGGGCAGCTGTAATACCTCAAAATTTGCCCTCTCATTTTCATGCCATTTAGCATATCCTTTCATACATTGCATTGCATTTAGATCACAATTGCATCATAAACATACATGAACATACATCTCCATTTGATCTTTCACAGGTTGCGACTGGCCTTTATTTCTTCATGCGGCACGTGCACAATAATCTCAGAAGAAGCCAAAAGTTCTCGGTTGATTCAGAGGAGTTTAAGCTGAATATCAGTTTTATGGTGCAGTTTGCAAAAGTTGTAACTTATGCTCGGAAACTCATTTTGGCTTGAAACTCAATAGTTTATACCTTTTCATTATTCTCTACAACTTTTGTGTTCGGCTCGGAGGCCAATTCATCAAGGAAAATGGCGGGATTTATTTGTTTCTGAAATTTCGGTTTCGCCGATTAACTGTGCTAGCGGTATTCAAGAGTTTGTAACTTCTTATTGGGTCAACATGTCTGAGAGATTCATATGCCAAAAGTTCTGTCTTGATATCCTTTCCAAATTTTGGGTTTTGGCCGAGAACTAATTCTTTGAAGAAGATCTCAGAATGTGCGAGTCTTTAGAGTCGACATAGTGAAAAACAGTGTTGAACCGGTGAGTTTTGAACACTAAAAAATTCATAACTCTTGGATCGTTTATCGAATTGATGTCGTTTCGGTGCCTAAAATTCCATTTAGATGTTATCTTCATTATGTGAATTCAGTTTTGGTTCGGTCCAAGTGGAAGGATCTCGAAAATGCGAATTACCAATAAGGTTCTTTGATGCACTGCATTGTCTGTTAGATTTTGTAAAATTCATAACTCGGTCAATTTTCATCGGATTGCACCCGTTCTTGAAGCGTTGGTTCAAAAATTTTATCCTCTTCAAGTTCAAAGACAAATGCGAGTTTGAACGGTGCTCCAAAGATTATCGTTTTGGTTTATTTCACAAAACTGAAGTGCTGAACCGAAGAAAAAGGCTGAAAGTGGTTTCACGAGAAAATTCATATCTCCCTCGTCGTTTGTCTGGTTGAGCTTAGATTTTAACACCAGGTCACTGACTCATAGATCTACAACTTTTCTGACAAAGTCGAGTCGAGATTATGCTCCGAAGAGGTTGACCTCGTCACATTTTCGAGTAGCGGACACCAAATAAGCCGAAAAAACAACTTATTCAGTGACGTCTTGCAGCTTAAACGTATCGATCGCACTCGATTTTGATCGTATGATGTTCGTTATTTTTGCATTGCAACCGTGATTCAGAGGCGGACGATGTTGTGGAAGGTTCAGAGTCGAAATTTCTTGCCGAAGATATTGTTATTTTCACTTAAGCCGAAATTCTACCTTTTGCCTTTCATTTTACACTCCACTATATATTCTTTTGACCCACAATTTGTCTCACAACTTCAATCATAATTTACAAACACCAAAAAACTCTCACAAACTCTCTCTAAAGGATCAAAGTTCATTCTCTCAATTCTTTCTCAAGAACACAACAACAACTTCATCAAGAACTCAAGAACACAACAATTCCGATCAAGCTTCCGGTAGCCGAGCCGCCACGAACCACCACCTCCGGTCAACTTCACCACCGTAAGACCACCATCTTCCGCCACCGGCAGCCGCGCGGCCTCTCCTCCTCTCCTCCGTTCATGATCGCGTCTCACTTCCTTCGGATTCGCAATTTCTTCGTCGATTCTTCATTCGGTAAGCTTCTTAAACTTTAATTCATGAATAATTGTTGAATTGTTTCTTGAATTGAATTTTGAAGTTGAATTAATCTTGTGGAGATTATGTGCATTGATTCATGATTTGATTATTGATTGATTCTTGATTAATTTATCCTAATAATTGTTGTGGTGCATGATTGAAAAGGCTTGGTAAAGTTGACATAGAATAATCGGTGAATGTTAGGTGTTTGAAAAAATTCCTAAGATAGCTAATTATTATAACTTGATATTGATTGAAGTGCTTGACTTTTAAATTCATGCTTGTTTCAATGTGCAAATTTGAAATAGGATAGGTTGAGGCTTAATTGTTGATGTTGTTCATGTGTCGCGTGTCGAGAATATGTTTTGGTCATAACTTCCTAACCGTAGCGCGTTTTTGCGAATGTGAATAGTGTAAATTGACTTTGTTGATTATTTCGGAGCCATTGGTGAACTTTTTAGTCGATTTCGGACGATTTTTTCCGGCTATTTTGCTACTGCCAGCCGACGAAATCGGCCAAAAAGTATCACTTCCAAGCGGAATTTTCAAAAACCGATTGCATATTTGAATCTGTTGGCACGTTTGCAAGTTACCATGCGATTTTTGTTCAATTCCGAGTCGGTGATTTTAGATGCATTTTTTCGTTTTAAAGCTTTTTAAGTTCGGTTTGGTGCGATTTTGATGCATTGATCTTGTTTTGACTTGTACTTATGTTTGTTGATCATTTGTCATTCATTGCATGTAAATTTGTTCGATTCCGGTTTGAGTTTGCATGTTGTTTATGTTAGAGCATAAGTGCTGCCCCGTTTTGAAACGTAAATTTCAATGCATGTCCATGACTCGTATATTCATATTTCTATTTGATTTGGAGTTGTGAGGCATAGGTGCAACTTTCGGTTGCACCTCTTTTTTGTTTCTAATGCGTTTGTTGAGTTCATGCAAGGTTCTCGCAAAGATCTTAACGACGGTCGTTTGGTTGGTATTTCACTTTATTTGTGGGATACCTTTGGATTCAAATGATATTTTGTGTCGTTGTTTTTGTTTCGATTATGGGGGATCTTCACAAAGCAATTATGGAAGATGAACATTTATTTTGCTCATGGGAGATTACAAGGCTTGGCTTGAAGTTTTTTTGGATTTCTTTTATGTGAAAGAATCGACACTTCGACCAAGTAAGTAATCTCGATTCCCTACTTTAATGCATCATTCTAGTTGTATGCGACTTAGGATCATATAACTTAAGGTGCATATTGAGCCCTCCCACCTGAGGCATTGGATTTATTTGTGATATATATTGATATATGTCGATTTCGGAGTTTAGGGATTAGGTTACGGATTAGAGAATTCGATTCCTTTCACTTTCCCTTAAAATCCACTTTTTTGCCCGTTTCGTCGCAATTATTAAAAATAGTTTTAGGTGTGATAAAATTCTGGAAAAATTCATGAGTGATCCTCATCCTCTTAATTAATTTGTCATAATTTTTGTTTCCATATTTGGGTGGTTTTAATAATTAATTTGGGTTTTAGATCACAAGTTGTCCCAAAAAGAAGTGTTTTGACATAAGGGACCGAAAATGATTTTTCCCCATAGGTGTGAGACCTATTTTTTGTGTGTGGTTATTCACTGTAATTTTTGACATTTTGATGCTCATTAGACATTTTTTTCATAATTTTAGATGCCCTTTTTGATCCACTTTGTGGAGTTGTTTTTCGGCGATCATGCCTTGCTACCTTGCTAATCAAGGAATTGTTTTGGCACTTTGGAGCATAATTTTGTGGAATCCTTTTAGACCATGTAATATAATGACTATGTTATTCCAGGGATTTAATTTCATATTTTTTTAAGCCTTTTTGTTATTTTTCCATGTCACCTAGATCCTAGGTTGATTCATGTGTTTATGTGTCGCATAACCTAAATGTTAAGAAGGCATTCATGCCATTTTCTTGAGGGGATTTTTGGTAGCTTTTAGGAGTTTATTATAGGTCATTTTTATGTCTTTAATTCTAGTCATAGGTCATTTTTTGTACCATACTCATTTGGTTTGTTTTGGTGCTTTAAAGTGCATACTTATGTGAACTAATCTCAACCTAAACTCATTTCTCTTCTCCTCTAAATAATAACATTAATTATGTGGAAATCATTAATGCCTATTCATGAATTCTAAGTGCATCTCATACCTTGTATGCTACTGACCCATAATTATTTCATTCATATTCACATGCCATTCTTCCTTAACTTTCATCATGTGCGATCTTATGCGATTTTTGTTCGTTTCTTCTCATATCTTCTTCTCATTGCTCCATATACCTAAACCATTGCATCCATGATTGTATATTCATTCACACATATTCATGAGCATTCACTACTGACTTTGATGTTCATTTCATGTACTAATTCATGCTTGTAAGCCATACGCATTCATACTTCATCCATAAACCCTAATTTGCATTTATGTGAACTTAGGTGAACTTTTTGTACATAGTTTGACATAGTTTGATCTTGTGGGGTATCCTAGCATCCTTAGGGATCTATATCATGTAGCTACTGATTTTAGAAGTCATGTAACCTTTAGGTACCTTCACCTTTAGACTTAGGTCTTATTTTGAACCCTAGTTCCATTCTAGGACGTTTATGGTACTTAATCGCTTTTATGCTTTGATTTTACTTTCAATATGCATTGTCATGCTAACTTTTGTTTTGTAGGGGGGAAGATTGAGGTAAGTATTACTTCATTCCTATCTCTTATGCATTTTAATTGTGTTTGCCTTATCACTTTGTGCTTTGCTTTTAGGCTTTCCCTTTCTTTAGAGACAACTTAACTTCCTTATGAAGTAAGTTAGTTTCTAAGCTCTCTTTTCTTCCTTTCCTTTTCTTTCTTAGGATTAGAATACCTCATTAACCATAGGATCTCCCTTGTAAATAAATCAATAAAAATTAGGGTGTGTCTTAGTTCCCATTATATTTTTCCTTTTCCAACTTTAGTCATTCTTTCTCATCTTATAAAGAAAAATAATAAAACATCTAAGGATAAACCGAACAATCTTGTACGACATGAGACTTTGTTGCGGAGTGTTTATACGCGTCCTGTTTCGGGGCGAGGTGTAAATGCTTCCCGCGATGGATAGGTCTTAGTACAAGACCGTTCACAAACAAATTCAAAACACTTCTCATAAAAGACAAAAACAAATAACAAGCGACTATCCTGCGGGAACTTCTCTTCTCATCTCATTCATTCACAACGCGAACTCGCGACGACTTGTCTCGCATGCAAGACGGTAAACGCACTCGTACCAGACGAGCCTGCAACACCTGAGCATAGACATACGCAGTTCTAGCTATAAAAAACACAAACAAATAGTTCCCGCCTTAGTTAGGCGAACTACGTCGACTCTGATCCTCATTATCCCAGTGAGGTACGTAGGCAGTGGATTAGAAAATTATGAAATTAAATTTCTAAAGTCAACAACCAGCAACTAACAATGCATCAAAATATCTCACAAAAATTCACAAAGAAACTACACCAAATAATCGCACGAAATCGCTTAAGAACAAGTAACGGAAATGCACAAATACGACTTACAAAACTATGGCTAAAATGGAATTAAAAATATAAGGAAAACGTTTTTAGGTACTTTTATGAGTCTATGAAATAATACAAAAAGAACGGAGTTAAAATAATGAACGAGGTGAAAGAAATAAATCCTACAAGATAAGGTGTTAATTATGGAAATTGAATGAAAAGAAAATAAAAGAAAATTCGAAATAAAATTGAGAAATTAATAAAATCAGGAAATAAAAAATATGACAAAGCTCTAAAATGGATTATGAAACTAAAATAATTTTTTGTGGAATTTTATGATGTATTCTAATATTTAAAATGAATTAAAATTGAAATGGTATAAAAAAAGAATTAAAATACTAGGAAAATGGGGAGGGGGTGCAAACAGCAACAAAATTAGTTTTAAACAAGAAAATGGGCCTTAGAGGGGGTGCAGGAAGCAGCAAGAGAAAGCCGAACGCGGAAGAGACTAAGGGACTATATGGTGAGCTGCTGGTCAACGGATTTGACTTCAATGAGATGCATTGGATCAAGAGACTTTCAAAGTAATGATGATCGATGTCTGTAAAAACGCAGGTGCATGCTAGCATGGTGTACAAGCACGCGCGAGATCCACACAAAAAGGTCCTACCGGACGGTGACAAGTGTCACCGCCGGTATGGACAGCAACAACAAAATCTCCATTGCCCTTATCCTCTTATCACCTCGATTTCGTCAATCTTCTTTTAAAATTTTTACAAATCAAAACAAAAAAACTCTTAATACTTACTTATGCACAACATTCAGAATATTAAAACAAAAAACTAAATGAAACTTTTCTCTCAGCGTCACCCTCCCTCTTGCTTGACCTAGAGTCCGCCGTCCAAGCCTGTTCTCGCCATTCAACCTCATCCTTCTTCTCCGGCCACCACCTCCAAACCTCAAGCCACGAACACAAACCTCCATAAAAAACTCACCCCAACCTCGAATCCGAACACCACTTTCAAAACAAACGCTCTACGACGCTGTGGATTGCATCAGTTACTCGCAAAAGCAGCTAGAGATCGGCTGATGAAAACGTAATGAAGATGTCTTTGCAAAAGACAAGATCGTTTCGGCTTGATCTCGGAAGACGGTGGAGAAGTGCGAGGAAAATCTAGCGTTGAAGAAGACTAGTCTCAGTGATGATGATCCGCAGTGAATGGTGATCTTCAATCCGATTCAAATCGGACTTTATTTGGAGAATGGTTGAACTCATTTGAAGAAGAGTGATGATAAGCTTCTATTGATGAAGAACTATGGAGTTGTTGCGTTTGTCCGGTCCGAAGAAGAGCTACAAAGATTTGATCAATGAAGAGCGAGGAAGGAGATAGTGAGGTTGACGATGATGTGTGATGCCGCTGAGGATGATGAATGACGATGAAGCCGGCACTGCTGATTTGGTTACAAGGAATTGATGATAACTCGGTTCTTGAACGATGAAGAAGACACTCGAATCTACTTTTTTTTGTATTTGAACAATGGAGCAGAGGTGAATCCCTCTTCTATTTTTCCAGAGAAAAATGAAGAAGCGTTTATTCGGTTATGATAATGGTTAGTGATTCAAACTTTGTTGGAGGTGATGAAAAGTCATGAAGAGTGAATCAATTCTGTTATTATCTCCTAACTCCAACCAATTTGTTCTTTCTCTTTTTTTTCCATGAAGAATAGGGCCATTCCAATTTTTTGTAGTTGTGATGCGGAAAGGTAAGAGGAAAATCGAATTCTGTTATGCTCTCTTTTTGTGTTTTTCTGCGAGTTGTGCGTGATCCACCCTCTTAACAAACTTCTTCTTTTTTTCTTTTTTTAATTCTGAATTTTTTTTATGAATTTGTTCTGCCTTTTTTTTTTCTCACATATGCGTTGCTTTTTGATGAGGTAAGGAAGGAATGATGCTTGATTGCGTTTGTGCGTGTGATACCATGGTGAATACCGCGTGATGCTTTGGCTAGTGGGAGAGTCACGTGAAAGTTGTTGGTGCATCAGCCTAACAAGCTAAAAATGTGCCTTGGAGTCACGTCCATCCATATTATCATTTTTCCTTCAAAGAAAATGTTAAATAAATGGGCTTAACAAAAGAATCATGGACTATTATTTTGGAAAATAACCTTTGCTTAAAAGAAAATAATAATAAAAGGAGTAATGGAATAATGGATCAAGAAAAATTAAAGATGGATGTGAATTCCTTAAAAGGAATAATTGGACATAAAAGGTGGATGGAAAAAAATGGATATCAAAGTATGAATTGAACATGAATATGGTTTACTTGAAAATAGATGATGAATGAAATTTGGATGGATTGGATTTGGAATAATGGATATGAAATTGGATCTAGGTGATATTTAATATGGGAGAAATCAAAATATGAACAATGGTTGAGAAATAGGTTAGAAATGGATATAAAACAAATATTTTCGCGGTACAGACCAAATACCACCAATACGCACATAGCCCAGAAATCTTGACTCAACAGTTCAATCAACTCAAAACCAATCTTGTATTGCCTCCGCATAAATCACCGACCCTCCGGATAATTAACCTTCTGAGCGTTATCATGATAAACCTGAATCTTTGAATCTGAAATCAACACATGAACCACTGCCTGGTGAGCTGATGACTTTTGCACACAATGGAGCTCAACTCTGAAACGCGTATCCTGAGATATAACCACATACGCAGATGACTTGCATTTGAGATAATCCCTCGATAATTTGACCATGATTAGTTTAAACGCCCCTCTGAATCGAATCGATGAACCGAAATCACTGCCAGCCTATGTTATGCTAAAGGGTGTTATGCCTCATCTTTCTATGCTAATGATGAAATGCGAAATACGAAAATGATATGCTACATGCTATGGAAATGAGAGGGCAAATTTGGGGTGTCTACAGCTGCCCCTATTCAAGCAACTGTTAATCTGAAAAGGATGAGAGCAACGGCTATCAGACATTCGAGATAAACTGTGATTGAATACCAAAAAGACCCCGAAATTTGCACTCTGACGAGAATGCAAAAAAAACTGGGAAAAAAGCCCAACCAAATGACGCTTTGGTGGCTGAAGGGGAGAGAAAAAAAAGCAGACAAGCTTCTTCCCAGTTGAAACTGATATCTGGAATAAGAGCACTAAGACAAATGAGTCTTCGAACAATCCTGTGACGCCAGGAGATGGACAGACGAGTCCTCAAACACTTCAAGAACATGAGACAGACGAGCCTCCTTCGGATTTACCTGTTACGCCAGGACTGGTAACACACTAAAGTCTGTGGGTTAGACATGAAATCAAGGTAGACGAACCTTCTTCATATATTATTCGCGGATATATGGTATAAGACAGACGAGTCTTCTTCGAGCAAACCTGTTACGCCAGGTGCAGCAACAATAATTGGTGCCTGAGACAGACGAGCCTCCTTCGGATTCACCTGTTACGCCAGGACCGGTAACCATTTTGATATTAATTCCCACTGTCAGGATTTGAAACCTCTTCAATACAGACGAGTATTGGATGATCATCAAGATAACACAGACGAGTGCCATAAGTCAATGATACAGACGAGTACCAGACGATGATCTGAGAAACACAGACGAGCGCTTCAGGCAATGATACAAACGAGTATCAGCAGCTGGTATGGACGAATACCAGAAATTCAAACACAGACGAGCATTTGAAGTAGCAATAGAAATACCAGGATAAACAGCAAATCCTCACAATACAGATATAAGCTAGCACAGACGAGTGCTGGGGATGATACAGACGAGTATCCAAGCAAAGCAGACGAGCTTCAACCATATATTAGAACACCACAACACAGACGAGTGCTGGAAATGATACAGACAAGTATCCACAAATATCAGGCATGCCAAACACAGACGAGTGCTGGAAAGTTGCAAACAAGCAACAACAAAGAGATAACCAAACACAGACAAGTGCTGGAAAGTCGCAGAAGAGCAACAGTAAAGATTATATATCAAACACAGACGAGTGTTGAGGAGTCGCAAACGAGCAATAACAAAGATATTACATCCCAAAGCACAGACGAGTGCAGGAAATTGCAGACGAGCAAACAGCAACTGATGTAACCAAACACAGACGAGTGTTTGAAATTGCAGACGAGCAAAATCAAGGTAATCATAAACCACTGCTGGGGAAAGCAAACGAGCAATACCAAAGGGCCAACAAAGACGAGTGTTGAAAGATGCGGACGAGCAGTAATAAAGCAGTAATACATCACTGTTGGGGAGAACTCTGCTTAGGGATAACACAGACGAGTGTTGAAAAACGCAGACGAGCGGTGGACAAATGCTTGATTGGCCACAAGAGCTACAACTCTGCAGGGGAAGACAAGTCAAGAGGTCTGGATACCTAACTCTGACTGAAGTGATGAGTACCTGATTGTATCATCAAATTAGCCAAAAGTATGGCAACTTTGCTAGGAATATTTCACTGACGGAAGTGAAGGTCAAATATGAACTCTGTGGGGAATATCATCTAGTGACATCTTGCATTTTCTGGACTAGTTGACTGCTTGAAGATCAACATAAGAGGATTTTACAGAAGACCTGACATCCAAAATGTCCAAGTCTTCAAACTCTTTAGAGATTCGTCGAATCTTGACATAACTGCCCCAGACTGCATAGACTGTGGAAAAATTTGTCTCGCAAGGATTCCTGAAAAACCTCGTGTCACTGCGAAATACTGTGCCCTGTAAGCACAAAGATATGCACACCTGCCCCGGGCATAATTGAGTCCAAGTATGGCTGAGCCAGGATGATATGATTTTTGAATTTTCTTTTATGACGGACTCACTGGGTATCAACTCAAGGGTTGAAGAAGTGAAGACTATGATATCGACTCAAGGGTCGTAAGAAACGGAAATATCGACTCAAGGGTCGAGAGGAACACAACAACATCAACTCGAGGGTTGAGGAATAGAGCGACATCGACTCGAGGGTCGAGGAAACGAAAGTAGTGGTATCGACTCGAGGGTCGAGAAAAATAAAACAACATCAACTCGAGGGTTGAGGCAACGAAAGCAGTAATATCGACTCAAGGGTCCAAAGCAACATCAACTCGAGGGTTGAGGAAACAAGATGACAATATCGACACGAGGGTCAAAAACAACAAAGCAACATCAACTCGAGGGTTGAGGGAAAGAAGGAAACAATATCGACTCGAGGGTCGAGAGACAGAAGCGATGATATAGACTCGAGGGTCGAAGCCAACACCAATATCAACTTACAGGCCGAAGAAAACCAAAGTGAAGATTGCCACACTCAGCTGAAGTGAGAGGCTGAACGCATATAGATGCCAACTAGTCAACGATTGGACTTTAATCGTGAAGATGCCAACGACTACTGGACTTTAGTCGTGTATGATGATCAGATGAAGTAACCATAACGACTGAGGATAAATTCTCTGACTAGGGAAGCACCCTACTGGGATCAATCATCCGATGCTCATTCTGGGAACGACTTTGCATACTGTAATCTTGTCTCAAGAGGATTTTACAGAAAACATAGCATCTGAAATGCTTCAGTGTTTCCAAACTCTTGTAAATCTCAAAGTAACCACCTTAAATTGTATGGTCCATGAAGGAATTTGCCCCAAGATCTCGCAGGTGTTCTGCCCCAGTATTCTGAACCTTGGGTAGGTGCATCTGATTAGTCATCTTCTGGAGATAATAACTTCTATTGCTTCTAGGGTGACCTGCCCCAGTACGAGTATTGCTTTGGAGAAAACACCCATGCTAACTGCTCTGTGAGAGATTTGAAACTCGAAGTGATTGCCCCAGTTTGGCTGGAATTTGAAGAGATTGATCGACGTGATTGCCACTGATTGGCTGCATTTAACCCAACTGGTTAGAAAAGTCCATATTCAAAGGAGTTTCTTGGAAAAGTGCCCCTTGACATGAATGTCCTTCCGAAGTTTCCGCCTTCTCAACTTGGCAAGATTAAGCTTCCAGACTGAGGTTCCATATGTGAACTTCTTTGATGCCAAACAAATGTATGCAAGCAGAAAATGTTTTATTCTGAGAATGAAAATTCTAATGCAACACATGTTAATCTCGAAGTTCTTATAGAAAAAAAATGTCGCAAACCTTTGTGAGCGACTCACTGGTCAAGTTACGACATGGATTATTATTTTTTTATAGAAAACATGCACATGCAATACCAACAAAGATCTTTTAGCACAACTCATGGGAGTCAGGAACGCTATCTTGTGGTAGTACACTCTCGAATTAACCCTGTTTCAGTTAGGACTTTTAAGGGTTGTATCGTGGTCCGGTTCACGGTTATAGAAACAAAGATATAGGCTCAAAGTTTATATGTTCCCGCCCATCTTCGTGATGTCCTTCCATTCCTATGTCCAACTAGTTTTCGCAAACGCTCACCTTTCCTAATGGTTTCGTGTTGGTTGAGGAACCATTGCTACTAACGGTTTAAGCACCACCGCGGTTATTGGAGTAACAGTCACCCCTACTGTCTTTTGCGTCTGTATCACACGACCTGTTCTTGCTTAAGGATACTTCTTGTGTAATTCTTTTCATCTTTCGCTTTTTCATTATTTTGCTTATCCCTAACTTTTGCCTGGACTGATTCTTTTGAATTTTTTTGCAATTGGAGTTCAGCGGGATGCCCTAATTTTTGCCTAAGTCGCTTGTTTTCAAGTTTCGACTTAACGGGCTACTTTACTTTTTACTTTTTTTCTTTTTTCTTTTTGAACAAATCGTGTGACAGAGGTTTGTCCTGATTATTTTGTAAGGGTCGTGACTGTCTCACTTTTTGGTCGATGATGAATAACTGTTGTGGCTTATGGTCTTTGGATATCTTGATTTGGTACAATGAAATGTTAAGGATCCTCAAATACACTCCTCTATGGAAGCATGAACGCCTGGTCCAACGAGCTGACACCTACCCTGCCCCGGGTTAAATGTGAGGGGTTTTTTTTTCATGTGGCAGGGGATCAAACTTTTTTTTTGGTGACTCGAATTTTCCTATTCGGAGGTGATTCATCTGGCTATTATCTCGAAATTGAAACAAAGGTTGAGCTCACTTCGCCGTGGGCGCATTCTCGGTCAAAGTTCATCAAGTGCCAAGATTTACTTTCTTCAGTATTCATCAAGAGGGTGCATCTCAAGAAAGTTCAGGTTTCTCAATTTGATGTTCACTGGATTAAGGTCCTCATGTAAAGACTATCTTGGTCATCACATGCTTCGCCATTTTTAGACTCCTCGTTATCACGGTGATTAAAGGTGTTTTATGTGTTGTATACGGATCGATTTGGGGTCTATGAAGGTTTTCATTCGAGAATGTCATTTCCAATTAGTCCAAGGATAAATTGTTCAAGGCATGATTATTCAAGTCATCAAACATTATTCAAGGCGCAAGTTCAAGGTCAAGTGTGAGGTTCACTTTGGCATGGTGATAATTAGAGAGAATTTGTGGCATTTTGGTGATGAAACCTCTCATCCATGATTTCGGCTTTAAAATCCAAATAACCATACTCTATATCCACTTGGTAGTCTACTTAAAGTCAAATCCATTTTAAATCCATATTTTGTCCTTTAACCAAAACTCTTTTTCATTTTTTTTCCATTTGTGACATCTTAGTGAATTAGAACCAAGTCATGTTATATCCCCTCAAATATGTATCCATTTTTGTGATTAAAATTATAAATTCTTTGGTTTCAAAATATATAGTCCATTTTAACAGTATCTTCTAATTCAAATATCCATCCATTCGTCCAAATTTAGTCCAAAAAGAATAAATAGCATGTCCTTCCCAAAGCTATCCATAACTGGTTCAAGCCCATTTTCTGTTCAGTTCTATCAACAATATTCATGACCAAATTCTAAATCCAATCTCATTCATATTAAACCATTTTTATTTCTATTTTTTTATTGATCTATATAAATCCAACTCATATTGATGTATTCATTAGGAAAAAAATAGGAACTTTCCAATAACAGAATCACAAAAGGAAAACTCTTGATCGAAAATAGTTGTAAAAACCAGAACAAAAACTCTTACTAATTTTTTTTGATCAGATTCAGTTACAGAATTTTTATCAGAATTCAGTTATAGAAGAAAAACTCAGAAGCTAAAAAGAAAAAGTAACTGATATATGAGTGTCAGAAAAAGAAATACAGGGGGGCTGGAAAATCTCCTTCAATTTTTTGCAGAACCTCAAACCCTCAATTATCTTCGGCAATATCTTCACATCAATCTGAATCTCAACCTCTCAATCCCATTTTTGCAGTAAACCATCTTCATCAAATATCAATCCTGACCAACATTCACCAAGTCCAATCTCTGTTTTTCTTCAAACCATTGCAGCCCTTTTTACACCATCATTCACAAGTCATCTTTTAACCTGCATCAAGTGGATGCCATTTTAACACAACAAAAATTCAGAGGATATATAAGAGATTTAAAGGTCTATCATGAAGGTGTCACAAAAACAAATTCAGTTAAGTTTTCTTAACCGACTTCGTAATAGAAAATTAACTGAACGATTCTAGAAAGTTCACCTGAGTGTTCTGCACTAAGCCTGATATATCCCTTATAAATGAGAACTCTTCTTCAATCAGAATCTTTTTCTCCGATTCACCATTCTCACAAACCTAAACTTCTGAATCTTCATAATCGTTCTACCTATAACATCAAGAATGACCAAATCAGTTCAAATCAGTTCAGTTTAGTTATACAAAACAGTTACACAGAAAAAGGAAAAATCAGTTATCGAAAGAGAGAAGGCTCAGAAACAGATGCTGAATAAGAGTCAATCTTCATCAATCAGCAACAAACCTTCAATGATTCTGGAAAAACAAGCCTTCATCTTCACTTATCCCCTTCTTTTAATTGGTTCAACCTCAACATTCTCCACAGATTCATAACAACTTAAGCAACACCATCTTCATCGATTTCCATCGCCAATCTCCATTCTTCTTGTCCTTTACTCTCACTCCATAACAATACCTCTCTTCGTCAATCTTTCAACTTGTATCAACATCAATGTTTCATCCATCAAAGTCGCATCTGCAAAATCAAGAACACCATGTTGCATCAATTCAATAACCACTCAGGTTTGCGATCAACAACTTCGATCAGTAACGAATCAGATTCATATCACAAAAGTAGAGGAACCCAAATCTAAAGAACGAATCGATTCATACGAAAGAAGAAGAAGACTGCAAGAACAATGAAATGCAGAGAAAAAAAAAATCAAACTTATCGAGGGTCTTGAATCTGGATCGTGCAACTCATTGGAGCGCCCACAGAGCATCTCCGATGCTTCGTAACGTGAGATCCCGCGAAAAGCAACTCCACTACCGTCGAGTGAAGCCATGGCACAGAGGCGTCGGTATCGTGCGTCGTCATTCGGAATGTGTTGAAGCAGACACCAATCTGAGGTGGAAAACAAAAAGAACGTGAGAGTGTGCAATAGTGAGGCCGTTGTCTTTGACGGTTAGGGTTTTTCGGAAGGTGATGAGGCAACTATGGCGGAAACTAAGATGAATAAGAAAGAGGGCGCAAAAAGATGAAGATCAAAGTAAGACAAGGTTGTGTCAAGAGATTATTTGCGGTGAAGAATCGAAGACGGAAGCAAGAGGATGGCGGCGGAGCTTGACTGGCCGGTGATGAGGATCATTGAGACGAATAAATAATAGTGAGGATGGCGGCCGGATGAAGAAGAAGATGAGGGTTCTTGTTTGACTTTGCATTTTAGGGTTCCATAACTTAGGGTTTTCAGAAAGCAAAGTGGATTGGGCCTGTTTGATGCTTCTCCCCTAAATTTCGTACTGCACACCCACTTCTCAAAAACAAGCCCTCCTGCGGATTACTATGGGTTTGGGGGCCTTGGGCCAGCCTTTGTTTTCTTCTCTTTCTCCCCACCATATTTTTCAATTCTCACCTCCTTACTTTCTTTATTATCATTAGTTTTTAGAAATTGTTAATTAGTCTTTTTTTTGTTAATTATGTTTAATTTCTTGTAAGGAATTTTTGTTAATAAATATTTTGTTAGACTCTTGATAATGTTGATTAGAATTTTTTTTCCATAATTTAATTAATTGTTTTAGGGTTAATTTGGATAAATGTTCATAAATTTGTTGATCGATTTTGATTATGGGGATCCTCTTGAATAAATTATGGAAAAGCTGCACAATGATTATGGAAGATGGACATTTATTTTGTTCATAGGAGACTACAATGCCTTGCTTAAGTTTTTCGGATTTCTTTTATGTGAAAAATCGGCACGTCATTCAAGTAAGTAATCTCGATACGACACTTTAATGCGCCATTTTCTTTTCTTAGATTTTTGTGTAGGTTAGAAACAAATCTATAAAAAATAGGAAAATGCTTAAGAAAATTCCCAAAAAAAATCAAGGGGCTTAATAAATTAATTTAGAAATTTGGGACATTTTTATTTTCTGAAATTTGTTTATTTTTGAATTAATTATGAATTTTTCTATTAATTAGTGTTATTGTATTTCTATTATTTATGCTGAATTTTGTTTATTTTATTTAAATAGCTTCTAACCACTTTTTTGAGCCATTCTTTTTTCTGTAATTAGATGACTCATGATAGTTCTTAGGCTATTTTTTAGTGGATTTTTAGGATTGTTTATCTTAGGTTTTGGTGATAAAATCCTTAGGAAATAATAATTAAATCTTAGCTGAAATTAAATAATTTTTTAGGCATAGGAAAAATAAGTATTTTTAGAATCCCTTTTAGTACCATATTAGAGATAGTGTTAGGACCTTGCAATTTAATTTTCACATTTTTTCTAGAAGTTTTAGTATTTTTTTAGAATATTAGTTTTAGGCTTAGTTAGACATAATTTCCATTAGATTAGGCCATTAAAAGAAAATATAGTTCAATACAAAAAATAATAACAATAGTATAGATTAATTTTAGTCATAGAATTTAACATTAGACTTAGGTTTAGTTTAATTTGTTTTAGGATGAATATCAGGTTTGTCCTAGATTTAGAACTAAGTATAAAATTCATTTCCATATAGAAATAGAATAAATAAATAAGACTATTTATTATTCATGCCTTTAAGGCATTTTAGAATTTTATTTCCTATAATTCAAGTTCATTTGTTTTGCTTTATTTTGATCTCACAACTTTAATAGGATTCCTCATTTGTTCTTAGAATCAACTTAACTTCATTAAGAAGTAAGTTGAATTCTAGTAGTTTTAAGTTTCCATTAGGAGTAGAAAACCTCACTAACCATTAAGATCACTTTGTAAATACATAACAAAATTAGGATTGAGTCTTAGTCCCTTAGATTTTTCCTTTTATCAACTTGAGTCATTTTCTTTCTCATCTCAAAAGAAAAGCAATAAAACACTTAATAAAAACCGAACAATCTTGTACGACACGAGACTTTGTTGCGGAGTGTTTATACGCGTCCTGTTTCGGGGCGAGGTGTAAATACTTCCCGTGATGGATAGGTCTTAGTACAAGACCGTTCACAAACAAATTCAAAACACTTCTTTTAAAAGACAAAAAACAAACAATAACCGACTATCCTGCGGGAACTTCTTTTTCTCATCTCATTCATTCATAACGCGAACTTGCGACGACTTGTCTCGCATGCAAGACGGTAAACGCACTCGTACCAGACGAGCTTGCAACACCTGAGCATAGACATACGCAGTTCCAGCTGTAAAAAACACAAACAAATAGTTCCCGCCTAGGTTAGGCGAACTACGTCGACTCTGATCCTCATTATCCCAGTGAGGTACGTAGGCAGCGGGGTAGGGCCCGTTCGAGCACATTCTTTATTTTCCCTACATTTTCCCCATTCTTTCCATTCTCTCTTCTTATTCCTTTCTCATTTTCCATTACCTTTATTCCGGTAGCGGTTTTATTCAGCAGCATCTTTATTTTCTCACCCTTTGAAACAAAATAAACAAGCGTGGATCCCGTCGGGTACGACGGACGATCTGGGGTGCTAATACCTTCCCAGGTCGTAACCGACTCCCGAACTCAAATCTTTGGTTCGCAGGACCTTGTCCTTTCCTTCTTCCTTAGGTTTGTGCAACATTACCTTTCCCATTCTTTCGGGATAAAAATGTCTGGCTGGCGACTCTAACCTTTCTGCGCCACTTTCGCGTTTGTACTAGGATGAAAATCCCGGGAGCGACAGCTGGCGACTCTGCTGGGGACTTAACCTGATCCTTCCGGTTTCCCTTGTAGAGTCAATCCTATCGCCTGTTTGGTTTTGTTCTTTGGGTGTTTGTATGTTTGTTGCTGCTTGCTTTAGTTTAGCCTTACTGTTTTTGTTTGCAGTTTTATTTACAGCTTTACTTTATCGCATTTATTTACCGCTTTCAGTATTTATTTTCCATGCATCATATTATACTGGACTGTCTGGCTGTGCTGGTTTTCATTTTTTCTGTGGGATGGGAGTTACTGTGAGATAAGCCAACTACCCGGCTTGAGTGCACCATAGGATTAGCGTGGACAGACATTGTACTCTTATGGTATCTCACCATGATGGGTGGCGATGTGTTCCACACCCAGATTGCGACCATCTTGGAACTATCCTGTGTGGGGATTACCTCACTTCAGGGTACGACCTTGATAGTTATGTGCATCTGGTGACCGATCTTCGAGGACCTTAATGGAAACACCCCTCTCCAGTGATGACAATGGCAGACCACATTTGTTGGCAAACCCACTCGCATCCGAGGGCCCATTGGGAACTCGCATAGGATGGCCTGGTTCTCTCATAGGAATTCAGTTAAAGCAAAAATGTTCGTATGACGATAGTATTGTACCCTTCGGGATGAATGTACTATTGTTTCTCGATTCAGTGCTTGAAGCTGGAGACTTGTGAGGGATGCTTGTTCTTTCCGGACTCAACTGAGACCTCCCTGAGTAGTACATAATGCCAAACCGATTCCCTGATTTGGTCATGAGCCATTTCTCGGAAATGGTGAACGTATTATTTCTATTCGGCTTTGAGAGTCCGTGATGTTGACCCGAGTAGCACGCCCGTGAGATTGGGAGGGGTTTACAGGTGTGCAGGAACCCTAAACTTCAACATACCCACTTTGCCAGTATTGTTCAGTGTTCTATGGTTCTTTGATTCAGAGATCCGGGATTTCTATTCAGAGAAACTGTTACCATTGTGACCCTGATATTGTGACTATTATTATGACTCTCCACAGACACTTGGCTCGTTGTTCAGCTTCAACACCATCAGTGACTGTTCAATTATGTGATCCAGTTCTACAGTTATTGGGTTCTTAGTTATGGGGTTCTATACAGAGATGGTGCTGCTATTATGGTTCTATTCAGACAGTTGGTTCACTGCTCAACACCAACATCAGACCATTGATCACATGCCTGTTGCATACATGACATCATAGCATTCCAGCACACATGTTCAGTTATTTCCGAGGATCACATATCTGAATCATGCTATTGGATTTTTCTGTATCAAAACTTGAATCAAAGCAGATAGATTCCTCAGAAATAATTGAACATGGAATTTGCATACATCCTTGCATTCTTGACAGGTGTTCAGAGACAAATTCTTTTATTGACTTGATTTCTCATCAGAATGGACAACTTGAATCACAATCATCAAGGTATATATTTGAAGCAACTCCGGGCGGAGGTAATCGAAGGAAGACCCAGCTGAGGCCATTCAGGGCCGAGGTATAAGCTTTATTTCAGAATCAGAAGCTGCTGAAACATGAAGTCAACCAGATGAAGACTCAGATTATCTTGGTTACGGAAATTCTGAACAAAGCTATTTTCATCCCTATTGAGGGGAACTACGCTGCTCTGATTCTCCATTGGTCAATGGAGATACGTAGGCAGGAGATCATGCAAGATCTTTCCGAGCAACCTTATTTATTAACTTTATTATCAACCTCTCCCCCCAGATGTCGTTTGTCTGCATCCAACCTCAGCTTCCCAAGAGAGTCTTAGGACCAAAGCATATGGGTAAAAGCCAGAACAACTCGAGAAGAAGTTTGATCATATTCTGAGGTCGTACGTGCAACAAGTTTCTTTATTTACTCAAATTCGAGCTGGTTGAGCTAGACGCATCAGGATCATCTCTGACAAAGCTTCCTTTGGGGTTTCAATTCCAAGTATAATTACCATTCTGGGGCACCTGGCCTTTTAATTGAAGATTGCAAGTCTTTCAGAGGTAAAGGTGAAGACAAGGTCCCGAATTTGATTGACTCAAAGGTCATCATGCCAGAAAGTCTGCTCACATATTGAAGTCTCCTCATCAAATGGGTCTCCCAATTTGCAAAGGCATCTTCAGAAGCAATAAGTCCATACGGAGTCAAGTCTCCTCAATGACGGCAATGTTCAGCTTCTTTACTGCATTTTCATTTGTAGTTTATATTGTTTGTTTAAACATTTGTATGCATGCATGAAACTTATTTGTTTTTGAATGATAGACATAATAAAATGCACATGTTTTTCTTGAAGTAATCCATTCGTATTCACTCATGATTTTGTGTATGTGCATTGCAATACCAACTATTGTGTTTAAACTCTATTAAGGAGGATGACGAAATGAAAATGCATGAATCTCTAATTGTGTGCTTTTGAGAAAGACCTTGTTGACGATGTACAGGCATTGTTTCAAATCCTAAACACCGGAGATATAAGGGAGATAGACCCTCGCCAACCCATTTGAGCCTTGAAGTAGGAGTTTCTTTTTGCATGAAAAAACCCTCGCACTTAACCCAGGGGCAGGGTAGGCGTCAGTTAGTTTGACCGAGCATTCAAATTTCAAAAAGGAGTGCAAATCATGAGGATCCATTACCTTTCGTTGTACCAAATCAAGAGGTCCAATGACCAGAAACCACAATGGTTATCCCAAGCAAGAGGTCCAGAGACCGGAAACCACAATGGTTATCCCTCAGCAACCAAGAAGTGAGACAGTCACGACCCTTTCAAAGCAATCAAGACAACCAGTGTCACACGATTTGTTCAAAAAAGAAAAAAAAAAGAAATGAAAAAGACCGCTAAGTCGAAACTTGAAAACAAGCGACTTAGGCAAAAATTAGGGCATCCTGCTGGACTTCACAATCAAAGATTCACAAGAATCAGTCCAGGCAAAAGTTAGGGATAATCAAAATAATGCAAAAGCGAAAGACGAAAAGGATTTCACAAGAAAGATCCTTAAAACAAGAACAAAGTCGTGTGGCGCAGACACCAAAGATAAGAGGGGTGACTGACTCCAAATGACAACCTAATTGGTGCTTAAACTGTTAGCGTAATTGGTTCCTCAACCATCACAAAACCCTTTTTGAGAGGTGAGCGCTTGTGCCAAGCTAGCTGAACATAGGAATGGAGAACATCACGAAGATGGGTGGGCACAAATAAATTTCGAGCCTATATCCTTTGTTTCTATAACCGTGAACCAGGCCACGATACAACCCTCAAAAGTCCTAACTGAAACAGGGTTATTTTTAAGAGCGTACTACCACGAGATCGCGTTCCTGACTCCTATGAGTGGTGTTGAAAGATCTTTGTTGGTGTTGCATGTGCATGCTTTCTATTATTCAAAATAATTAATGTCGTATCTTAACTAGTGATTCGCTCACAAAGGTTGGCGACATCTTTTTCAGTAAAACTTCAAAATTAACATGTGTGTTGCATTAGAATTTTCATTCTAAAAAATAAACATTTTCTGCTTGCATACATTTGTTTGGCATCATAAAAGTCCACATATGGAATCTCAGTCCAGAAGCTTAATCTTGCCAAGTTGAGAAGTCTGAAACTTCCGAAGGACAATCTGTCGAGGTGTACTTTTCAAGAAAACTCCATCGAGTAGGGACTTTCCCAACAGTCGTGGTAAGAGCCAACTAATCTGGTGAAATCATAGCGAGCAATCTCTTCAAAGTTCAGCCAAGCTGGGGCAATCACTTCGAGATCAAATATCTCATGAGTCTGATGCATGCATTCAAATTTTAGCCAAACTGGGGCAATTACTTCGAGATCCAATTGATCTGTGTGTTTTCTTCAAAGCACAGTCATTCAGAGGTGATCGCTTCAAGGCTCGTACTGGGGCAGGCCACCCCAAGAGCACTAGAAGTTATTCTCTCCCGAAGACGGTTTATCAAAAGCACCTATCCGGAGTTCAATATACTGGGGCAGAATATCTCACAGTGATATGAGGTTCTTCATGAATCCTTGCGAGGCAAATTCTTGCACAAACCATGCAGTCTGGGGCAGTTATTTCGAGATCCGACGAATCTCTCCAAGAGTTTGAAGACACTGAGGCATCTCGTATGCCAGTTTTCTGTAAAATCCTCTTGAGACATTATCTTTTGATAGATCCTAATAAAAGGCGAGTTGAAGATTGTAAAGAACCATTGTTCACTCATGATTAGTTGACAACCTATCAACCCGGGGCTAGGGGCAAAGCCATTGTCAGCATAGTACTTCAAGAGTTATTTCATCAGCAAGCTTCATTGATCAAAATGTCTTAGCTAGTCTCATTAGACAATCCTTTCTCCAGCTGTGTGGAAAAGCGAAAGTTACTTCTTGATCAGAAGGGTATCATCGTCTCTCATCACCAGCATGAGACGCCTTACATCTCTCATTCCCAACATGAGAGGATTTATCTCTTATCCCCAGCAAGTGGCAGCTTGAGCTCTTATCTTCAGCGGGAAGCTTTATCATTGACATTATCTGTCATCCCTAACGAAGTGAAAGTTGGAGTCTCTCCCGGCAACGTAACAGAAAGTTGGTGTCATCCCCAAGCAGAAGTTTCCCTTCAGACAGGGGCAATTCTCAGCCGTATAAGGAGTGTCTTGCCTCCCCAGCAGTTTACTTCCTCAACAGTGTCATGCCTTTGGTTCTCCGCCAAGTCAGGAGGTCCTCACTTCCTCACCAGAGTTCAAGAAGGGTCCGTCTCCAGCAGGGTCTTGGCGCTCCAATCTCAAAGTCCAATTTATTTTTGGCAGTGGCGGCTATTCAGAGCCAGTGAATTATTAACAACTTTCCCCGCAGAGTTGTTTCCTCCTCATCAGGACAAACCAGATCAATGCACTGATCATCGTTTCTCCCCAGCCAAGTTATCTGGGATACCTGCAGTCTCCTTATCAGGAGATCTCCTTTGCATTGTCATTTGCATCATCATCGCATTTGCATCCTCCAAAGCGTAGCATTTCCATCATCATGGAGCATTACGCCATAAATCCAAACATATGCATACCAGCATGGGCCAGTTTTGAGGTATATTACATAAGACCCGTTACATCTCCAATTAGATTGAAGCATTCCCCACAGAATGCAACTCCGTTTCCCAGGGTGGTTACGTCTACCGAGTCTTGTTGTTATCCCCAGTTGAGCTTTGTTTCAGTACAACAATCTCATTTTGTTCGCGTCTCCGTTTCAGTACAATGGTCGCGTCTTGGGCTCTCGTTTAAGTACAACGATCCTGTTCCTTTCGAGTCTCCATTTAAGTACGATGGTCTCGTATTTGAGTCTTGTTTCAGTACTACAGTCTCATTTTTTCGCGTCTCCGTTTCAGTACAACGGTCGCGTCTCGGGTTATCATTTAAGTACAATGATCCTGTTTTTCTTGGTTATGGATCGGTTGATACCATCTCCATGTTGGATCGGTTGATCTTATTTGAGTCTTGAATCGGTTGATATCATTTCTCTTCGAGTTGTAAATCGGATGATATTACATTCTCGCTTTCCGGGCTGGATCGGTTGATACCATTTTCGTGTTAGATCCGAGGATCTTTTGATTTGTCATTCGAGGATGGCATTCCCTTTCTTCAAGTCCTTCCGAGGTTGGTCTTGTTGTTGTGGCTATTATTCGAGGATAGTAGTTCACTTTTTGAGCTTATTGATCGAGGTCAGTTTGTCTCTTTTGCAAAGTCTGTCTGAGGTCAGCTTTGTGTTTGGTTATCAGTCGAGGCTGATATACCTTTGCGTCTCCATTCGAGGATGGTTTCGTGTTAGATCCGAGGATCTTTTGATTTGTCATTCGAGGATGGCATTTCTTTTCTTCAAGTCCTTCTGAGGTTGGTCTTGTTGTTGTGGCTATTATTCGAGGATAGTAGTTCACTTTTTGAGCTTATTGATCGAGGTCAGTTTGTCTCTTTTGCAAAGTCTGTCTGAGGTCAGCTTTGTGTTTGGTTATCAGTCGAGGCTGATATACCTTTGCGTCTCCATTCGAGGATGGTTTCGTGTTAGATCCGAGGATCTTTTGATTTGTCATTCGAGGATGGCATTTCTTTTCTTCAAGTCCTTCCGAGGTTTGGTCTTGTTGTTTTGTGTGGCTATTATTCGAGGATAGTAGTTCACTTTTCGAGCTTATTGATCGAGGTCAGTTTGTCTCTTTTGCAAAGTCTGTCTGAGGTCAGCTTTGTGTTTGGTTATCAGTCGAGGCTGGTATACCTTCGCGTCTCCATTCGAGGATGGTTTCGTGTTAGATCCGAGGATCTTTTGATTTGTCATTCGAGGATGACATTTCTTTTCTTCAAGTCCTTCTGCGGTTGGTCTTGTTGTTGTGGCTATTATTCGAGGATAGTAGTTCACTTTTTGAGCTTATTGATCGAGGTCAGTTTGTCTCTTTTGCAAAGTCTGTCTGAGGTCAGCTTTGTGTTTGGTCATCAGTCGAGGCTGGTATACCTTCGCGTCTCCATTCGAGGATGGTTTCGTGTTAGATCCAAGGATCTTTTGGATTGTCATTCGAGGATGGCATTCTTTTCTCCAAGTCCTTCTGCGGTTGGTCTTGTTTTTGTTTTGTGTGACTATAATTCGAGGATGGTAGTTCACTTTTGGAGCTTATTGATCGATGTCAGTTTGTCTCTTTTGCGAAGTCGGTCCGAGGCCAGTCTTTGTTGTTGATGGTTATCGCCTGCGGCCGATATACTATCGTGTTTCTATTCAAGGATGGTTTTTAATACTGGATCCGAGGATCCCGTGTGAGTTGTCATTCGAGGATGGCATTCTTCCCAGCATATCTCCACCTGGTCTTATTTTCCGTTACCTATTCAGAGGTCAAAATCAAAAAAGATATAAATATAAATAAAGGGGCAGAGGACATTTCCATTACCCTCAGTGTGCAAATTTTCAGGTTTTATTCGAGTATTCAATCACTCCATACCCTGAACGTCTAAAAGCTGATGCAATTATTCGTTCAGGTCTGCAGGTGATTGAATAGGGGCAGCTGTAATACCTCAAAATTTGCCCTCATATTTGTTTCCCTAACTGGCTTTCTGTTTTGCATTCCATCTGCATCTCCCATTAGGTCGTAACATCATAATCATGCATTTCATGGATTCATATGGCAGGGGATCAAACTTTTTTTTTGGTGACTCGAATTTTCCTATTCGGAGGTGATTCATCTGGCTATTATCTCGAAATTGAAACAAAGGTTGAGCTCACTTCGCCGTGGGCGCATTCTCGGTCAAAGTTCATCAAGTGCCAAGATTTACTTTCTTCAGTATTCATCAAGAGGGTGCATCTCAAGAAAGTTCAGGTTTCTCAATTTGATGTTCACTGGATTAAGGTCCTCATGTAAAGACTATCTTGGTCATCACATGCTTCGCCATTTTTAGACTCCTCGTTATCACGGTGATTAAAGGTGTTTTATGTGTTGTATACGGATCGATTTGGGGTCTATGAAGGTTTTCATTCGAGAATGTCATTTCCAATTAGTCCAAGGATAAATTGTTCAAGGCATGATTATTCAAGTCATCAAACATTATTCAAGGCGCAAGTTCAAGGTCAAGTGTGAGGTTCACTTTGGCATGGTGATAATTAGAGAGAATTTGTGGCATTTTGGTGATGAAACCTCTCATCCATGATTTCGGCTTTAAAATCCAATTAACCATACTCTATATCCACTTGGTAGTCTACTTAAAGTCAAATCCATTTTAAATCCATATTTTGTCCTTTAACCAAAACTCTTTTTCATTTTTTTTCCATTTGTGACATCTTAGTGAATTAGAACCAAGTCATGTTATATCCCCTCAAATATGTATCCATTTTTGTGATTAAAATTATAAATTCTTTGGTTTCAAAATATATAGTCCATTTTAACAGTATCTTCTAATTCAAATATCCATCCATTCGTCCAAATTTAGTCCAAAAAGAATAAATAGCATGTCCTTCCCAAAGCTATCCATAACTGGTTCAAGCCCATTTTCTGTTCAGTTCTATCAACAATATTCATGACCAAATTCTAAATCCAATCTCATTCATATTAAACCATTTTTATTTCTATTTTTTTTATTGATCTATATAAATCCAACTCATATTGATGTATTCATTAGGAAAAAAATAGGAACTTTCCAATAACAGAATCACAAAAGGAAAACTCTTGATCGAAAATAGTTGTAAAAACCAGAACAAAAACTCTTACTAATTTTTTTTGATCAGATTCAGTTACAGAATTTTTATCAGAATTCAGTTATAGAAGAAAAACTCAGAAGCTAAAAAGAAAAAGTAACTGATATATGAGTGTCAGAAAAAGAAATACAGGGGGGCTGGAAAATCTCCTTCAATTTTTTGCAGAACCTCAAACCCTCAATTATCTTCGGCAATCTCTTCACATCAATCTGAATCTCAACCTCTCAATCCCATTTTTGCAGTAAACCATCTTCATCAAATATCAATCCTGACCAACATTCACCAAGTCCAATCTCTGTTTTTCTTCAAACCATTGCAGCCCTTTTTACACCATCATTCACAAGTCATCTTTTAACCTGCATCAAGTGGATGCCATTTTAACACAACAAAAATTCAGAGGATATATAAGAGATTTAAAGGTCTATCATGAAGGTGTCACAAAAACAAATTCAGTTAAGTTTTCTTAACCGACTTCGTAACAGAAAATTAACTGAACGATTCTAGAAAGTTCACCTGAGTGTTCTGCACTAAGCCTGATATATCCCTTATAAATGAGAACTCTTCTTCAATCAGAATCTTTTTCTCCGATTCACCATTCTCACAAACCTAAACTTCTAAATCTTCATAATCGTTCTACCTATAACATCAAGAATGACCAAATCAGTTCAGTTTAGTTATACAAAACAGTTACACAGAAAAAGGAAAAATCAGTTATCGAAAGAGAGAAGGCTCAGAAACAGATGTTGAATAAGAGTCAATCTTCATCAATCAGCAACAAACCTTCAATGATTCTGGAAAAACAAGCCTTCATCTTCACTTATCCCCTTCTTTTAATTGGTTCAACCTCAACATTCTCCACAGATTCGTAACAACTTAAGCAACACCATCTTCATCGATTTCCATCGCCAATCTCCATTCTTCTTGGCCTTTACTCTCACTCCATAACAATACCTCTCTTCGTCAATCTTTCAACTTGTATCAACATCAATGTTTCATCCATCAAAGTCGCATCTGCAAAATCAAGAACACCATGTTGCATCAATTCAATAACCACTCAGGTTTGCGATCAACAACTTCGATCAGTAACGAATCAGATTCATATCACAAAAGTAGAGGAACCCAAATCTAAAGAACGAATCGATTCATACGAAAGAAGAAGAAGACTGCAAGAACAATGAAATGCAGAGAAAAAAAAATCAAACTTATCGAGGGTCTTGAATCTGGATCGTGCAACTCATTGGAGCGCCCACAGAGCATCTCCGATGCTTCGTAACGTGAGATCCCGCGAAAAGCAACTCCACTACCGTCGAGTGAAGCCATGGCACAGAGGCGTCGGTATCGTGCGTCGTCATTCGGAATGTGTTGAAGCAGACACCAATCTGAGGTGGAAAACAAAAAGAACGTGAGAGTGTGCAATAGTGAGGCCGTTGTCTTTGACGGTTAGGGTTTTTCGGAAGGTGATGAGGCAACTATGGCGGAAACTAAGATGAATAAGAAAGAGGGCGCAAAAAGATGAAGATCAAAGTAAGACAAGGTTGTGTCAAGAGATTATTTGCGGTGAAGAATCGAAGACGGAAGCAAGAGGATGGCGGCGGAGCTTGACTGGCCGGTGATGAGGATCATTGAGACGAATAAATAATAGTGAGGATGGCGGCCGGATGAAGAAGAAGATGAGGGTTCTTGTTTGACTTTGCATTTTAGGGTTCCATAACTTAGGGTTTTCAGAAAGCAAAGTGGATTGGGCCTGTTTGATGCTTCTCCCCTAAATTTCGTACTGCACACCCACTTCTCAAAAACAAGCCCTCCTGCGGATTACTATGGGTTTGGGGGCCTTGGGCCAGCCTTTGTTTTCTTCTCTTTCTCCCCACCATATTTTTCAATTCTCACCTCCTTACTTTCTTTATTATCATTAGTTTTTAGAAATTGTTAATTAGTCTTTTTTTGTTAATTATGTTTAATTTCTTGTAAGGAATTTTTGTTAATAAATATTTTGTTAGACTCTTGATAATGTTGATTAGAATTTTTTTTCCATAATTTAATTAATTGTTTTAGGGTTAATTTGGATAAATGTTCATAAATTTGTTGATCGATTTTGATTATGGGGATCCTCTTGAATAAATTATGGAAAAGCTGCACAATGATTATGGAAGATGGACATTTATTTTGTTCATAGGAGACTACAAGGCCTTGCTTAAGTTTTTCGGATTTCTTTTATGTGAAAAATCGGCACGTCATTCAAGTAAGTAATCTCGATACGACACTTTAATGCGCCATTTTCTTTTCTTAGATTTTTGTGTAGGTTAGAAACAAATCTATAAAAAATAGGAAAATGCTTAAGAAAATTCCCAAAAAAAATCAAGGGGCTTAATAAATTAATTTAGAAATTTGGGACATTTTTATTTTCTGAAATTTGTTTATTTTTGAATTAATTATGAATTTTTCTATTAATTAGTGTTATTGAATTTCTATTATTTATGCTGAATTTTGTTTATTTTATTTAAATAGCTTCTAACCACTTTTTTGAGCCATTCTTTTTCTGTAATTAGATGACTCATGATAGTTCTTAGGATATTTTTTAGTGGATTTTTAGGATTGTTTATCTTAGGTTTTGGTGATAAAATCCTTAGGAAATAATAATTAAATCTTAGCTGAAATTAAATAATTTTTTAGGCATAGGAAAAATAAGTATTTTTAGAATCCCTTTTAGTACCATATTAGAGATAGTGTTAGGACCTTGCAATTTAATTTTCACATTTTTTCTAGAAGTTTTAGTATTTTTTTAGAATATTAGTTTTAGGCTTAGTTAGACATAATTTCCATTAGATTAGGCCATTAAAAGAAAATATAGTTCAATACAAAAAATAATAACAATAGTATAGATTAATTTTAGTCATAGAATTTAACATTAGACTTAGGTTTAGTTTAATTTGTTTTAGGATGAATATCAGGTTTGTCCTAGATTTAGAACTAAGTATAAAATTCATTTCCATATAGAAATAGAATAAATAAATAAGACTATTTATTATTCATGCCTTTAAGGCATTTTAGAATTTTATTTCCTATAATTCAAGTTCATTTGTTTTGCTTTATTTTGATCTCACAACTTTAATAGGATTCCTCATTTGTTCTTAGAATCAACTTAACTTCATTAAGAAGTAAGTTGAATTCTAGTAGTTTTAAGTTTCCATTAGGAGTAGAAAACCTCACTAACCATTAAGATCACTTTGTAAATACATAACAAAATTAGGATTGAGTCTTAGTCCCTTAGATTTTTCCTTTTATCAACTTGAGTCATTTTCTTTCTCATCTCAAAAGAAAAGCAATAAAACACTTAATAAAAACCGAACAATCTTGTACGACACGAGACTTTGTTGTGGAGTGTTTATACGCGTCCTGTTTCGGGGCGAGGTGTAAATACTTCCCGTGATGGATAGGTCTTAGTACAAGACCGTTCACAAACAAATTCAAAACACTTCTTTTAAAAGACAAAAAACAAACAATAACCGACTATCCTGCGGGAACTTCTTTTTCTCATCTCATTCATTCATAACGCGAACTTGCGACGACTTGTCTCGCATGCAAGACGGTAAACGCACTCGTACCAGACGAGCTTGCAACACCTGAGCATAGACATACGCAGTTCCAGCTGTAAAAAAACACAAACAAATAGTTCCCGCCTAGGTTAGGCGAACTACGTCGACTCTGATCCTCATTATCCCAGTGAGGTACGTAGGCAGCGGGGTAGGGCCCGTTCGAGCACATTCTTTATTTTCCCTACATTTTCCCCATTCTTTCCATTCTCTCTTCTTATTCCTTTCTCATTTTCCATTCCCTTTATTCCAGTAGCGGTTTTATTCAGCAGCATCTTTATTTTCTCACCCTTTGAAACAAAATAAACAAGCGTGGATCCCGTCGGGTACGACGGACGATCTGGGGTGCTAATACCTTCCCAGGTCGTAACCGACTCCCAAACTCAAATCTTTGGTTCGCAGGACCTTGTCCTTTCCTTCTTCCTTAGGTTTGTGCAACATTACCTTTCCCATTCTTTCGGGATAAAAATGTCTGGCTGGCGACTCTAACCTTTCTGCGCCACTTTCGCGTTTGTACTAGGATGAAAATCCCGGGAGCGACAGCTGGCGACTCTGCTGGGGACTTAACCTGATCCTTCCGGTTTCCCTTGTAGAGTCAATCCTAGCGCCTGTTTGGTTTTGTTCTTTGGGTGTTTGTATGTTTGTTGCTGCTTGCTTTAGTTTAGTCTTACTGTTTTTGTTTGCAGTTTTATTTACAGCTTTACTTTATCGCATTTATTTACCGCTTTCAGTATTTATTTTCCATGCATCATATTATACTGGACTGTCTGGCTGTGCTGGTTTTCATTTTTTCTGTGGGATGGGAGTTACTGTGAGATAAGCCAACTACCCGGCTTGAGTGCACCATAGGATTAGCGTGGACAGACATTGTACTCTTATGGTATCTCACCATGATGGGTGGCGATGTGTTCCACACCCAGATTGCGACCATCTTGGAACTATCCTGTGTGGGGATTACCTCACTTCAGGGTACGACCTTGATAGTTATGTGCATCTGGTGACCGATCTTCGAGGACCTTAATGGAAACACCCCTCTCCAGTGATGACAATGGCAGACCACATTTGTTGGCAAACCCACTCGCATCCGAGGGCCCATTGGGAACTCGCATAGGATGGCCTGGTTCTCTCATAGGAATTCAGTTAAAGCAAAAATGTTCGTATGACGATAGTATTGTACCCTTCGGGATGAATGTACTATTGTTTCTCGATTCAGTGCTTGAAGCTGGAGACTTGTGAGGGATGCTTGTTCTTTCCGGACTCAACTGAGACCTCCCTGAGTAGTACATAATGCCAAACCGATTCCCTGATTTGGTCATGAGCCATTTCTCGGAAATGGTGAACGTATTATTTCTATTCGGCTTTGAGAGTCTGTGATGTTGACCCGAGTAGCACGCCCGTGAGATTGGGAGGGGTTTACAGGTTTGCAGGAACCCTAAACTTCAACATACCCACTTTGCCAGTATTGTTCAGTGTTCTATGGTTCTTTGATTCAGAGATCCGGGATTTCTATTCAGAGAAACTGTTACCATCGTGACCCTGATATTGTGACTATTATTATGACTCTCCACAGACACTTGGCTCGTTGTTCAGCTTCAACACCATCAGTGACTGTTCAATTATGTGATCCAGTTCTACAGTTATTGGGTTCTTAGTTATGGGGTTCTATACAGAGATGGTGCTGCTATTATGGTTCTATTCAGACAGTTGGTTCACTGCTCAACACCAACATCAGACCATTGATCACATGCCTGTTGCATACATGACATCATAGCATTCCAGCACACATGTTCAGTTATTTCCGAGGATCACATATCTGAATCATGCTATTGGATTTTTCTGTATCAAAACTTGAATCAAAGCAGATAGATTCCTCAGAAATAATTGAACATGGAATTTGCATACATCCTTGCATTCTTGACAGGTGTTCAGAGACAAATTCTTTTATTGACTTGATTTCTCGTCAGAATGGACAACTTGAATCACAATCATCAAGGTATATATTTGAAGCAACTCCGGGCGGAGGTAATCGAAGGAAGACCCAGCTGAGGCCATTCAGGGCCGAGGTATAAGCTTTATTTCAGAATCAGAAGCTGCTGAAACATGAAGTCAACCAGATGAAGACTCAGATTATCTTGGTTACGGAAATTCTGAACAAAGCTATTTTCATCCCTATTGAGGGGAACTACGCTGCTCTGATTCTCCATTGGTCAATGGAGATACGTAGGCAGGAGATCATGCAAGATCTTTCCGAGCAACCTTATTTATCAACTTTATTATCAACCTCTCCCCCCAGATGTCGTTTGTATGCATCCAACCTCAGCTTCCCAAGAGAGTCTTAGGACCAAAGCATATGGGTAAAAGCCAGAACAACTCGAGAAGAAGTTTGATCATATTCTGAGGTCGTACGTGCAACAAGTTTCTTTATTTACTCAAATTCGAGCTGGTTGAGCTAGACGCATCAGGATCATCTCTGACAAAGCTTCCTTTGGGGTTTCAATTCCAAGTATAATTACCATTCTGGGGCACCTGGCCTTTTAATTGAAGATTGCAAGTCTTTCAGAGGTAAAGGTGAAGACAAGGTCCCGAATTTGATTGACTCAAAGGTCATCATGCCAGAAAGTCTGCTCACATATTGAAGTCTCCTCATCAAATGGGTCTCCCAATTTGCAAAGGCATCTTCAGAAGCAATAAGTCCATACGGAGTCAAGTCTCCTCAATGACGGCAATGTTCAGCTTCTTTACTGCATTTTCATTTGTAGTTTATATTGTTTGTTTAAACATTTGTATGCATGCATGAAACTTATTTGTTTTTGAATGATAGACATAATAAAATGCACATGTTTTTCTTGAAGTAATCCATTCGTATTCACTCATGATTTTGTGTATGTGCATTGCAATACCAACTATTGTGTTTAAACTCTATTAAGGAGGATGACGAAATGAAAATGCATGAATCTCTAATTGTGTGCTTTTGAGAAAGACCTTGTTGACGATGTACAGGCATTGTTTCAAATCCTAAACACCGGAGATATAAGGGAGATAGACCCTCGCCAACCCATTTGAGCCTTGAAGTAGGAGTTTCTTTTTGCATGAAAAAACCCTCGCACTTAACCCAGGGGCAGGGTAGGCATCAGTTAGTTTGACCGAGCATTCAAATTTCAAAAAGGAGTGCAAATCATGAGGATCCATTACCTTTCGTTGTACCAAATCAAGAGGTCCAATGACCAGAAACCACAATGGTTATCCCAAGCAAGAGGTCCAGAGACCGGAAACCACAATGGTTATCCCTCAGCAACCAAGAAGTGAGACAGTCACGACCCTTTCAAAGCAATCAAGACAACCAGTGTCACACGATTTGTTCAAAAAAGAAAAAAAAAGAAATGAAAAAGCCCGCTAAGTCGAAACTTGAAAAAAAGCGACTTAGGCAAAAATTAGGGCATCCTGCTGGACTTCACAATCAAAGATTCACAAGAATCAGTCCAGGCAAAAGTTAGGGATAATCAAAATAATGCAAAAGCGAAAGACGAAAAGGATTTCACAAGAAAGATCCTTAAAACAAGAACAAAGTCGTGTGGCGCAGACACCAAAGATAAGAGGGGTGACTGACTCCAAATGACAACCTAATTGGTGCTTAAACTGTTAGCGTAATTGGTTTCTCAACCATCACAAAACCCTTTTTGAGAGGTGAGCGCTTGTGCCAAGCTAGCTGAACATAGGAATGGAGAACATCACGAAGATGGGTGGGCACAAATAAATTTCGAGCCTATATCCTTTGTTTCTATAACCGTGAACCAGGCCACGATACAACCCTCAAAAGTCCTAACTGAAACAGGGTTATTTTTAAGAGCGTACTACCACGAGATCGCGTTCCTGACTCCTATGAGTGGTGTTGAAAGATCTTTGTTGGTGTTGCATGTGCATGCTTTCTATTATTCAAAATAATTAATGTCGTATCTTAACTAGTGATTCGCTCACAAAGGTTGGCGACATCTTTTTCAGTAAAACTTCAAAATTAACATGTGTGTTGCATTAGAATTTTCATTCTAAAAAATAAACATTTTCTGCTTGCATACATTTGTTTGGCATCATAAAAGTCCACATATGGAATCTCAGTCCAGAAGCTTAATCTTGCCAAGTTGAGAAGTCTGAAACTTCCGAAGGACAATCTGTCGAGGTGTACTTTTCAAGAAAACTCCATCGAGTAGGGACTTTCCCAACAGTCGTGGTAAGAGCCAACTAATCTGGTGAAATCATGGCGAGCAATCTCTTCAAAGTTCAGCCAAGCTGGGGCAATCACTTCGAGATCAAATATCTCATGAGTCTGATGCATGCATTCAAATTTTAGCCAAACTGGGGCAATTACTTCGAGATCCAATTGATCTGTGTGTTTTCTTCAAAGCACAGTCATTCAGAGGTGATCGCTTCAAGGCTCGTACTGGGGCAGGCCACCCCAAGAGCACTAGAAGTTATTCTCTCCCGAAGACGGTTTATCAAAAGCACCTATCCGGAGTTCAATATACTGGGGCAGAATATCTCACAGTGATATGAGGTTCTTCATGAATCCTTGCGAGGCAAATTCTTGCACAAACCATGCAGTCTGGGGCAGTTATTTCGAGATCCGACGAATCTCTCCAAGAGTTTGAAGACACTGAGGCATCTCGTATGCCAGTTTTCTGTAAAATCCTCTTGAGACATTATCTTTTGATAGATCCTAATAAAAGGCGAGTTGAAGATTGTAAAGAACCATTGTTCACTCATGATTAGTTGACAACCTATCAACCCGAGGCTAGGGGCAAAGCCATTGTCAGCATAGTACTTCAAGAGTTATTTCATCAGCAAGCTTCATTGATCAAAATGTCTTAGCTAGTCTCATTAGACAATCCTTTCTCCAGCTGTGTGGAAAAGCGAAAGTTACTTCTTGATCAGAAGGGTATCATCGTCTCTCATCACCAGCATGAGACGCCTTACATCTCTCATTCCCAACATGAGAGGATTTATCTCTTATCCCCAGCAAGTGGCAGCTTGAGCTCTTATCTTCAGCGGGAAGCTTTATCATTGACATTATCTGTCATCCCTAACGAAGTGAAAGTTGGAGTCTCTCCCGGCAACGTAACAGAAAGTTGGTGTCATCCCCAAGCAGAAGTTTCCCTTCAGACAGGGGCAATTCTCAGCCGTATAAGGAGTGTCTTGCCTCCCCAGCGGTTTACTTCCTCAACAGTGTCATGCCTTTGGTTCTCCGCCAAGTCAGGAGGTCCTCACTTCCTCACCAGAGTTCAAGAAGGGTCCGTCTCCAGCAGGGTCTTGGCGCTCCAATCTCAAAGTCCAATTTATTTTTGGCAGTGGCGGCTATTCAGAGCCAGTGAATTATTAACAACTTTCCCCGCAGAGTTGTTTCCTCCTCATCAGGACAAACCAGATCAATGCACTGATCATCGTTTCTCCCCAGCCAAGTTATCTGGGATACCTGCAGTCTCCTTATCAGGAGATCTCCTTTGCATTGTCATTTGCATCATCATCGCATTTGCATCCTCCAAAGCGTAGCATTTCCATCATCATGGAGCATTACGCCATAAATCCAAACATATGCATACCAGCATGGGCCAGTTTTGAGGTATATTACATAAGACCCGTTACATCTCCAATTAGATTGAAGCATTCCCCACAGAATGCAACTCCGTTTCCCAGGGTGGTTACGTCTACCGAGTCTTGTTGTTATCCCCAGTTGAGCTTTGTTTCAGTACAACAATCTCATTTTGTTCGCGTCTCCGTTTCAGTACAATGGTCGCGTCTTGGGCTCTCGTTTAAGTACAACGATCCTGTTCCTTTCGAGTCTCCATTTAAGTACGATGGTCTCGTATTTGAGTCTTGTTTCAGTACAACAGTCTCATTTTTTCGCGTCTCCGTTTCAGTACAACGGTCGCGTCTCGGGTTATCATTTAAGTACAATGATCCTGTTTTTCTTGGTTATGGATCGGTTGATACCATCTCCATGTTGGATCGATTGATCTTATTTGAGTCTTGAATCGGTTGATATCATTTCTCTTCGATTTGTAAATCGGATGATATTACATTCTCGCTTTCCGGGCTGGATCGGTTGATACCATTTTCGTGTTAGATCCGAGGATCTTTTGATTTGTCATTCGAGGATGGCACTCCCTTTCTTCAAGTCCTTCCGAGGTTGGTCTTGTTGTTGTGGCTATTATTCGAGGATAGTAGTTCACTTTTTGAGCTTATTGATCGAGGTCAGTTTGTCTCTTTTGCAAAGTCTGTCTGAGGTCAGCTTTGTGTTTGGTTATCAGTCGAGGCTGATATACCTTTGCGTCTCCATTCGAGGATGGTTTCGTGTTAGATCCGAGGATCTTTTGATTTGTCATTCGAGGATGGCATTTCTTTTCTTCAAGTCCTTCCGAGGTTGGTCTTGTTGTTGTGGCTATTATTCGAGGATAGTAGTTCACTTTTTGAGCTTATTGATCGAGGTCAGTTTGTCTCTTTTGCAAAGTCTGTCTGAGGTCAGCTTTGTGTTTGGTTATCAGTCGAGGCTGATATACCTTTGCGTCTCCATTCGAGGATGGTTTCGTGTTAGATCCGAGGATCTTTTGATTTGTCATTCGAGGATGGCATTTCTTTTCTTCAAGTCCTTCCGAGGTTTGGTCTTGTTGTTTTGTGTGGCTATTATTCGAGGATAGTAGTTCACTTTTCGAGCTTATTGATCGAGGTCAGTTTGTCTCTTTTGCAAAGTCTGTCTGAGGTCAGCTTTGTGTTTGGTTATCAGTCGAGGCTGGTATACCTTCGTGTCTCCATTCGAGGATGGTTTCGTGTTAGATCCGAGGATCTTTTGATTTGTCATTCGAGGATGACATTTCTTTTCTTCAAGTCCTTCTGCGGTTGGTCTTGTTGTTGTGGCTATTATTCGAGGATAGTAGTTCACTTTTTGAGCTTATTGATCGAGGTCAGTTTGTCTCTTTTGCAAAGTCTGTCTGAGGTCAGCTTTGTGTTTGGTCATCAGTCGAGGCTGGTATACCTTCGCGTCTCCATTCGAGGATGGTTTCGTGTTAGATCCGAGGATCTTTTGGATTGTCATTCGAGGATGGCATTCTTTTCTCCAAGTCCTTCTGCGGTTGGTCTTGTTTTTGTTTTGTGTGACTATAATTCGAGGATGGTAGTTCACTTTTGGAGCTTATTGATCGATGTCAGTTTGTCTCATTTGCGAAGTCGGTCCGAGGCCAGTCTTTGTTGTTGATGGTTATCGCCTGCGGCCGATATACTATCGTGTTTCTATTCAAGGATGGTTTTTAATACTGGATCCGAGGATCCCGTGTGAGTTGTCATTCGAGGATGGCATTCTTCCCAGCATATCTCCACCTGGTCTTATTTTCCGTTACCTATTCAGAGGTCAAAATCAAAAAAGATATAAATATAAATAAAGGGGCAGAGGACATTTCCATTACCCTCAGTGTGCAAATTTTCAGGTTTTATTCGAGTATTCAATCACTCCATACCCTGAACGTCTAAAAGCTGATGCAATTATTCGTTCAGGTCTGCAGGTGATTGAATAGGGGCAGCTGTAATACCTCAAAATTTGCCCTCATATTTGTTTCCCTAACTGGCTTTCTGTTTTGCATTCCATCTGCATCTCCCATTAGGTCGTAACATCATAATCATGCATTTCATGGATTCATATGGCAGGGGATCAAACTTTTTTTTTGGTGACTCGAATTTTCCTATTCGGAGGTGATTCATCTGGCTATTATCTCGAAATTGAAACAAAGGTTGAGCTCACTTCGCCGTGGGCGCATTCTCGGTCAAAGTTCATCAAGTGCCAAGATTTACTTTCTTCAGTATTCATCAAGAGGGTGCATCTCAAGAAAGTTCAGGTTTCTCAATTTGATGTTCACTGGATTAAGGTCCTCATGTAAAGACTATCTTGGTCATCACATGCTTCGCCATTTTTAGACTCCTCGTTATCACGGTGATTAAAGGTGTTTTATGTGTTGTATACGGATCGATTTGGGGTCTATGAAGGTTTTCATTCGAGAATGTCATTTCCAATTAGTCCAAGGATAAATTGTTCAAGGCATGATTATTCAAGTCATCAAACATTATTCAAGGCGCAAGTTCAAGGTCAAGTGTGAGGTTCACTTTGGCATGGTGATAATTAGAGAGAATTTGTGGCATTTTGGTGATGAAACCTCTCATCCATGATTTCGGCTTTAAAATCCAATTAACCATACTCTATATCCACTTGGTAGTCTACTTAAAGTCAAATCCATTTTAAATCCATATTTTGTCCTTTAACCAAAACTCTTTTTCATTTTTTTTCCATTTGTGACATCTTAGTGAATTAGAACCAAGTCATGTTATATCCCCTCAAATATGTATCCATTTTTGTGATTAAAATTATAAATTCTTTGGTTTCAAAATATATAGTCCATTTTAACAGTATCTTCTAATTCAAATATCCATCCATTCGTCCAAATTTAGTCCAAAAAGAATAAATAGCATGTCCTTCCCAAAGCTATCCATAACTGGTTCAAGCCCATTTTCTGTTCAGTTCTATCAACAATATTCATGACCAAATTCTAAATCCAATCTCATTCATATTAAACCATTTTTATTTCTATTTTTTTTATTGATCTATATAAATCCAACTCATATTGATGTATTCATTAGGAAAAAAATAGGAACTTTCCAATAACAGAATCACAAAAGGAAAACTCTTGATCGAAAATAGTTGTAAAAACCAGAACAAAAACTCTTACTAATTTTTTTTGATCAGATTCAGTTACAGAATTTTTATCAGAATTCAGTTATAGAAGAAAAACTCAGAAGCTAAAAAGAAAAAGTAACTGATATATGAGTGTCAGAAAAAGAAATACAGGGGGGCTGGAAAATCTCCTTCAATTTTTTGCAGAACCTCAAACCCTCAATTATCTTCGGCAATCTCTTCACATCAATCTGAATCTCAACCTCTCAATCCCATTTTTGCAGTAAACCATCTTCATCAAATATCAATCCTGACCAA
>OZ014520.1:340850410-341051664 GCA_963966055.1 Lathyrus aphaca | reverse complement strand
AACCATTTAATTATATCCGGATTATATGAATGGATAATTAAAACCATTAAAAACTAAACCGGTTAATAATCATTCAATTATATCCGGATATTTAAAACGAATTTGAATTTGGGTCTTAGAACTAGATATTTTGCACACCCTTATCCATAACAATTATTCTTTACTTGTTTTATAGTGTGTGTATAAAATGTTTGAAATTATATGCAGAATGTATACTCTCTTTGTTCTACAATGAGTGATTCAATTGACTTTTCACACATATTAAGATAAAAGAATAATAAAAGGAAAGAGAATGATATTTTTACTAAAGTACTCTTATTTTGTATTGGAAATGACAAAATAATATTAATTTGAGGGTAAAATTAAAAAAAGATGCGTTGAAAACTGAAATATGTCATTCATTTTGAGACACTAATTTATTCTAAATGAGTCAATCATTGTAGGAATAACTTTATAATTTAGTAGTAGTTTATAGATAGCGTGTGAGATAAAGAAATATAACCAACGTGTAATTCTTTCTACTTTATAAACTAAAACTTCTCATTGCAAAAATTGAAAAAAATTACATTTGGGTATGTGGCCCATTTTTATACAAGATTATCAGGTTTTGACGAATCTTCCATCCATCCCTTAGTTTAAACTTTACATCTCCCATATATCAATAATACTCAAGTTATCCTTGTGGGAAGTTAATACCAAAAATATTCGGACAAAATATCAGATAGTTGAAATAAAAAATCAAGTATTGATTAAAATATCTGGTAGTCTATGCGAAATATTCGGCACACCGAAAATAGAACAACGTACCTCTTCTTCTTCACGCAACGAAAACAGAATGAAACGAAACTTCTTCTTCTTCTTCACGCAACGAAAACAAAAGGAAAACCAGCAAGTAACAATGTAATGTATAACGAAACGAAATCTACAAGCAACAATGTAATGTATAACAAAAGCTTGAACTCAATCCCAAAATGCAAGAAAATGATTAAAAATGAATAATAGGGTTCCTAAAAGTTTTATATTTTAATTAATAATTGACATTAGAGAGCGTTTTTTCTAAAGTTCTTTCATAAGTGCTACCTATAATAGCGCTTTGCTTAAAAAGCGCTTTCTTATGGTTTCTGAAAGTTTTATATATTTTAATTAATAATTGACCTTAGAGATCATTTTTTCTAAGGCATTTTCTTAAGGGCTACCTATAAGAACGCTTTTATTAGAAATCACTGTCTTAGGGTGACCTAAAAAAGTGTGAGGTAGGGAAGACATTATACAAGCGCATTAATCACTGGGGTGGTGATACATCCATTAATTAAAATACAAACATATATATATATATATATATATATATATATATATATATATATATATATATATATATATATATATATATATATATATATATATGTAATTTATATATTTTTCAATTAATTATTTAAACACTCAAAATAAATCATTTTTGAATAATTTTTTGCACATAATTTATACATACATTCAAAATATAATTTTCACAAAAATAACCAAAAAAATTATTATTTGATTAATTTTAAATATTTTAAAGAATTTCTTTAAAATATTTAAAATTAATCAAATAATAATATTTTTTTTGTTATTTTTGTGAAAATAATATTTTGAATGTATGAATGAAAATTCATATGTTATTTCTATGATGATGTGAAAATTACTTTGTTTGAAGAAATTGATTAAAATAATTTAATTAAAATGTTTTGAAACAAAATAAAAAGAATTTCTTTAAAATATTTAAAATGAATCAAATAATAATATTTTTTGTTATTTTTGTGAAAATAATATTTTGAATTTATGAATGAAAAACATATGTTATTTGTATGATGATGTGAAAATTTCTTTGTTTTAAGAAATTGATGAAAATAATTTACTTAAAATGTTCTGAAACAAAATAAAAAGATTTTTTTTAATATTTAAAATTAATCAAATAATAATATTGTTTTTTGGTTATTTTTGTGAAAATAATATTTTGGATGTATGAATGAATTATGTGCAAGAAATTATTCAAAAATGATTTATTTTAAGTGTTTAAATAATTAATTGAAAAATAATATTAAAAAATATTAAAAATAATAATATTCTTTTCAGGTACCCTATATATATTTATGTTTGTATTTTAATTAATGGATATATCACCACCCCAGTGGTTAATGCGTTTGTACAATGTTTTTCCCTATCTCAAGGGCGTGTGTTTGATTATGAAATATTATATATATATATATATATATATATATATATATATATATATATATATATATATATATATATATATATATATATATATATATATATATATATATATATATATATATATATATATATATATATATATATATATATATATATATATATATAAATTAATAATGGATCTTAGAGAGCACTTTTTTCTAAAACTCTTTCTTAGGGCTACCTATAAGAGCGTTTTCTAAGGTGGGTTTTTTTTAAGGTCTTTAGCAGAGTTTTCTAAGGTGACCCTTTAAAAGCGTTTTTTTAGCGATTTTTTTAAAACATATAAGAGCGTTTTTTTTTTCTTTCTAAAAGCGTTATCTTTGTTGCACTTCCAAAAACTATTTTTGGCGTAGTTGATTCCATGAGTGCCACAAACTAGATCATCAGGATGATGACATGCCTGACTCATGGTATGAATGCTCATACATCTTCCACATAACTATTGCTCAACCACCCTCAAAGACTCCTCCAATGCCATACAATATCTCAATCATTCTCAATCACAATTCGTTTGATATTTTTCTATTCGTCACTATATAATTGTAATGTCTTAAGATGAGACACCATACGAGAAATACCCCAATTCTCATCCTTATCATCAGGACAACAATGGAATCCTTGAAATGGACATCCTAAACTTCCTATTTGAGTAGAAACTGATGAACAATGTAAAATTGTGTTTCTCCACTAATCAATACAAAAGATGACTTGTTGAGAAATTTTAACAAACACATGGTAGACAACAGCGAAAGAGCATTTTGCCCTGACTGTGTTATTGTCTTGCTCCTCATCATTTAACCGTGAAGCCTAATATAATATCTACATCTACAAGGTTACTCTTAAGAACTAGTGGAATGTTTGTTTTAAACAAAATGGAAAAGAAGTTTGGTGTGAGAGAGATATAACTGGGTTTGTTTAATTGAAGTTTAATGATAAGTGGTTGAAGAAAATACTATGACAGAATATTAATTTGCAAAAGCAGTTCAAGAATTTATCACAAATTGATTTTGTCCATTTTACTTTACTTACTCGTAAGATAAAAATTTGACAAAAATATGAAAATGAACTTATATGGCATATCGAGATTTTTTTACGTAAATATCTCTATTTTTTAAAAATATTTCCCAAATAATCGATTTTTCAAATAATTTCTCAATCTACCCAATTTTTAGACAAATTTAGGAGGAGTCATCAATCCAATTGACGATGTACAAAGTTAAAGAGCAGTCGTCAAACCAATTGACAACATCTCTTTGGCGACACCTTTTTAATTTTGTACATAGTCGCCAATTGGATTAACGACTCCTCTTAAATTGTCTAAAAATGGGATAGATTGAGAAATTGTTTGAAAAGTGAATTATTTAAGGAATATTTTTAAAAAATAGAGATATTTATATTAAAAAAAATCGCATATCGAGTAATTAATAATTAAAACAGGTAGGATACCACTACCATCATCATTGACCAACAATAGAGGGCAAAAACCCTATCAATGATTGAAGTTGATTCATGGGTTAAATCATCGTCACAAACAATTACTATTTAGGCATACACATGTTCTACCAAACCTTTCTCCATCAAGTGCAAATCAAATTAAAGCAAATAAATAAATACTATAATTTTTTTAATATAACTTTGAAAATGATTAAATCTACTAATCAAGATCAACAACACATTACAGGATAAACAAAAGCAACTTTAGAAAACGATGTACAAATATAATCTTCATATTTAAAACCATTTGAAAATGACAATCATTTCAAATCTGAAAGAAATGGCAAAATTACAAGATTTTGAAAGTAAAGTAACTAGCTAGCTAGGTAATAGAATAATAATCTAATTAATTAATTAGTTACATAGATCTTAGAGTTGTCTACACTTTCTGAGGCATTAACCCTCATTGTCTTAATTAATTTTTTTTGTTGTATATAGTACAAAGGATGTGCTAGAAAACAATGAATCAGATCAAATAAAACGCTAAAAGCAAAACAAGACACTTTAATTTTTAATATTGGAACTTTTCCAATTCTCAACCAAAATTCGACAGCAAAGGGCATAGCACATATGCCATGTTTAACCTATTGATCACAGTCTTGGTGTCATTCAAATTCCTGCTAACGCCTCACTTTTTGATATTATTTTCTTAATATAAGTTTCGTTATCTTTTTAATGATTAATGGATAGTGCTAGAGTTTAAAATATGAAAAATCAATATATAATGGGGCACAACTGTCATTTTCTACATGGTGGAATACTTCTCTAGAATATACAAGGAAAAGATTGAGTTGTTATTGATTATGAATAAATAATATATTAAATATGAAAAAAAGCTATTTATATACATGTCTTCAAATTTTAAGTAGTGATGTGAATGAAAATGTTATTAGGTCTAAATTTTGGGGGTTTTGAGTTTCTCTTATAATTTTCTCACTCATAATTAAGTTTCTAGTATATTTTGGTTGAATGTTAAATATGACTTATTTTGAATCATTTTTATTGGTATTTTTCAACTCTTTAATTGTGTTTTTTTTTATAATTATTTCATATTCTTGCTTGATTCTTCAATCAAATTTCATTTATATTTGATATGTGTGTTATGGTGTAGGAATTATGCTTGATTATCAAAGAACAATGCACAAATGATTGGACAAGAAATCCAAAGAAAGAAGAAAAGATTAAGCAAGTTCGCAGTGGGAACTGCCAGCGAGTCCAAGGCGAGCTTGGAGTGTGAGCTCCTCGTGAAGGCAATGCGGACTGCAAATTTTGGATGACAGTAGGTATTTGGTCATAAGTTCGCAGTGTAAGTTCATGGTGAAGAAGTTCGCAGTGCGAAGAATAACTCGCAATACGAGCTTAATTATTTTCTCAAGGGCGGTTTAAATGTTCAGAGGCACTTCATGTGCCTAAAAGTAGACTTCGTAGTGCAAAGAGGGAGCTCGTAGTGCGAACAAGACAAATTTTGTAATACTATTTAAGTACTTTTCTTGCTTTTTAGAAAAATAACATATATTTTTCAGAATATAACTTTATCTCTCTTGATTCCAAACATTTATATGATATGGATGTTATCCTTTTTTTACTTGTTTATACACATTGGTTTGAATCACTATAGACATATACTTTTCAAATCTGGATCTATGATGAATATCTGTTAGGTTCTAGACTCTAGACATATATTTATATTTAATATTTGAGTGAGTATCAGATCTTAATGCTCTGTGTTGTTGAGTTGCGTGAGACACACCAATGAAAAAATACAGCTGTTCTCTCGACATTGCGTTAGATATAACCTCTATTGTGAGTGATACATGAGGGAATTAGACGAATGATTGCTAAGTGTTTAACTGATCATAAGAATGCATATGTTATCGATTGATGAAATCCCAATCCCAACAAGGCTCAGTTTATTTTAAGTCCTTACTTTATATTTTCTGTCTTTATATTTTTCGCTTTTATCTATTATACCTTGAATCTATCAACCAACCTATCACAAAAAGCTTAGAAACGTAGAGACCATTGAAAGAAGTTCTTTCCATTGCACTAATCCTCGTGGATACGATAAATCTCGGAATTCTTCCAAACTTAACTTTTGCTTTCCACTTTACCGCTTCAATAATCTCTTAGATAATTATCTTTTTTATTAAAATGTATTTTGCATGCATCAAACAGGCATTTTAATAAAACATAACACAAGATGATTCAAATAAAAAAATTTGTAATGAGAATCAAGAAACCTATGTAAGCATGATAAGAATTATGCAAATCCTTTGCTCGAATTGTAAAGTTTTTTATTTTTTATTTTTCTAGAAGTTTTTTTTTTTTGGGAAACATGAGTCGAATCAAGAAAAGCCATTATTCGAAGCATGAGCAAGTTTGTGAACTTGGAAGTAAGAGCTAGATACGTGACTTGAGTCACACCTTCAGTTGACTCAAATCATGAGGTGTCATGACTCAGATCATGACATAGTTCTATTCAAATCATGAACAATATATTCAATTTTGAATTGCTCACTAGAAATGTGACTCAAATCATGCTTTGGTTTGATTTAAATTACTTGATTCAAGTCATGAATTGTTTATGCCTTGCATTCTCTAGACCAAATTTCTTCACTATATTCCTAGGAAACTTGTTATTGGAGATAAATATGTCATCCTTCATTTGCTTCACTTGGAAAAAAAAAAGGAGAGTTCACCTACCAAGCACATCTTGAATTCATATTATATTTGTTGAACAAAATATTCTACTTATCTTCCAATTATAACTCTGCTTTTTTTACTCGGAAAGGTATTGTTGTCTTGCTTCTGTATGATGATGTCATTATTATCACTAGCGATAACTATGTTGGAATTTAAGAGCTCAAGAAATTATTGTATAAGCACTTTGAGATGAGGGATCTTAGACCATGAGAATACTTTCATTGACTTTAGGTCTTATCTTCTAATGATGGCTTATTGTTCTCACAAATAGAGTATGTTTCTAATCTTGTTTCTTAAGCATGTCTCAATGATTGTAAAATTGAAAATACTCCTATAGAATCTAATGTTCGATTTATTCTTAAAATTGACATTTTGCTCGACGATGCCTTTCTTTATCGGCAACTCATAGTTAGCTTAATTTACCTCACAATTACTAGACCAGATATATCATATGATGCTCATTTGGTTAGTCAACTCGTGACATCTCCTTATACCACTCATTATGTTGTTGTCCTCCAAATTATTTTGTAATATTAAAGGCACCATGTCTTACTGTCTACTCTACTAAGTTGCATTCTCATTGAGAACCTACTATGGTGTTGATTAGGCCCCATAAATTTTTGTATTTTTCATGGAGATTCTCTTATTTTTTTGCATAGAAAGCACCAAACTTTGATAGTCCTCTCTAGAACTGAAGTTGAATATCATGCTCTTACCGATAGGAATTCTGAGATATTATAGTTTCGTTTGTTTCATGTTGATTTAGAGACATTTCAATCTTCACCGACATATCTTTGTAGTGATTATCGTACTGCCATTCATATTGTTCATAATAATGATGTTTTCAATGAACGAATAAAACATATTGAAATTGATTATCAGCTCATTCATCAATATCTTCTCTGTCGTAAGCTTCATCTTATCTCTATTGACACTCATAACCAACTTGTTGATTTGTTCACAAAATCTCATTCTCCTGGAGGTTTCCTCACTTAGTTTTCAAACTCAAGTTGTTTATAATTCCACCTACTTGATTTTGATGGTTTCCTCACTTTAGTTTTTAAACTCAAGTTGTTTACAATTCCATCCACTTTGATTTTGAGGAAAAGTTACAATATGTTTATGATTATCTTTTTATTATAATTTATATTGTAATTATATTAGGTCTAATTAATCTTTATATATAATTATTTTATTTATTTATTTATCTACAATTTATATTATTAATAGCAGTTTTTGCTTGGACTTAATATATAATACAATGAATATAGAAATATTATCCATCATTGTAAAAAGTTCTACATCGAACCCATCACATAATTAATGATCATGATTTTAACAATGATTATAATCAAAATTAAGTATATTTAATAATTTGGCCGTTGTAATTGATGGGTGACATAAAAACTCTTTACTCTAAAAATTATATATCAAATTATTGAAATATGCTCTGCTAGATCCAATGACATTTAAAATGTCACTCAAGTATCTTTCATGAACCTCTTAGTATCCTATCATATTCAACTAATAGTTTATAAATTATTTTATGATCCTCTTAAATTTTCTTGATGTTAGTGTTGTCTATCTTTTTCAATAAGAAAACCCTACAAAGCATTCCTAGCTACCCCTTCTCTTTAAAGAATGGATAACATTTTAAATATTGTCACCATCATACCCCTTTACAAATTCACAATCTATGATGCTTTCTTTTGTCTTTAGTAGTGTGATTAAATAGTGGGAGAATGTGGAAAAATAGCCAACACATTTATAAAGTAGTTCGAATCTAGAATAGTTAGGCAAACTTTTCTTTTATTTTTCCCCCTTTCATAGTGGTTATCCTTTTCACTAGTGAAGTCTAACTTTATAAAATGATCAACAAATAGTATATAAGGGTGGCCTCCCATCATATATGATGGTGAAGTGTGGGGTTCCATGAAAAATGTTAGTGTTAACTTTTAGCCTAAGAAAACAAGGCCACTAAGGCAATTATTTAAGCCTCCATAATTATATTTTTTTATAGGAAAAAAAGTTAATCTAAGTATTATTAACAAATTATTCAAGGACAAGATATACTAAAAATAAATACAATACTTATGAAAAAGACATAACACTACCTCCCAAATCACAACGACACTTAAATAATCTAGAATGAAATGTTATAGTACATATGTTTTGTGTAAATAATCTCTTTTACGAAAATAAATATTCAAAATACCTCCATTTTAATAAATAAATAAATAATATACGAATTTTAAATTTGTAGTGTGCTTGGACTACTCAAACAATCCAAACATTTTTATTCACTCTTGCGAAATTACTCCTTTTAGATTTAACAAATTTAAGCGTTGGAATATAAACTTTGCTAATACAACTCCACTCTGCAGTACCAAAGTCCAACGTCGCCACATCATAGAACTTTGGATCCATTGATCATCAACTTCTTATTCCATACTAGAATAATGACGCCTTCTATTGGAATCATGTTCCTATTCTCACATATTTTATTGCATCGTCATAACAGTTGTTGGTCCTTTTGAGATTGACTACATTATGCAAAACAACGTGGAGTTTGCTCAAGTTGATTCTGATGTAAAGGGAACACATGCAAAACAACATGTGTACTGCAGCATCTAGTCTATGGCAACTGTCAAATGGTATAGTAGTTTGGTTCTAAATTATTGTATTCAAGATTTGATCTAGAAAGAAGATCTACATGTCTAGGAGAAGAGTTATGTTGGATCTATTGGTGCAACATATGGAACACAATGTTTCAGCATGTGCATTGCAACATATGACCCTAGTTAGCAGGCCATGATGAATGTTCTTTGGTGCAAAAAAATTATTGTATTTCAATCAGATTTGTATTATTTGACAATATTTGTTTGATTTGTTTGACAGTTGTTGAAGATCAAATCATATTTAAATGGAGATTTAAATTTGAATTTGAAATATAATAATCATATATCTTATTGGATAGATTTATGGAGCAAATTATATCCAATTAATTCAACTATTATTCTTTATGAATTAAATGCAGAAATCCAATAGAAAAAATCCCAAAAGACATTGGTATATAAGGAGACTCAATTCTCATGTTTTACTTGAGGGTTTTTATACAAAATTAAGTTCTTTATGTCTAGGGTTTGTTGTCAGTTATTTCTTATATTCCACGTTATTCTTGTATTAATGTTGGATTTAGTTTGTGTACATCACACTATGTTTTTGTAACTTGGCATAGTTGTTGGTTTGTTAGTTGAGTTGTAAAGTTTTGTTACAAGACACTAATTCTATAAGCTTGAAACAAAGCGGTTGTGTTAATTGTACATCATGTTATTGCTTCAGTCACATGAAATAATGTTGATATTTTTTAGTTGTGTTGTATTCAACATTCTTGAAAATTGTTTTTTCACTTGGGATTAGTGATTAAAAGAAAGTGAGAGGTGTTCTCATATTTAGGGTAAGATCTAAATAGGCACTCACTAGGATTGGGGGAAGGCATAAAACTTCATAGGGTTTGGGGTTCTCATAAGACTAATTGTTCTAATTCGAAGTAGTGAATTTCCTTTCTTTGCTAGAATGCCCCCCGGAGGTAGTGGTGGTGTCACCCAACTGGATTTCCAATTCTCTTGTGTTATTTTACTGCCACTATTACAAATTATACTTTTTATGATGTAGCTTTCACCTTGACCCACCAATAATCGAGTACATGTCCGTGCATCACCATTATTTATTTATTTTTATAAATTTAAACAACCTATACCCTCGATTATTACCAAAACTGAGGGAATATATATACGAAGGAGTTAGCTTCAAATCCCAGTTATTGCATTTTATGTTTTATTTTTATTTTTAGTATGTTTATTGTAACATGTCACCTTTCCATTTCTCCTTTTTTATTTATTTGTATTACCCTCAATTATAATGGTCAACCAAGGGGTTATATCTTTTTCATCAACATTTTCAAATATATTTTTTATGCATTATTTATATTATTTTTAATTATTGATTAATCTCTTACCTCGATTGTTACTAACAACCAAAATGATAGTTAATTTAAATGAACTCTAATAATATGGAGCTATATGGGGCTTATATATTATTTTAATTGATTTATTCCTCGGTTTTTTCTAAAAATCTCTGTGTTTGATCTTTTTCATGAATACTTCAGAGAAATTGAATCTTACTTTTCATTTACCTATCAACACTTCATATTTCATCGTCATTCTCTTCAAAAAAACCATAGGTGATTTTCATCAAAGCTCTTTCGACATCAATCCGAACATCATCTCTTTTAATGTCAACACTTTCAACATCATCTCTTTCAAAACTTTTCAAAGCTTCGTCCTCATGTTTGAGGCACATATTGTTCATCTCTCATTGAAATGGTTATCTCTCACCACTGAAATGTTGTTAAAAATGTAGTTACCACTAAAATGTTGTTTGAAATGTAATATCATTGAAATGTTCATAGAACTCAAATTGAAATGTTCTTCTCTCATAGAAATATTAATCTCTCACCATTGAAATTTTGTTAGAAATGTAGTTACTACTAAAATATTGTTTGAAATGTTGATGTGTATTTTCCGCAAGTATACAGAATACACCAGAGTAATATAAAAGATTATTGATCCCACATAGACCAATGTCAATCTATCGATTACTATCGTTACAATGTTTATTTAAGGCTAATCAAACACTTTTATAAAGTAAACAAGAATTAAAGATAATGAAGATAAATTTAGAGAAATGATACTGAAATATAATTGACATCGATCAGACAATACTCTTATTATGAGGTAATATTTTTTATATTGTCTGATCATAATGGATCTTCGTAGCCTTCAACAATGGATATCAACAATGTTTGTAGAAGAGGATGGGGTGTATCTATAAGACACTTTGATGCTAAAGTAAGGATCAAAGGGAGAGAGAGAGAGAGAGAGAGAGAGAAAGAGAAAGTACAAAGTGAATGTGTTAGAATGATTGAAATACCTCACCCTTCTATGAAGGAAGATATTTATAAGATTCCTCCAGTGTTGGGCCAAGGTCCCTATTTAGGCTGAATTATCAGACCCATAATGGGAGACTTCTAGAGTATGCTGTAAAGCAGGGAAAACCTAGATGTGGCCTTCACCCTGGTCCAACTGAACCTGTGATCTTCGGAGGGGCAGTTGGTCGCGTGTTCTATGGAGCGTGTGGGGGAGATGCCCCTAACGACTATATTGCTCCAACGACTATATCCTCCTAACAACTATAATTTGTTGGATCCTCTTATTCGGCCTTGCCCAAAGCTGGTCTGGATTGGGCCTTACCCGACGATGAGCCAACTGCCATTCCAATCCAGAACAGGAGCTCCTAAGTCATTATTTTGGGTAAAGGGACAATGACTTGAGTCAGTTCGTGTGTCGGGGTGGATAGACGTTTACGCTCGATAATTTGTCGAGCAGATATGGCGTTGCGAGGATAAATTTGTGTTAGTAACTTTGCCTCAAAGTTCCTCAGGAGACGTGCCCATGGAGCTTCTTTTTCTTGTTTGCTCATGGTCAGCAGTATCACTATTTGTGATATATCGAGGCACTTTAGGCCACGAGATCACGCGAGCTCGTGCCCGTGGGAAGCTTGAGAAACATTTTTTATGACGGGTCCTGCTCGCAGGAATGCTTGAGATTCATTTTTTTGTGACGAGGTCGTCCCACAAGGAAGCTTAAGAGTCATTTCTTGTTATAAGATTGTGCCCGCAGGGAGCTTGAGAGTCGTTTTGGAATACATAAAGTTCTAATCTTGGAAAGACAAAATGTTTGAGCCCTTGGCTACCACATGTGATGGTGCATCAATACCTCATTAGGACATATGAAATATAGGCTTGATAGGCAATGATGGACCTGGCTCATGCGGTTCCCCGAGTGAGATTTTGGCTATAAAATGAGAAGGGGGAGATTCATTTGATACACTTCACATATTTCACTCTCTCTTTTCTTTTTTCTCTACAGCTTCGTGCTCATTCTCTCACCAAAATTTTCTCCCTGCCGCTGTCAACCACTATCTTCAAACTCCACCTTTAAGTAATTTCTTCTTCCTTTTCTGCATTGCATGTTAGTTATTAGGAGATTTCTAGGGTTTCTGGGAATTTTCTGGATAATTGCTTGAATTTTCCAATGATCACAAAGTTTCCGATTGAAATTCATGTTTTCTTCAATGAACACATGAATTACCTGGTGAATTCTTTATAAATGTTTGGATCTCGTGATGAATGTATGAATATATCAACGAGAAGCTTTGTGAATCTTTATGGATTGTGAGTTGGGGAGGATTGTGTGTTCCGTCGGGCGCTAGGTCCCATGTCGGGGAGATCTTTCTCCCTGAATTTAGGAAATTAGCGTGTTTGTCTTCGAGGAGAGTCTTCCCCTCGAGGTAGTAGATATGTTTAATTTGTAGTGTCTTTGATGTCTTTACCCATATGGGACGAATTCCTCCTATGTCGAGGATAGGTTCCTCGTGTATCCCTGTTACGTAAACAAGGGCTTAAGTTGATGACACGTCCTCGATCTTTTCCTCGCCCTTTCACTTGACTTTTGGTGGAAGGTTGGATTTTATTTTTGTAGAATTCACTCTTTTTTCTCTTCTTTTCAGGTAAAATGGATAATATGAAAGAGGAGACCATCCAAAACATTGAGACCACTCCTAATACCAAAACCATTTAGCCCGACGAAGACATTGTCATGCATGTTCCCAAAGGAGTCCTGGATTGAATCGGACAAGAACATTTTGAAGAAAGATCGAGCTTTCTGAGGATGAGATCCATGCTGTAAACACCCCAAATTTGCCCTCACCCATTCACACCATGGCTTGTGATCATCTCATATGCATAAACACAAACATATCATCTCATATCTCACTTTTGTTTCACTGCATAGTTTCTAAGGCATCTGCACCTAGGGTTTGTGATCTGAGCCATCCCAAAGCATCTTGGGCCATTCCAAAGGCCACCAATCAACTCAAAGGGGTCCATGTGTGTTCTTATATCATATTTCACCTCCTCAAAGTCAAAAATGCAGAGGAATCACAAGAACTAGGGTTTGAGTGGATGCAGAGCCAGGATGAACTACACAGCTGACTGAAAATTAGGGTTTTGGTTTCAGAGGCCATAGCCCTAAATTTTTTGGTCATTCTTGTTTCCATTGATCTCTATATGGTATAGGGAGTATGCATATCAATTTTCATGAAGAAATTCCATGGGGAAGTCATCTGATCAAAGGTTGACTTTTCAGACAAGTCAGTGCAAAATCAGGGCATCTGAGGCCCCCAATGACCCAACCAATGGGTGATCTTCATCATTTTGAGTGTATATGATCTTTATTTGATCATGGAAGAAGGTTGAAGTTCATAGAAATCAAGAATTTAGGGTTTTTGCAAATGTTGACTTTTTGGGCATAGTTGACTTTTCAAGAATGCATCATTTTAGGTCATTTTTCAAGCCATGATTCTTGATCCAAAAATGCTTCAAATGGAAAAACTTTGGTCATGAAAGTTGTAGGTCTCATCTTTCCCTTTTCAAAAAGTACAAGAACATGATCAAACTCTTCTTGGATTAAAAGTTATGGCAATGCAAAGTTGGCTAAAATCATTGATTTTTAAGGCATGCCACAAATGGAAATTTTGCAAAATCTTGGACCAATGCATTATGTGACTTCTAATTCATTTCAAACCAGCACATAAACATCCTCTAAGTCCTAAAAATCAGATTTGGACCAAGAATGCCTATGGTTTATGTTTGGTTATGCAAAAGGATCACATGTGAACCAAAATGTCACAACTTGCAAAAGCACTCATAATATTTCACCAACTTGCTGCCTTGAATGCTGGACCAAGCCTAGCCTTTCCCTTCACTTTGCTGCGCAGCCCATGCCCATTGTACTTGCCTAGAGTGAAGCCATACTTGCCTTACACAAAAGTTGACCTTTTTGCAAAAGTAGACATCCCAATCACCACAGGCCATGTCACATCCTCTGGCCACTTGCATTTGTTTATTGTATCCTTTGGCAAGCCATAACACTAAGCAAGCAAGCCTGAAACTCACACATTAACAACATTCACAAAAACACACCACATTGCATTTTCTATCGAATCTGCCTACACAGCTTGCAAACATTCAAACCATCTCCACCAATCATCTCACCTCACTCCATAGACCACCCAGCAACCAAGAACCAGGCCTGAAACAACCTGAACACTCCATTGCCATTCCTCACCTCACTCTGCAGTTTCATTCGAAACTCTCATCCTAGCTCACAAACACACAAACAAACACTCCAGACCTTCTCCATCCATCCTCAGGATCACATAGAACCCATCACCATGACCTGAAACCTCCAGAAACACCATTGCCATTTCTGATCAAGCTTGAGCAGGAGCTTTCGAAACTCATCAACCAGCCAACTTAAACTCTTTTTGAGCATTCAAACATCTTCTGGGGACCAAGTGGAGCAGTTTGCACAAAGAGAAGTGGCCAGAAAGTCCTCAAACTGAAAGCTCCAAATCTCAGGTAGCTTGAAAATTATTTTTCCAGAAATCATTTTTCTTGTTACAAACTTGTTCTTTGTGTTGTCCTGATCATCCTGATGTTTTTAGTTTTTGAAATGGTGATGAAATAAGCATTTAATTTGTCTCTGAAACTGGTTTGCCCTAAAATTTGTTTTGCTCGATTCATGAGTTCCAGGAAGAATAAATTTGTTATGGCTTAGGGTTTTGATTCAGGGGATCATGGGAATCATTTTGGTGTGCTTAGATTTCATTTTTGATACGTTTTGAGGAAGTTTGGAGGTTTTCAGGTGGACTTCCCACCGGAGAAGACGACCGGAGGTCTTCTCCGGCCACCTGAAAATAATTAGGGTTTTAATCCTGTAATTAAGGCAGTTTAAATTTCGTGCGTTGGATCAGTGGACTTTGTTGACTTCGCGCGCGTGTGTGTGGCTGAGATTCATCATTAAACCCTAAATCTCAATTAATTAATTCATAATTATGTTTAGCCACGTTTGAATTTCAGCCTTTGATCTGCGCGCGCAGTCAATGGCTCCATCTCCAGATTCAATCTCAGCCATCCTTCCTGATTACTTTCATATTTATTTGATTTTTATTTCATTTTATTTCATTTAACTTGCATATTTATTTTAAAATAGCAAAAAATACATAAAAATTATGAAACTTTTTCCTCTGAGTTTTAATAATTTTTATGACCCAAAAACATTTTTATTTTATTTTTCATCATTAAAAAAGTATTTTTAAATGTTTAAAAGATTATTTTTAATTGATTAATGGGAATTAATTAATTAAAAATACTTTTAGGTATTTAAAAATTACAAAAAAATTCATGAAATGTTCTAAGACATTTAGAAACATTGTCCAACCTTCAAACCAAATTTATTTTTTGATCTTGATGCATTTTAAGAATTTTTCATTGAATTAAATCATTTTTTATGCATTATTTTGATCATAAGTTCAAAAATTCATTTCTGCCTATTGGAGAAGGTTGAGACATTGATTCTTCTTGCATTGTTTTCTATTTTGCATGTAGTTTCTAGGATAAAATGGCCATGATTTGATCTTGCATTTTCAATTTGTTTGGCATTTCTTTTGTTAAGAACCCTAAAAACCCTAAAAACTTAGAAAATTCATAACTTGAGTTTGGTTGAGAGTTGAGAGCTCCCCTTTGGGTAGTGGTCTATTATAGGTTTAGGGTTTCTTTGGGTAGCATTTTCCATTTTTTATCTTAGGGTTTTGTTTCTGTTTTGGATTTTTGTTTGATGTTTGATTCATGAACCCTAATTTGGGCTTTCTTTTGCATCCTTCTTGCATTCCCTTGCATAACTTGACTTGTCTTTGCATTTTGTGCATTCTTGTGATCCATTTGACATCTTAAGACATGTATAAAGCATCTTTGATCATTGCATCTCATGTTTGCCATGTCATTTGTCTTGTATGATTCATAACTTTTCATGTTCATTCATGCTCCTTAACTTGCATCATTTGCATTCATAATCTTGTATGAACATCCCCATGCCTTGCCTCATGTTTGCAGCATCTCATAGCATCATTATCATCATCAACATGCTTCTGGTTTGGTCTAGCATCATGTCATTTCATTTCATTTAGCATTGCATTGCATTTCTTTCTAACATTTCAGGTGGTAAGTAAACTTGGGAAGTGAATTTGCCTTCACTTCTCATAACTTTTCTTTTCATCTCTCTTGCATCCATTGCTGCATTTCTATTTGTGTTTGAGTTTGAGCTTGCTCATTCTTTCTCCTCCCACTCTCTTTCTTCAAGTGACTTGACTTCTTGAATGAAGCAAGTTGCTTTGCTTCTATTGATCCTGTTCATCTGCTTCCTGGTGGTTCCTCTGAAGATTGTTCTTGAAAACCTCACAAACCTTAGGATCAACCAAGCATGACAATGAATTAGGGTTTTGATTAGTCTCCCCTCATAGTTTTACCTTTGTGTCTCTCTTTGAGTCTTCTCTTCTCATCTCATAATCAGGGACTAAACCCTAAAGGCTTTAAGACTTTGTGATTGAGCTTATGCCTGCATCCTTCTCTTAGGATGGAGTGTATAACTTTAATCCTAAGTATTAAACCCTTAAGGTGTTTAAATCTCTTAATCAATTCACTTAATAAGTATCAAGACATCACTTGTAACTTGGGCCTTGCATTAGGGTTCTAATTCTTCCTTAATTGGTTAAGAAGGACTAACCCTAGTGTTAATGGACAAGTCCCCCTCAAGTTGTCTTACAAATCATAAAAATCACTTCATCATCATATCATTAACTAAAATCCACTTAATAAAGGCTTTGTTTTGTCATGAGTTTAATCCCTAATCATGGATTAAGTTGAGGAGTTTTCCTCAGCTTAAACATTCTCGTCTATTATCCTTCTTTTAGGATGGTGTAATGAGTCTGTTTAATCCTTGATTATGGCTTAATCTCATTACTTAACACTAAACAAAACCACAAAAAACATCTAAATAACCACAAGTAGGTTAATGATCTTAATCCTACATCAAAGGTGATTGAGTGTGAGAATCTGACTTCACACTTAAGGTATTCTCATTACCCCTAATCAGAGGGAAGATGTGATGAGTTTACTAAATCCATTGGTTTAGGCTTAAGCTCATTAACTTATGACAAAATCCAAAAGCAATAAAAGACTAAAAACTCAAAAACAAACAATAATCGTCTCCTCCGGGATTCTTTTCTCATCATCATTCACTCACAAACGAGAACTTGCTTTTTCCGTCTAATGCAAGACAGTTTGCATCTGTGCCAGACAGATCATACACTTGAGCATAGGCAAGTAAGCAGTTCACAAGTCAATTCATCTTTCAGTCTCTTTGGGTCGAACTACGGTGTTCTGACTTCCTCATTGCACGAGAGGATACGTAGGCATAACTTAACAGTTATCGAACAAAAGTCTCTGTACATTCCCCCTCTTTCCAGCTCATTTCTTTAAGCCTCATAATCTTGAGCAATTCATTCTCATTCTTACACTGACGCTTCATTTATACACTTCACTCTCTTTTACACTGACACCTGTACATCTCTTCCAGCTATTTCATACACAGATTGCACTGACACTACCCCTTTAAAACACAAATCTTTTAAGCGTGGATCCCGTCGAGTACGGCGGACAATCTGGGTGCTAATACCTTCCCAGGTTGTAACCAACCCCCTTTCTCAGTCTCTCTGGTTCGCAACCGTCTTATCCATGTCTTTCTAGGTCTATGCAGCATTGCCTTTCCTCCGGGATAAAAATGCCTAGCTGGCGACTCTATTCATCTCCAGTGAGTTCACGGCTGTGTGTTCTCATTGTCCCTCTCGCCGACCGTTCGCGTCTGTACCTTCATCTGATCCGGTGTCACTTGTCGGGAGCGACAGCTTGGCGACTCCGCTGGGGAACCTTATACTGCAACCAGGGCTTCTGGTTCTTTTTGTGGGTTCCTCCTAGCGCTTGTTTGATTTGTGTTTACTGGGGTGTTATGTGCTACTTGTGTTTGTATATTTGTTTTATTTTTACTGCTTCATGTACAGTTACTTTACTGCTTTCTTTATTGCATTTATATATATCATACTGTCATTGTTGCTGGCTGGATCTGGTTTTTGTTTTGGTGGGTGGGTGATTCATTGAGAGTTAAGGCCCTATACCTGGGACCTGAGTGACACCTAGGCTAGAGTGAATCATATTCTTTCCCATTCCATTTCGGTCTGGTGCGGGAATATGAAACACGGTTCAGATATGGGTTTCTTCTTGAGAACTCTGTGTTGCAGATTTCCTGCAATGCTAGGGCTATCTGGGAAGCCTGCTAAGTCTGGATGACCTTTAGTATTGACCTTCAGAAACTGAGGTGAATTAGAGGAGGAACTTTTATGGTTATTGTAAACACTGTACCTCCGGGTTAGAAGTGTTTACACTTCTCATAACTGATCCAAGTCTGAGGATCCTTGTTCTAGATCACCACCTGTGAGGGGGTTGGGCTGTTTACAGGTTTGCAGGTACCTTGACCTCAGAATACCCTGTTACTTTGACTTTGTTAAGAATACTCCATGTTGGATAGTTCTTGTGATTCTAAAACCCTGGACTTGTGGCTCTTTATTTGAGTCCCCTACCCTGGTTACTGGATTTATAGACCTCCATCTGGATTTCTTGAACACACATGGATCTATACCAAGGCAGTTAATCAGATCCAGCTCAGTCACAAACCCTTGCATTTCATTTGCATACATACCCATTGCATCATATTAACATTTGCTTATTTGTGTTTCAGGGTATCCACCTTCATCTTTGGTTTTGGTTTTGACCCCATCTGCATTATTGACCTATCTCCACCAGTACTTGCTTCAGCTTGTCAACCATATACTTCAGTTACTTGCACTAGCCAGCCAGTGGCCCACTCCTCAGCATCTTCATCAGCACTTATCCTACTCAGTCTCAGCATCATGGCTCCAAAGAAAAGCAACATCACCTATCATTTCTTCCAACCAGACTTATCAGACATCAGGAGGATCCAGACCTTGATCACTCCAGATCACATGCCTTTGTTCAGGGAGCATTATGGGGATATACTTGACTTGGTCATGGATCTGGACCCATCTCAGAGAAGCCTGATCCATACCTGTATTCAGTTCTATGACCCCCCATTGAGATGTTTCACCTTTCAAGACTTTCAGTTGGGCCCTCTTCTGGAAGAATACTCATCATTGATTGGTCTGCCTATCAAGAGGGAAATCCCTTTCAACCCTGAAATGGTCTTTCCCAGCAATGGAGAGGTAGCAAAAGCTTTGCACCTGGAGCTTGTTTTGGTTGAGCAACACATGACCTCTAAAGCTGGGATCCCTGGATTTCATCTGGACTTCTTAATTTCTCAAGCTACCTTGAAGGCTTCTCTAGGAGAATGGAAAGCTGTTTGTGCCCTGCTGGCCTTGTGCATATATGGAATTGTGTTGTTTGCAGATGAGCCTCGATTCATCAGCAAGAATGCAATCCATTTGTTCATCCTAAAGAACCCAGTGCCAACTTTGTTGGGTGATCTCTATTACTCAGTACATCAGAGGAATGAGAAGCAGAGGGGAAGATTGGTGAGGATTTGTGCTCCATTATTCCATGCTTGGCTTCTTAAACATCTACCCAGGGCAGATGCATTCCTAAATCCTCATCAGCAAAGCAACTGGGCTAAGAGGCTCACTACTCTCACTTCAGCAGATATCAGATGGTGTGCTCAAAACACCAAGGGCAGAGATATCATTACAAGCTGTGGGCACTTTCCCAATGTGCCCTTAATAGGAGTCAAGGGAAGTGTCAACTACAACCCTCTGCTGTTCAAGAGGCAATTAGGCTATGCACTGGTCCATACTCCCAGGGAGCAAGACTTGGTTGAGACCCTCTACTGTGAGAACAAGATTAGTTTGGCTGTTGTTAGGCAGGCTGCCTGGGCCTGGGATCATGTTCAAACCAAGGGAATCACCATTCTGGGGAAGTGCAATAATGTGGCATCAGTCCAATATTATGAGTGGTCCCATGCTAGGGCCCAATTCTCTGGAATGCCCTTTACCATAGAAGACATGCCTGAGTCATCTTCAGCACCACCCCCTGCCACTATCAGTTTGGAGGAGTTTGAGAGCTTGAAGGAAAGAAATGGGAAGCTAACCCAGGCTTTGCAGAAGACCCTCCGGGAGAGGAGTGAAGGTGTGAGGGAGATTGAGAGATTGGAGAAATTGAAAGTGGAACACTTGACTAAGATCGAGAAGTCTGGAGATTATATCAACAAGTCTAAAGCTGGTGAACAGATTCTGAAGAATGCTTGTAAAGAAGCCCAGTTCCAGAGAGCAAGGACAGACTTGTATTTGAAAGAGAGTCAGGCCAGGTGGGTCCGGATCACTGAGGCCCGTACTCTAGAAGACAAGAGAGTTCAGGACAAGATGGAGCAGATGGAAAAAGCCCTGGCAGCAGCCCAGAAGGAAATATCAGAGCTAGAAATCAGAGCTGGAGTGAAGAGGTCTAAGGACCAAAGTCAGAACAGGAAGTTGACTGCAGCTGTTGCAACAAGAAACCTTCTCATCAGAGGTCTCACGGAGCGTCCGGCTGATCCTGTGACCGAAGCACTTCTTAAGGAAGTTCGTGAGGATGAGTTTGGCCTTGGAGTTTGATCATTTGCTTGTTGTTATCCCTATTCCATGTACTTTTGCTTTTTTTTTTTGTGATGTATTTTGACCCCTTTGAGGGCTTGTGTTGTAAAATGAACAAGTTGTGTTATTTCATCTTATGTAATATACTTGTGTTAGTTTCCATCTGGGTTACTTCAAAAGCAATTTCAACAGTAGCATCTTCAAGGGTCTGGAAGGGTCAAAACTGAAGGCCAAACCGGATACCTTGAGAGCAAATAAGCATAACTGCATTGCATGCTAACCTCTTATTTGTTTTGTAGGGTTTTGTTTTGTTGTTACTAACCTCTGTTGTGAATCTCAGGAATTATTGCTCGTCGCCGGGTATTTCCCCTCAACAGGCCACACAGGTACCCAACTAGAAACAACCTTCCGGGAATCCAGATGGACCAGATGCAGCAAGACCTTACGGAGGTCAGAAACCAGATGGCCAATGAAAGGTTGGAGATGAGAACTCAGATAACACAGTTCATGGAAGTAATGAACAACTTAGCTCAAAGCCAGGAGAGGCTCAGAGCTTTGGTGGAAGGGAGGAATCAAGAGGAACCCCATGTGGGAACTGCTGGCACAAGTAACAACGAGAGGGTCCAACCTCATGTCAATCCCCCAGTCTTTGGACCCCATCTCCATCCAGAGACCAACATCCCTGTCAATATACAAGGGACTACCACAGCAGGGAGGGTACTACAGGAAGACCCTCAAGGAGACCAGTTCACAGTAATGGGTGCTGGAGAAGAAGCTTACGATAGACGGTTGGATGAAATAGCTGAGAAGTTGAGGTCCTTAGAATCTCAAAACTCTTTGGGATTCGACGTTATGGATATGGGCTTGGTAGACGGGGTCAGGATCCCCCATAAGTTCAAGCCTCCTTGTTTCGAAAAGTATAATGGGACTTCATGCCCCCGGACTCATTTGCAATCATTTCTGGGGAGGCTGAAGGCCTATACAATGGATGAGAAATTGTGGATGTTCTATTTTGAAGATAGCTTGACTGGAGCTTCGAGGGAGTGGTATTCCCATCTGACAAGAGCAACAATTAGATGCTGGAAGGACCTGGCAGAGGCCTTCATCAGACAGTATCAGTATAATCTAGACATGGCACCCAATAGGACTCTCCTAATGGGCATGTCACAGTCGTCAAGGGAAAGTTTCCGAGAATATGCCCAGAGATGGAGGCAATTGGCTGCTGCAGTTCAACCACCAATGTCTGAGAGAGAAATGGCAGACATGTTTATGAACACTCTCCAGGGAACGTATATTGACAGGTTGGCTGCTTTCTCCTCCACCAGCTTCGCAGATGTTGTCATAGCTGGGGAGAGAATTGAAAGCCTGTTAAAAATGGGTAAGATCTCTGATAATGGTGCCAGTTCGTCCAGCAGTACGAGAAAGCCTTTTGCAGGCCCGAGAAGAGCTGGCGAGACCAATGCCATTCACACCAACAGGGGTAGGCCCCAATATGTTCAGAGGTCAATAGCAGCAGTCACTATCCCTGCTCCAGCTCATCCTCAGCCCGTCTATCAAACTCCGCAACAAAACTTCCAACAACAACCTCAGTATCAGCAGAATCAATATCCTCCAAGAAACTAGAACAGCAACAACAGCAACAACAACAATCAACAGAGGCCATTCCAACAAAGGCCATCCCAAGCTAACCGAGTGATTGACCCGATCCCAATGCCGTATGCTGCCTTGCTGCCACAACTTCTGAAACTCAACCTAGTTGAGCTAAGAACGTTGGCACCCCCGGATCCCAATAGCCTACCAAGAAACTATGACTCCAATGCTAGGTGTGCTTTTCATTCAAACGCACCCGGTCACAGTACAGAAAAATGCAGGGCTCTGCATATGAAGGTACAAGACTTGGTAGACTCCAAGGCTCTGAATTTTGCACCGCCGCCCAATGTCAATAAAAACCCTATGCCAAACCATGGTGGTCCCCGAATTAACGCTATTGAAGAAGACCAACCGTCTTATTTAATAACAAGTGTGGATCAGATCCGGACGCCATTGGTAGAAATCAAAGCTCAACTCCGTGAAAACCAAATATTTCCGGGGTGTGAACTAGGGTGTCCCTATTGCAATATTTCATGGAATGGGTGTGAAGACCTGAGGAATGGCATTAACAGCCTTATTCAGAGTGGCTTGCTACAGATCACTACATCATTTCCGACAAACCCAACAACTTCATCAACAACGGTTTCAGAACCTCCTACAACCGCAGCAACTATTGTTCCCGACAACTCATCAGCAACATCTGTCCTCCCAAATGATCAGTTTTCAACAGTTTCTCCTGCTACAACTTCAGCTTCATTCCATTTCGAATCTCCATCAACAACAACAACAGTCCTTCCAACGATACCTCCTACAACACCAGCAATCAATCACGAAGATGTCTCTACTGTTACCATATTCTACGATCCTGAAAATAATTCCGCCTACCATTCAGAAGGTGCTGCTCCCGCCAGAGCACCAGTTACAATCTTTTATGATCCACAAACAATTACAGTCCCTTCAGCAGCAGCAATCAGTCCAGTCACTGTCACGGTGCCTGGACCTGTACCATATGAAAGCAATAGGGCCATCCCTTGGCACTATGGCTCTGACGTGTCACCTGCACCACAAGTAGATAATGTGGGGGGAGGCGGAGGCTTCACTCGAAGCGGACGTCTCTTTGCTTCACAAGTTCAAAGACCTACTGCCGAAGCAGAAGCTGCTGCCAAGGCGAAGGGTAAAGGCCCGGTGCAGGAAGATCCAGCTGCCAAAGAAGCCCTGAAAACTCCATTCGATCAGGAAGTTGATGAGTTTATGCGAATCATCAAAAAGAGTGACTACAAAATTGTGGATCAGCTTCACCAGACGCCATCCAAAATCTCTATCCTCTCACTGCTTATGTGCTCCGAAGCCCATCGGAATGCACTACTTAAAGTCTTGCACGCAGCTTACGTGCCTGAGGAGATTACTGTCAACCAATTGGAAACCGTGGTTGGGAATGTTACTGCTAGCAATGGGCTAGGGTTTACCAATTCTGACTTGACAGCGGATGGCCGCAATCACAACAAAGCCTTGCACATAACCATGGAATGCAAAGGAGCTGTCCTTTCTCATGTGCTGGTGGACACAGGTTCTTCCCTGAATGTCTTACCGAAGAAGGCTCTGGTGAAGTTAGAATATGATGGATTGGCATTGAGACCCAGCAACCTGGTGGTACGAGCCTTTGATGGCTCTAAGAGATCGGTTCTGGGGGAGATTGAGCTGCCCGTGACAATTGGCCCACAGACTTTTAAAACTATCTTTTATGTGATGGACATTCAGCCCGCCTACAGCTGTTTGTTGGGTAGACCCTGGATTCACGCCGCCGGCGCAATAACGTCTACCCTTCACCAAAAGTTAAAATTTGAGTGGGAAGGCCAAGTTGTCACAATCTGTGGAGAGGAGGACCTTTTTGTCAGCCACCTGGCAACCTATAAGTACATTGAAATGGATGGGGAGATCCATGAAACAATGAGCCAGGGGTTTGAAGCTTTGAATGTGAATGAGGCATCTGCTGTATCTGGTACTCCAATGTCATCATACCAACAAGCCCGGAAGGTTGTTGAGGAAGGAACTGCCCAAGGCTGGGGCAAACTGCTATTGGTGGAGAAAAAAGAAGACAAGTTTGGGTTGGGTTACAGACCAACTCAACATCAAGCAAAGGCTGCTGCAGAGCCTGGTTTTGTCAGTGGGGGGATGCTTACCCCCGATGCTATCAACTGTCTGGAAGACGAGCTGGAAGAGGAGCGCAATCTGGAGAATTGGATTCGTCCAAAGATCCCGGGGAGAAGTATCTCGAACTGGTCTTCCCAGGAAATTATAAGAGTTACTCATGCAGAGTAATTATTATTTCCTGTATTTTTTAGCATGCATCCAAGTCTTGCATCTTGCCCAAGATGACAAGACTCATTTTGTAACCAGGGCCATCTGTACTTTTGTGCAAACAAGATTAAATTAATGAAATATCAGACATCTTTTTGCAAACGAGTCCTTTTTTTCTTTTCTGCTCACTGTTTTTCCATTTTTCTTTTTGTACAAAAATAAATGGCGGTGTTTTCAAAATGATAACTTCATTTCACTTTTTCTAAAGCAAGATTAAAATCAATCACTAAAATGAACAAACTTAACCCTTGCAGAGAGTGCCTTCCAGACAGCACCGACAACAACACGGCTATGACATCGTATGACTTTGACAATCCGATCAATCAAGCTGATGAAGGGGTCGATGAAGAATATGAGCTTCCTGAAGAGCTAGCCAGGTTGTTGAGACAGGAGGAAAAGGTTATTACTCCTCACCAGGAGGAGATTGAAGTGATTAATCTTGGTACTGATCAAGACGTGAAGGAGGTTAAAATCGGGGCCTGCCTGCAAGACTCAGTGAAGAGACAACTGATAGATCTGCTCCAAGAGTATGTTGATGTGTTTGCTTGGTCGTATCAAGACATGCCAGGGTTGGATACCGACATTGTTGTGCACAAGCTGCCTTTGAGAGAAGAGTGCCCACCGGTCAAACAGAAATTGCGCCGAACTCGCCCAAACATGGCTATGAAAATCAAGGAAGAGGTACAAAAGCAATGGGACGCCGGGTTCCTTGCTGTAACTAGCTACCCACCGTGGGTTGCTAATATAGTACCTGTGCCTAAGAAGGATGGCAAGGTAAGAATGTGTGTTGATTACCGGGATCTGAACAGAGCCAGCCCAAAAGATGACTTCCCATTACCTCACATTGATGTATTGGTTGATAACACGGCTCAGTTCTCGGTATTCTCCTTCATGGATGGATTTTCAGGATATAATCAGATCAAGATGTCACCTGAAGACATGGAGAAGACAACATTCATCACACCTTGGGGCACGTTCTGTTACAAGGTAATGCCATTTGGGCTCAAGAATGCTGGTGCAACATATCAACGGGCTATGGTGACATTATTCCACGATATGATCCACAAGGAAATCGAATGTTACGTGGATGATATGATCGCCAAGTCCCTCACAGAGGAAGATCACCTGGTGAATCTGCTGAAGTTGTTCAAGCGTCTGAGGAAGTACCAACTAAAGTTGAACCCCAACAAATGCACATTCGGGGTACGATCCGGTAAGCTGCTGGGCTTTATTGTAAGCGAGAAAGGGATTGAAGTTGACCCTGATAAAGTCAAGGCTATACAAGAGATGCCTGCACCGAAAACTGAGAAAGAAGTTCGAGGGTTCTTAGGCCGATTGAACTACATCTCAAGGTTCATATCTCACCTTACAGCGACCTGTGAACCCTTGTTCAGGCTGTTAAGAAAAGAACAAACGGTCAGGTGGAACGAAGATTGCCAGAAGGCTTTTGACAAGATCAAAGAGTACTTACAAGAACCTCCAATCCTCATGCCTCCAGTCGAAGGAAGACCTCTGATTATGTACTTGACAGTGTTAGGAGATTCGATGGGGTGTGTACTAGGTCAGCATGACGAGTCTGGTCGAAAAGAGTATGCAATATACTACCTAAGCAAAAAGTTTACCGACTGTGAACAACGTTATTCACTGCTCGAGAAAACTTGCTGTGCTTTAGCGTGGGCTGCTCGCCGACTGAGGCAGTATATGTTGACCCACACTACCTTATTAATCTCAAAAATGGATCCAGTTAAGTACATTTTCGAGAAGCCAGCTCTTACCGGACGGGTTGCGAGATGGCAGATGATTCTCACAGAATACGACATACAGTACACATCTCAGAAAGCCATCAAGGGCAGTGTACTATCTGAATATCTTGCTGAGCAACCCATTGATGACTACCAGCCTATGAGATTTGACTTCCCTGATGAAGACATCATGTTCATTAAATCAAAAGATCATGAGGAGCCTGTTCACACTGAAGGGCCTGACCCGGAGGAAGAATGGACTATGATGTTTGATGGGGCTGTTAACATGAATGGTCGTGGTGTTGGTGCAGTACTCATTACACCCAAAGGAGTTCACATGCCTTTCTCGGCAAAACTCACTTTCAACTGCACTAACAACGAAGCTGAATACGAAGCTTGCATTATGGGTCTTGAGGAAGCCATTGACCTCAGGATCAAGACATTGACCGTATTCGGAGATTCGGCTTTGGTAGTCAATCAAACCAACGGGAAATGGTACACCCACCAGGATCATCTGATACCTTACAGGGATTATACAAGAAGGTTATTGACTTTCTTCACAACGGTCAAACTTGAGTATATCCCTCGGGACGAGAATCAGTTTGCAGATACCTTGGCTACCATTTCGTCCATGATCAAAGTTCAAGCTGCTAACTTTGTACCTCAGATTTCAGTGTCAAGACTTGATAAACCGGCATATGTATTTGCAGCGGATGTTGTGAAAGATGATAAGCCTTGGTTCCATGATATTAAGTGCTTCTTGGAGGATCAGACATACCCATCTGGGGCATCTACCAATGATAAGAAGACTTTGAGAAGGCTTGCTGGAAGTTTCTTTCTGAACACTGATGGGTCTTTATACAAGAGGAACTTTGACATGGTACTCCTCAGATGTGTTGACAAGACAGAAGCAGATTTGTTGATGCATGAAGTGCACGAAGGCTCTTTTGGTACCCATGCTGGAGGACATGCAATGGCTAAGAAGTTGTTAAGATCAGGCTATTACTGGATCACAATGGATGCAGACTGTTGTGCGTACGCCAGAAAATGTCATAAGTGCCAGATCTACGCAGATAAGGTGCATGTGCCTCCCAATCCCTTGAACATCATGTCTTCACCATGGCCCTTTGCCATGTGGGGCATTGATATGATTGGCAAGATTGAGCCAACTGCTTCAAATGGTCACAGATTTATCCTGGTCGCCATCGACTATTTCACCAAGTGGGTTGAAGCAGCCTCATACGCAAATGTTACAAGACAAGTGGTAGCCCGATTTCTGAAGAGAGATATCATCTGTCGGTATGGAGTGCCCGAGCGAATCATTACTGATAATGGTTCCAATCTAAACAACAAAATGATGGCAGAGCTGTGCCGGGACTTCAGGATCCAACATCACAATTCTTCTCCTTACAGGCCAAAGATGAATGGCGCTGTTGAGGCAGCCAATAAGAACATTAAGAAGATTGTGCAGAAGATGGTAGTCACTTACAAAGATTGGCACGAAATGCTACCATTTGCCTTGCATGGGTACCGCACGTCAATCAGAACGTCCACTGGGGCAACACCTTATCAGCTTGTATATGGTATGGAAGCAGTCCTACCTGTTGAAGTTGAACTACCCTCGTTACGGGTATTAATGGATGTTAAACTGAGTGAAGCAGAATGGGTTCGGGCCCGATACGAACAACTGAGTCTGATCGAAGAGAAAAGATTGGCTGCAATCTGTCATGGGCAGTTATATCAGAAGAGAATGAAGAAGGCCTTCGATCAGAAGGTCAGGCACCGAAAATACCAAGTGGGAGATCTTGTGCTGAAAAGAATCCTCCCTCCTCATACAGACCACAGGGACAAATGGACCCCAAATTATGAAGGACCATTTGTTGTAAAGAAAGTTTTTTCTGGTGGAGCACTGACGCTCAGCACCATGGATGGTGAAGACTTCCCGTCCCCTGTGAATTCAGATGCAGTTAAAAAATACTTCGCATAAAATGACCCGCTGGACATAAAAACAGAATGTAAGTCCAGGCAAAAATAGGGCATCCCGGCGAGTCAAAAACAGAATAAAAGACTCGGGCAAAAATAAGGGAAAATAAACAAAAATGTACACCCGCTGAGTTGAAAAGCCGCATTGGACAGCTCAGGCAAAAATGGGTATCCCGATGGATTGAAAACCCGAAAGGGCGATCCATGCAAAATAAGAGAATAAGCGAACAACTGCATTCTGAATTCGTCCGTATCATCTACAACTTGGTAAGCTTCGAAAGGATCAAGCTTCAATCAGAATCAACATTCTTCAAAAAGCAAGATGAGAAGAACGTCAAAAGTCATACGGGTCATAGTGAAGAGGAAGCTCCTTAAAGCGTCATCAACATTGCCAGCATTTTGTTTCTCAATTTATAACAATCTCTTCATTCCAGGAGATATGTTTCTTTGACTGTATCTTGCCAATTCAGGGCACATGAATTAATAAAATCAGATTTTCAGTCATGTTTCGTCTTTTACATTTATGTTTTGCAAAGAGTTGTCTGATATCTCTAAAAATACAATTGCATAAGTACAGATGCCTTTCTCTAAAAAATATATAAAAGCACATGCTTGCAGGGAATATGATTACTCTCGAAAGTACTTATCTCCTATGACGGAATCCAGTAAGGGATACCTCGGGACCTTTTTGTATGTTTCCTTACCTTTGCAGGATTGCAGGTATCCAGAACGCAACCTGGGGCATGCAAGTTACGTTTCAGCAAGCTGGCGAATCATTATCAACTCGGTCTATCTTCCACGTGGCAATGGAGAGTGCCCATTTCCCCAGCAAAGTTGCCAAATCAACAAACAGGCTTAACACTCAGGATGTTTTCTCCCCAGCCGAGTTGCCTCTCATTGTTATCCCCAGCTGAGTTGCTTCCCATTGCTCTCCCTAGCTGAGTTACCAACAGCATTTCCCAGTTGAAGCACCCACCATTCTTCCTCAGCAGAATGCAGAAATCAGGGAATCATCTCCCCACAGAGTTCCAGCCTCTATCCAGAAGAGCAACGCATGCAGAGATCACAACAGAGTGAAGAAAGCTTCTACAAACCCCAGCTGGGTCTCTCATTTACAAGGTTATGTCAATCAGCGACCTGTATCCCCAAACAGATACATCATTAGATCTACCAGTAATCTCATCCCCAGCTGGGATGTCCATTTCAAGCAGATCGACTAGAGATCTTCGCAGCAACGGGATCCGAGTCCCGAATCTTCGCCTCTTTGCATAATCATGGCATTTGCATCATATTCACCCTCAGAGCGTAGCATTCCGTCTAATACGGAGCATTACGGCAAAAATCAAATGCATAATCATAAGCCATGTTCTGAAGTAACACTTGTGAATAATAAACCGTTCATCACCATTATACGGAAGAGTCCCCACCAGAGTCCCGGCAAAAGCAGCTGCCTCACAAATCACGAACACCAGTATATACTCCTTTTGACACCCGTCCGTGTCATCATTCCCCAGTAAAGTCGCCTAAACATCTTTACAAACAAAATCACCCGTACTACAGATACATCATGGCACCCGTCCGTGTCATATCCCAGCAGAAAGCCAAAGACATCCTCTTTGCACTCACATATACTTATATATACCCTTTCCTGACACCCGTCCGTGTCATATTCCCAGCGCAGTCGCTTAGATTTTGTATAGCAGACACTTGTTAATACTACACTTTTCTCTCTTGGCACCCGTCCGTGTCAATCTCCCCAGCGGGTAAACACTCATCTATACATTATACATACTACTCATGGTACACTCATACAGATACTCGCCCGTATCTTGTATACATCATCACTCATATCCCCACAAATTCGACAGTAGTCCTTGTTCTTTGTTAACCAGTTGGTACTCGTCCGTACCATCATCTCAGAACATTGCGTCTGGTGTTTGTTTCTACATGATACTTGTCCGTATCATAGTCTTAGGGATGCTCGTCCGCATCTTTAATCCTTACACCGTGTCAAACACTCTTGTCTCCTCAAATACAGATACTCGCCCGTGTCTGCTATTCCCCAGAAGGATTCTTTCAGATGCAACACTCGTCCGTGTTCTTTGTTAACCAGTTGATACTCGTCCGTATCATCATCTCTGAACATGTGTCAGTTTGTTTCTACATGATACTCGTTCGTATCATAGTCTTAGGGATGCTCGTCCGCATCTTTAATCTATACACAATACCAAACACTTATACCTTTTGTTTCTTGGGTGTAAACGCTCGTCCGTGTTTACATTATCCCCAGTAGATCACCAACAAATTTTCTTTTTATCTAACACTCGTCCTGTGTTATGATACCTTTGAGAGCAGCCGTACCCTGCTGAGTGGTCGTCCTCCACTTCTTGATGGTCGTCCTCCATCATGCTCATCCGATGGCCGTCCCCATCGTTGATATTTTAGCAGCCGTCCCCTGCTAGGTGGTCGTCCTCCACCTCTTGATGATCGTCCTTCATCAACTTTATCCAATGGCCGTCCCCATTGTTGATTTTGGTTATCTGGCATTCGTCCTATGTCATGATAAGCCTCGAGAGCAGCCGTACCCTGCTGAGTGGTCGTCCTCCACTTCTTGATGGTCGTCCTCCATCATGCTCGTCCGATGGTCGTCCTCCATCATGCTCGTCCGATGGCCGTCCCCATCGTTGACCTTTTCTATCCGATGGCCGTCCCCATCGTTGATATTTTCGGCAGCCGTACCCTGCCAGGTGGTCGTCCTCCACCTTTGATGGCCGTCCCCATCATATTTCTTTTATCCCCAACAGAGCAGCCGTCCCCTGCTAGGTGATCGTCCTTCACCTTTGATGGCCGTACCCCATCATCTGTTTATTTCATTTATTCTTTAACCCGATGGCCGTCCCCGTCGTGGTCCCTTTTCCTTTTAACCCGATGGCCGTCCCCATCGTCGGTTACTTTGCTTTATGAACTTGATGGCCGTCCCCGTCATGTTTCATTAACCCCCAGAGAATGCTACAACTTTATCTTGATGGCCGTCCCCATCATGATATTTTATTTTTCCCAGCTAGTCGGCCGTCCCCGTCTTAGCTTTACCTTTTATCCCCAGCATGTCGGCCGTCCCCGTCATTGTTTTATTTCCTACACTTTCCCAGCATGTCGGCCGTCCCCGTCATTGCTATTTACCCAGCAGTCGTCCTCTGCTCGACGGTCGTCCTCCGTCGCCCACACTTTACAATACACTTTATTTTCCTTTTACAATCTATATCCCTTTTCTTCTTCATTTCTGTGAGTGCAAATTTTGGACTGTCTTTGGTATTCAACCACAAGTTATCTTGTTTGCCTGTTAAGCCGTCGCTTACATCCTGCACAGCTAACTCATGTTTGAATAGGGGCAGCTGTAAACACCCCAAATTTTCCCTCACCCATTCACACCATGGCTTGTGATCATCTCATATGCATAAACACAAACATATCATCTCATATCTCACTTTTGTTTCACTGCATAGTTTCTAAGGCATCTGCACCTAGGGTTTGTGATCTGAGCCATCCCAAAGCATCTTGGGCCATTCCAAAGGCCACCAATCAACTCAAAGGGGTCCATGTGTGTTCTTATATCATATTTCACCTCCTCAAAGTCAAAAATGCAGAGGAATCACAAGAACTAGGGTTTGAGTGGATGCAGAGCCAGGATGAACTACACAGCTGACTGAAAATTAGGGTTTTGGTTTCAGAGGCCATAGCCCTAAATTTTTTGGTCATTCTTGTTTCCATTGATCTCTATATGGTATAGGGAGTATGCATATCAATTTTCATGAAGAAATTCCATGGGGAAGTCATCTGATCAAAGGTTGACTTTTCAGACAAGTCAGTGCAAAATCAGGGCATCTGAGGCCCCCAATGACCCAACCAATGGGTGATCTTCATCATTTTGAGTGTATATGATCTTTATTTGATCATGGAAGAAGGTTGAAGTTCATAGAAATCAAGAATTTAGGGTTTTTGCAAATGTTGACTTTTTGGGCATAGTTGACTTTTCAAGAATGCATCATTTTAGGTCATTTTTCAAGCCATGATTCTTGATCCAAAAATGCTTCAAATGGAAAAACTTTGGTCATGAAAGTTGTAGGTCTCATCTTTCCCTTTTCAAAAAGTACAAGAACATGATCAAACTCTTCTTGGATTAAAAGTTATGGCAATGCAAAGTTGGCTAAAATCATTGATTTTTAAGGCATGCCACAAATGGAAATTTTGCAAAATCTTGGACCAATGCATTATGTGACTTCTAATTCATTTCAAACCAGCACATAAACATCCTCTAAGTCCTAAAAATCAGATTTGGACCAAGAATGCCTATGGTTTATGTTTGGTTATGCAAAAGGATCACATGTGAACCAAAATGTCACAACTTGCAAAAGCACTCATAATATTTCACCAACTTGCTGCCTTGAATGCTGGACCAAGCCTAGCCTTTCCCTTCACTTTGCTGCGCAGCCCATGCCCATTGTACTTGCCTAGAGTGAAGCCATACTTGCCTTACACAAAAGTTGACCTTTTTGCAAAAGTAGACATCCCAATCACCACAGGCCATGTCACATCCTCTGGCCACTTGCATTTGTTTATTGTATCCTTTGGCAAGCCATAACACTAAGCAAGCAAGCCTGAAACTCACACATTAACAACATTCACAAAAACACACCACATTGCATTTTCTATCGAATCTGCCTACACAGCTTGCAAACATTCAAACCATCTCCACCAATCATCTCACCTCACTCCATAGACCACCCAGCAACCAAGAACCAGGCCTGAAACAACCTGAACACTCCATTGCCATTCCTCACCTCACTCTGCAGTTTCATTCGAAACTCTCATCCTAGCTCACAAACACACAAACAAACACTCCAGACCTTCTCCATCCATCCTCAGGATCACATAGAACCCATCACCATGACCTGAAACCTCCAGAAACACCATTGCCATTTCTGATCAAGCTTGAGCAGGAGCTTTCGAAACTCATCAACCAGCCAACTTAAACTCTTTTTGAGCATTCAAACATCTTCTGGGGACCAAGTGGAGCAGTTTGCACAAAGAGAAGTGGCCAGAAAGTCCTCAAACTGAAAGCTCCAAATCTCAGGTAGCTTGAAAATTATTTTTCCAGAAATCATTTTTCTTGTTACAAACTTGTTCTTTGTGTTGTCCTGATCATCCTGATGTTTTTAGTTTTTGAAATGGTGATGAAATAAGCATTTAATTTGTCTCTGAAACTGGTTTGCCCTAAAATTTGTTTTGCTCGATTCATGAGTTCCAGGAAGAATAAATTTGTTATGGCTTAGGGTTTTGATTCAGGGGATCATGGGAATCATTTTGGTGTGCTTAGATTTCATTTTTGATACGTTTTGAGGAAGTTTGGAGGTTTTCAGGTGGACTTCCCACCGGAGAAGACGACCGGAGGTCTTCTCCGGCCACCTGAAAATAATTAGGGTTTTAATCCTGTAATTAAGGCAGTTTAAATTTCGTGCGTTGGATCAGTGGACTTTGTTGACTTCGCGCGCGTGTGTGTGGCTGAGATTCATCATTAAACCCTAAATCTCAATTAATTAATTCATAATTATGTTTAGCCACGTTTGAATTTCAGCCTTTGATCTGCGCGCGCAGTCAATGGCTCCATCTCCAGATTCAATCTCAGCCATCCTTCCTGATTACTTTCATATTTATTTGATTTTTATTTCATTTTATTTCATTTAACTTGCATATTTATTTTAAAATAGCAAAAAATACATAAAAATTATGAAACTTTTTCCTCTGAGTTTTAATAATTTTTATGACCCAAAAACATTTTTATTTTATTTTTCATCATTAAAAAAGTATTTTTAAATGTTTAAAAGATTATTTTTAATTGATTAATGGGAATTAATTAATTAAAAATACTTTTAGGTATTTAAAAATTACAAAAAAATTCATGAAATGTTCTAAGACATTTAGAAACATTGTCCAACCTTCAAACCAAATTTATTTTTTGATCTTGATGCATTTTAAGAATTTTTCATTGAATTAAATCATTTTTTATGCATTATTTTGATCATAAGTTCAAAAATTCATTTCTGCCTATTGGAGAAGGTTGAGACATTGATTCTTCTTGCATTGTTTTCTATTTTGCATGTAGTTTCTAGGATAAAATGGCCATGATTTGATCTTGCATTTTCAATTTGTTTGGCATTTCTTTTGTTAAGAACCCTAAAAACCCTAAAAACTTAGAAAATTCATAACTTGAGTTTGGTTGAGAGTTGAGAGCTCCCCTTTGGGTAGTGGTCTATTATAGGTTTAGGGTTTCTTTGGGTAGCATTTTCCATTTTTTATCTTAGGGTTTTGTTTCTGTTTTGGATTTTTGTTTGATGTTTGATTCATGAACCCTAATTTGGGCTTTCTTTTGCATCCTTCTTGCATTCCCTTGCATAACTTGACTTGTCTTTGCATTTTGTGCATTCTTGTGATCCATTTGACATCTTAAGACATGTATAAAGCATCTTTGATCATTGCATCTCATGTTTGCCATGTCATTTGTCTTGTATGATTCATAACTTTTCATGTTCATTCATGCTCCTTAACTTGCATCATTTGCATTCATAATCTTGTATGAACATCCCCATGCCTTGCCTCATGTTTGCAGCATCTCATAGCATCATTATCATCATCAACATGCTTCTGGTTTGGTCTAGCATCATGTCATTTCATTTCATTTAGCATTGCATTGCATTTCTTTCTAACATTTCAGGTGGTAAGTAAACTTGGGAAGTGAATTTGCCTTCACTTCTCATAACTTTTCTTTTCATCTCTCTTGCATCCATTGCTGCATTTCTATTTGTGTTTGAGTTTGAGCTTGCTCATTCTTTCTCCTCCCACTCTCTTTCTTCAAGTGACTTGACTTCTTGAATGAAGCAAGTTGCTTTGCTTCTATTGATCCTGTTCATCTGCTTCCTGGTGGTTCCTCTGAAGATTGTTCTTGAAAACCTCACAAACCTTAGGATCAACCAAGCATGACAATGAATTAGGGTTTTGATTAGTCTCCCCTCATAGTTTTACCTTTGTGTCTCTCTTTGAGTCTTCTCTTCTCATCTCATAATCAGGGACTAAACCCTAAAGGCTTTAAGACTTTGTGATTGAGCTTATGCCTGCATCCTTCTCTTAGGATGGAGTGTATAACTTTAATCCTAAGTATTAAACCCTTAAGGTGTTTAAATCTCTTAATCAATTCACTTAATAAGTATCAAGACATCACTTGTAACTTGGGCCTTGCATTAGGGTTCTAATTCTTCCTTAATTGGTTAAGAAGGACTAACCCTAGTGTTAATGGACAAGTCCCCCTCAAGTTGTCTTACAAATCATAAAAATCACTTCATCATCATATCATTAACTAAAATCCACTTAATAAAGGCTTTGTTTTGTCATGAGTTTAATCCCTAATCATGGATTAAGTTGAGGAGTTTTCCTCAGCTTAAACATTCTCGTCTATTATCCTTCTTTTAGGATGGTGTAATGAGTCTGTTTAATCCTTGATTATGGCTTAATCTCATTACTTAACACTAAACAAAACCACAAAAAACATCTAAATAACCACAAGTAGGTTAATGATCTTAATCCTACATCAAAGGTGATTGAGTGTGAGAATCTGACTTCACACTTAAGGTATTCTCATTACCCCTAATCAGAGGGAAGATGTGATGAGTTTACTAAATCCATTGGTTTAGGCTTAAGCTCATTAACTTATGACAAAATCCAAAAGCAATAAAAGACTAAAAACTCAAAAACAAACAATAATCGTCTCCTCCGGGATTCTTTTCTCATCATCATTCACTCACAAACGAGAACTTGCTTTTTCCGTCTAATGCAAGACAGTTTGCATCTGTGCCAGACAGATCATACACTTGAGCATAGGCAAGTAAGCAGTTCACAAGTCAATTCATCTTTCAGTCTCTTTGGGTCGAACTACGGTGTTCTGACTTCCTCATTGCACGAGAGGATACGTAGGCATAACTTAACAGTTATCGAACAAAAGTCTCTGTACATTCCCCCTCTTTCCAGCTCATTTCTTTAAGCCTCATAATCTTGAGCAATTCATTCTCATTCTTACACTGACGCTTCATTTATACACTTCACTCTCTTTTACACTGACACCTGTACATCTCTTCCAGCTATTTCATACACAGATTGCACTGACACTACCCCTTTAAAACACAAATCTTTTAAGCGTGGATCCCGTCGAGTACGGCGGACAATCTGGGTGCTAATACCTTCCCAGGTTGTAACCAACCCCCTTTCTCAGTCTCTCTGGTTCGCAACCGTCTTATCCATGTCTTTCTAGGTCTATGCAGCATTGCCTTTCCTCCGGGATAAAAATGCCTAGCTGGCGACTCTATTCATCTCCAGTGAGTTCACGGCTGTGTGTTCTCATTGTCCCTCTCGCCGACCGTTCGCGTCTGTACCTTCATCTGATCCGGTGTCACTTGTCGGGAGCGACACATGCCTATAAACTCCCTTGAGGATTGGGTAGAAGGTTCCCCTATGAATTGGAAGGTGTTTCGATCCAAGAACAATGAGAGGATATGCTTAGTGTTTTCGGGCAAGACATTCCCCATTTATGAGTTCGCTTTCAAGGAAGAGAGGTTCCATTTTACCTTAACCATTTTTCAAGGGGAACTTCTTACTTGGATCCATATATCTCCCTCTCAGATTCATCCAAACGCGATGGCGTTTATTCGTACATTTGAGCTGGTGTGCCGATATCTTGAGATTAGTGCCACTATGGGGCTGTTCTTCCGGATCTTCCATCTCTATCGCCAAAACTCCGAGAGGAGGCACAATTGGGTGTCCTTTAAAAAATCGAGCCTATTTTTCTAGGCATGTATGAGATCTCTCTGCAATTTTAAATACAAATTTCTTGTTGTAAATCATGTCTCGCAAATGGCCAAAGACTCCCTACTCACCAGGTGACTATGGTGAAGGATGGTCGGGATGTGGAAAAGTTGCTGGAAAAGTTGCTGGAAAAGTTTCCCCTTGAATGGGTCAAGGCATACTTTAGGCACAACATTACTAGTACATCGTGAAGCACAAACAATTGAGTGTTGATGATAAGGAATCTTATCGGAAGGTTGTGACATTTTCCGAAAGTTTCTTCCTAGATGAAATCGTAGAGAAAGATGGGAACATACTTTACACTATGGAGGGCAGCCTGCTCTGACGGCCCGACATATAAATACGAAAGCCCTCATCGATTGTGAGACTGACAATCACGATATGAAACTCTTAGGTGGATAATTATTTTTTCTTTGTGTTTGTTAATGTTTTTCTAATTGTTCTAACTATTTCCCCCTTTTTTGTAGGGAAAATATCGAGTCTACCCGAGCGGATGATCAAGTTTGCAGCGACCAAAGGTCTTAAGAGGGTGCCAAAGTCCCTGGTGTAACATGGTGGGAGAACTGACTTTCTATAAATGTTGCGGATAGCAAGAGTCGCCGCCGACTTTTATTTTATCCAAAAGGAAAGGACATAAAAGAACAGGAAAGACCTTAAAAAGATTTTGAGTTCGGGGGGTAGGTTATATAAAGGGAAGGTGTTAGCACCCTTTATATCCATGATTATCCATGGACTCTTAGTTACTTAGCTCACTTAAATTGTTTTTGAAGAGTGTAGTGTGTGATTAGAAATTTTTCTAAGTACTTTGTAATGATCCTCGTATGGATGCATACAAAGACTTGTTTTTGAAAATTTGTTTGAAAAGTGTAGTGTAAAGAGTATTTTGAAAGGTGAGCAAGTAATTAAGAGAAACCTACCCTATATTAATTCTTTACTGTTCTTATGTTCTTTCAATGGTAAGACTATCCCTATTATTAAGGAATAGGTAGTCATTACCTTGGATGTAATTAAGGGACATGTGTAGGGACATCTGAATATAGGCAACTGTAAGGTGTCTTTAGCAATTCGTAGGGATTTATCATCTTTTATTCGGAAGGACAAGATCATTTATTGTAGGCAACCTCGAAGGGACTTGATCTTATAGAATGAAGGGACTTGATGATATTTGTGAAGGGACTTTGCTTAAAACACCTTACTTGACCTTTTGAAATATGCAACTGAGAGGCAACCCTAGAAAATGCAAGATGGCGATCAATGATCGACTTACGTGTGTGCGTGTTTATATTCAAATATTTATCTTATTTAAGTTAATTATTCTAAGTTAATTTTAATTACAAATATGTTATTCACACCCTAAAATTACTAACCATACATCAAATATATACATAATAAAAAATAAAGCAAAAATATAAACCTAAACTATTACAAAGCTTCGGGACAATTACAATATAATCGAGAAATATAATAAAGATAAATAATAATAAATAAGCAATAATATCAATAATAATAAGAAATAAGAATAAAGGTTAGAAAAATAAAAATAAAAGAAATAAGAAATTAGCAAAACAAATTAATATTAGAAAAGATTTTTTTAGATTTATTTAAGAAAATAGGTTTTAATAATGATAAACAAATACTAAATTATTCACATATTTAAAAAATGATTAATGATTAATTATAGTTTATGAAGAAAATTAGATTAAATTTTAAAGATAAGAAAAATTAGGGTTAGGGATAGGGTTATGAAAATTAGGGTTTTTGGTTATTAATCTAAACCTAATTAATTTATTTACAAAAATATATACAATAATAATAATAATAAATATAAATTTATAAATATAAATATAAACAATTTTATTTTAAGAAAATAAAGTTTGAATTTTAAAATATAAATTTTTTGTGGAAGAAAATATTATAAAACATTTGCTTAGAAATTGTTTTTTTAAGAAATTAAATAGATTAAATAAATATAAAATAAACAAAAACAAAACAAAACAAAAAATTGAGGAAAAAGAACATACCTGGGGCTGGGATTCGAACTCAGGCCCTAGGCTTTCCACACTCTAGACCAACAACGTTACCACCAGGCCATGCGCGTCTTGGCATTCATGATAGGAGTAATAATCCTTTTATTATAAACCTGTAAAGATCACATAAAACGCAAAACAAAAAAAAATGGCCTGGGGGGATTCGAACCCAGGACCATCACAATTATACACAAACACACAAACCAGCTGAGCCACATGGGGCGCGTTCAACATACAATCAGTAATAAAACATTATATTTTAAAACAAGTTTTTGAATTTTAATTTCAGCGCCAATTCATCATCTTCTTCCTTGGAATTTCGCAAGATTTCCTATGAATTTTGTTGGGAACTCTCCTGCGATTTTTCCTGCATACGAAAACCTACAAAATTCATAACATCTTATATACATACGATTTTGCCAAATTGATCATGCCAACATGATCAATACAGTTCACTTAACTTATTTATGTTATTAAAATGTATTTATATTAGCCGAATCAAGAAACCCTAATTCAAAGCTCGAAACCCTAACATGGCATTCTAGGATTTAGTCATTGTTTCTCCAAGGTTCTTGCCCAGAATCCATCCAAACATGATAACAAACAAAGTTAGAAGCACAAAAACAATTGATAATGGATAAATTAATGGAATCGAAAATAAAAAAAAAGTCAAGAACATGTGTTCGGTTTCCACTATATATGAGGTTATGGATGTTTATGATGGTGTAGATAGTATCAAGAGAGCCCAAGGATCATGTCTATGTCCTTAGATTACCTTAATTCAACCTGCAAATAAGAATCAGAAAATTGAAATTTTAGTGAAATTTTTTAATGTGAAAAGTGTTCTTGGAGCTGCCAAAATCGTGTGTTTGTGATTGTATTCACTTGTATACATATAGTAGAAGCAAATTAGGTCATAAAGTTGTAGGTTTATGGGCTTTTTAGAGATTACTTGATCATGAAGATTCAACTTTCTATTTTGGTCAATAAATCATACAAATCCTTTCCCCTTTGGTTGAGCACGAATTTGAATCTCTTAATCTGTTTTAAATCATGTTTATGAGTTTCTAGAATGAGAATCATATCAAATATTGAGCTTTTCATATTTTATTTTGATTTAAAATGTTTTTTAATGTATAAAATCAAAATAAATAAAACTAAAATTAATAAAAATCTGAATAAATGATATTTGATTCGTGCATGATGTCATGGTAGAGATTGGGTCATAAAAATGCAAGCCCATGTGGAAAGAATTGGTTCTAAGACCCCATTTGCTCAATAAACCTCTCAACAATTTCCCAACTTTGCAAAGACAAAAATCCCTCAATTTTAAGGCTATGAAGGTGTTCTTGGACATTTTGGAAAGCTTAAATAGTCCTCTAACAAACCTCTTTGGTCTCATGTCCATATCACTTACCATTTTCAAGTTATGCCCTTTGGAAGATGTTGACTTTTTTTTGACTTTTAAAATGACCTATAATGTCTTAGCCCATACCTTCCAAATGAAGAATTTTTTGGGCTTGTCTTGTGAGACACAAAGTTGTAGATAATTCATTTTCCTTCAAAATGAGCTTTGGATGGGAAATTTTTGATGAAGCATGTGAAAGTTATGGCTGGTCAAAGTTTTGTTGACTTTTCCTATGAAAACCCTAATTTAGAAACTCCTGATTCTTGATGATCTGATATCTTCTTGATGAATCATGATCAACCCTTGATAAAATTATGAATTTTACTTCATAAACTTGATTTTGTCAAAAAATCATGAAGTTTGACTTTGGTTTGACCACAGTTGACCTCAGTTTGACTTTTTAACTACTTTGACTGATTTTAGCCTATCTGATCATTTGACTGAGCAAACCTTTTGGGAAAGACTTGAAACTTGACATAGGGATTATTGAAGACATATAAGATGTTATGAAGCTCACTTGAAGCCTTGGAAATCCATTTAGCCTGATGAAATCCAAAACCCTAGTTTAGGGTGCATTGCTTAGGAGGATGCTTTGTCTGAGGGAATTGTCAAACTTTCTGACTAATTGTGAACCTTGTGAACCTCTTGAGATATCTTGTGAACCTTGTGAACCTTGGGACACCTTAGTACATAATGTATTGTCTAGGTGAGGGAAAATTTTGGGGGGCAACAGCTTCCCCTGTTCAATTTCCTGAAACCTGAGGGGTTAGATTGGCCTGTGTGCCGTTCGTGACTTGGAAGGTTAAAGGGGATTGAACACAAAAGCCCAATAATTTGCACTCGCCGGTGCGTAAAGTAATACTGCTGATTGGTTGCATATGTTGGAGTGGGCTTGAAGATGCCACTTGGAGGAATTGGAGATGGGCTTATAGATGCCATCCATAAGATGATAATATCTTTACGTTGTCACTGGATATCAGTACTAGGTCTTCGTATAGGCCGTCTCTGGGTTATTCCTGTAACATGGTTTGAGTTGAATGTCAGCAATAGATCTTCATATAGATCGTCTCTGCATTATCTCTGGGGGAAAAGAATATCCTTCATTAGGTGCCAGTATTTAGATCTTCGTGTAGATCGGCTCTGAACCATCTTTAGGAACATACTTTAATTTAAGCATCAGAATCAAATCTTCGTGGCGATCTTTTCTGAATTGCTTTTGGTAATATCTTAGGCTAAGTACAAGATCTTTTTATTGATCATTTATGTACCATCCCATAGATAAACTATTGCATAGACCATTAGAAATAAATCTTCGTAGCGATTATCTCTTCTGGAAATACCCTGGATTAGGTAATAGATCTTCGTATTGACCATTTATATACCATCCCAAGGATAGAAAGAATACCAGGATTAAATCTTCGTGACGATCACTCCTGAACTTCTTCTGAAAGAATCTCTTGTATTAAGTGCTAGATCTTCGTATAAATCATTTACACACTATCCCCAGGGATAGTTGACCATCGGAAATAAATCTTTGTAACGATTATATCCTTAGGAAATATCCTGGATTAAGCACTAGACCTTCGTATAGATCATTTACGTACCCTTCCAAGGACAACTTGAGTATTGATCATCAGAAATGAATCTTCGTAGCGATTATCTCTGAATTAAGTATCAGTACTAGATCTTCGTATAGATCGTCTCTGAACTGTTTCAAATTGTTGATAGTGTTATCTGCCTGCAACTATCCTGAAAAGAAAAGGTTAGTTTATGCAATATGTATGCATGTATGGCATGATGTACCTAAGTAAATGTTTTATGCATTATGGATGCGTATGCTATGATATGATATAAATGATGTATGTATGAATCATGCAACCTGAAGTGTCTGGATATCTCTGTATAACTGCTGGCTAGGGAAAATAAATCCCGGTTCGTTGCTGAGGAATATGAGGACTTCGTTCCCGTCTTGTTTGATAGTATGGTATTTATAACCTCCCGTTTTCGTTCGTCGTACTTTTTATTGAAGGAATAAGTTCCTTCATATCCTAACTGAGGATAAAAGAGATGGACATAAATCCGAGGGGAGATGTTTCTCGAAGCATCTATAAAGATTACTCTTTGGGGATGAACCGGCGAAGCTTCGTTGAATTCCTACCTTCGTTCGTCCTTAGTAAATACTATTACTGCATTTTATGCATTTCTGGTAAACATCAATCATATTCGAAAGCATACATACATTCAGACATAACCAATGGACGTTTTCGTTTAGGTAAACAAGGTAAAAGTAAATCTGGATTCAAAGATGAGATTTTATTTATTTTAGAAAGTAGCCTATACACGGGCAAGTTTGTACAAGGAGACAGAAATCCTAGTAAGAGGAATTCGTCATAACAGTTTTACAGAAACAAAAAACAGCTATGTGAGAAATAATCCTATTGAATTTCAATTCCACTATTGCCATTATCCTCAAGTATCTCATCCTTTGCTGTTGAGATGGAAATGATTGGATTGATCTTTATCTGCTTGAACTTGAGTCAGGTAACACATGAGTGATCCAACGAGACATAGTCATACGCTTTAATCCCTAACTTTTGCCTGGATTGCTTTTTCAGGTTTTCAATCCACCGGGATACCCTTTTTTGCCCAAGCCGCCCTTTCAAGTTTTCGACTTGCCGGGTGTACATTTTTTTATATATATCCCTAATTTTTTCCCGAACCCTTTTGGTTCGCCTGAATTTCCTTATTTTTGCCTAGGCCAGTCAACCTAGCGTGTCTCTTTTTATGCGTAGTATTTTTTAACTATGTTTGCGTTCACGGGTTGTGGGAAATCTTCACCGTCCATAGTAGTAAGCATCATGGCACCTCCTGAGAATACCTTCTTGACTACAAATGGTCCTTCATATGTAGGAGTCCATTTGCCCCTAGGATCACCCTGTGGTAATATGATACGCTTGATTACCAAGTCTCCAGTCTGATATACCTTTTGCTTAACTTTCTTATTAAAAGCTTTGATCATCCGTTTCTGGTACATCTGACCGTGACAAACAGCTGCCAGCCTTTTCTCATCAATCAAATTTATCTGGTCAAGTCGAGTCTGAATCCACTCATCTTCATCCAAGCCTGCATCCTTCATGATTCTTAAGGAGGGGATCTGAACTTCAATGGGTAGAACTGCTTCCATACCATAGAGTAAGGAGAATGGGGTTACCCCTGTCGAAGTACGTATTGTAGTACGATAACCATGAAGAGCAAATGGTAACATCTCAAGCCAATCATTATACGTAACAGTCATCTTCTGTAGGATCTTCTTAATGTTCTTATTAGCAGCTTTGACTGCCCCATTCATCTTTGGATGATATGGAGAAGAGTTGTGATGCTTAATCTTGAATTGCGTGCAAAGATCAGTAATCATGGTGTTGTTCATATTAGAGCCATTGTCTGTGATAATCCTTTCAGGGATGCGATACCTACATATGAGATTATTCTTAATGAATTGAGCCACAACATTCTTTGTAACAGATGCAAATGAGGTTGCCTCCACCCACTTTGTAAAGTAATCAATGGCAACCAGGATGAAACGATGCCCATTGGAAGCAGTATGCTTGATCTCACCAGTCATATCTATACCCCACATGGCAAAAGGCCAAGGAGCAGTCAACACATTCAATGGAGCTGGAGGTATATGCACCTTATTAGCATAAATCTGACACTTGTGACATGTTTTGGAATGTTGATAGCAGTCAGCTTCCATGGTAGACCAATAGTAACCTGCTCTCAATATCTTCTTTGCCATGGTATGACCACTAGAATGAGTGCCAAAAATCCCATCATGCATGTCTTCCATAATCTTTGTTGCTTCTTTCTTATCCACACAACGAAGCAAAGTCGAATCATGATTGCGCTTGTACAAAATTCCATTACTCAAGAAGAAATTAGCAGAAAACCTCCTCAGAAAATTCTTATCTTTGACAGATTCCCCTTCAGGGAACTCCTGAGCTTCAAGATACCTTTTTACTTCATAGAACCAAGGCTTTTCCTCTCCTCCTTCAGTGTTAATCTCATTGCAGTATGCAGGCTTCTCATATCTGTCAATAGTGATCTTGGGAGCTTCATCATCCCAGCTACTCTCAAACATAGATGCCATGGTGGCTAGTGCATCTTCCAACTGATTCTCTCCTCGTGGAAAATGTCCAAAGGTAATCTCTTCAAAATATGGGATCAAGGACAACACATGTTCTCTGTAAGGAATGATATTTTCATGCTTGGTATCCCAATCTCCTTTAATTTGACTAACTACCAGGGCTGAATCCCCATATACGTCCAGGAACTGAATCTTCATTTCAATGGCGGCTTTGATACCCATGATACATGCCTCATACTCAACCATGTTATTGGTACAATAGAAACATAGTCTTGCAGTAATTGGGGTATGACAACCTTCAGGGGAAATGATCACAACACCAATGCCATTACCAAGTGCATTAGAAGCTCCATCAAAAACCATAGTCCATCGGGATCCTTGTTCAGGTCCGTCATATTGTCCAGGTTCTTTGGTAATAATCATAATGTCTTCATCAGGGAACTCAAAACTCATTGACTGATAATCATCCACCGCTTGGTGAGCCAAATGATCAGCTACAACACTGCCCTTAATGGCCTTCTAAGTAGTGTACTGTATATCATATTCTATTAAAATCATTTGCCATCTCGCTATTCGTCCGGAGAGAGCAGGATTCTCGAATATGTACTTGATTGGATCCATCTTTGAAATCAACAAGGTAGTATGAGTCAACATATATTGTCTTAGTCGGCGAGCAGCCCATGCCAAAGCGCAGCAAGTTTTCTCGAGCAGTGAGTATCTTGTTTCATAGTCAGTAAACTTTTTGCTAAGGTAGTATATTGCCTGCTCTTTTCGACCAGACTCGTCATGTTGCCCCAACACACACCCCATTGAGTTGTCTAATACTGTTAAGTACATAATCAAGGGCCTTCCATCAACTGGTGACATCAAAATTGGAGGTTCTAGAAGATATCTCTTGATTTCATCAAAGGCTATCTGGCACTCATCATTCCACTCCATTACTTGATCTTTTTTCAACAACTTGAAGATTGACTCACAGGTAGCAGTTAGCTGGGAAATAAATCTTGCAATGTAATTCAATCGTCCCAAGAAACCTCTAACTTCATTTTTAGTATGAGGGGCCAAAATTACTTGTATAGCTTTTACCTTTGCAGGATCCACTTTAATACCTTTTCCACTGACGATGAAACCCAATAGTTTACCAGACCTAACTCCAAAAGTACACTTGTTTGGATTCAATCTCAGTTTATATTTCTTCAACCTCTCAAACAGCTTATGCAGGTGATCAAGGTGTTGTTCTTCATTCTGGGACCTGGCTATCATATCATCCACATATACCTCTATCTCATGATGAATCATATCGTGAAACAAAGCCACCATAGCATGCTGATATGTTGCCCCGACGTTCTTCAAACCAAATGGCATCACCTTATAACAGAAAGTGCCCTATTGTGTAACAAATGTAGTCTTCTCCATATCTTCGGGTGCCATCTTAATCTGATTGTAACCAGAGAAACCATCCATGAAAGAGAATACCTTATGCTGAGCAGTGTTGTCTACCAGAACATCAATATGAGGAAGTCATCTTTAGGGCTGGCCTTATTCAGATCTCTGTAGTCTACACACATTCATACCTTACCATCATTCTTAGGTACCGGTACCACATTTGCAACCCACTGAGGATAAGAAGTCACAGCTAAAAACCCTTCATCAAACTGTTTCATCACCTCTACTTTAATCTTTTCTGACATTTCAGGATGCATGCGACGAACCTTTTGCTTCTTTGGACGACAATCTTCTTTTACCGGCAAACGGTGAACCACGATGTCTGTATCTAACCCTGGAATATCTTCATAAGACCAAGCAAAGATCTCCACATAATCATGTAACATCTGGATCAATCTGTTCTTAACATCATCCTCTAATTCAGCTCCTATCTTGACCTCTTTATTATTTTCTTTCGTTCCCAGATTCACAAATTCGATTGGCTCTTCATGTGGCTGTATAGCTTTCTCTTCTTGTTGTAACAATCTAGCAAGCTCTACAGGTACCTCACGATCTTCCTCCTTTCCATCTTCAGCTTGATAGATCGGATTCTCGAAATTATAATTAGCAATAGTAGAACTGTTATCAACAGGATCCAGAGTAGATGAGGATCTGCATTTTAGTGATGTGGGTGTGTGTAAGAACACATAGCTGATAAAATAAAAATAAAAAGGAAAAGAAAGACAAGGAGCACAATATTTACGAAAACGAAACGTCCATTGATTTTTATTGAATGAAGTATGCAAATGAAATGACATCCCGAAACAAGCATTCCATTGTGCCCCGGGCAAGACACAGGGCTTAAAAGTTTAATTGTTCGAAATTACAAAAATAAAAGCATAGTAATAGTATTTACTCCTGACTAAAGGAGATAGGAATAACGTCTTCAGTCTTCCAGTTGTTGAGCCCATCACCCATGGTAGGAAAGATCCAATCATCCAGGTTGTAGTCTTCATTACAGTCACCCACAACATTGATTTGATCTCTTATGACCCCTTGATTGGTGATACGAACAGCACGAGCATGACGAACAACCTTCTGAGATTCTTTTGCAACCACAGCCTTAGCATCTTTTAGAGAGGCCATTTCAGGAGGTATGTTAGTAGCCATATGAACTCTTTCAGGAACAGGGACAAACTGAGGAACAGGATCAGAGCAAGGAACAACTTCAAATGTTTGACATGGAGTTTCAACCATTTCACCCTCCATTTCTACGTATTTAAAAGTATTCACATGGCTCACCATGTACTCTTCTTCACCATAGACAGTGACAATTTTGATTTTCATTGGATATTTCAACTTTTGATGCAAAGTGGAAGTCACAGCACCTGCCCCATGGATCCAGGGGCGCCCAAGCAGACAAGAATACGCAGGACGAATATCCATCACATAGAAAGTAGAGTTGAAGACTTGAGAGCCTAATTTTATTGGAAGGTCTACTTCTCCGTGTACCACTCTTCTTGAACCATCAAAGGCCCTCACCACCACATCACTTGGTCTTAACACAACATCTTCAGGACTGAGTTTGTCCAGAACCTCTTTAGGGAGCACATTTAATGAAGAACCATTGTCCACCAGTACATGAGACAAGGTAGTGCCTTTACATTCAATGGAAATATGCAGAGCTCTGTTATGATTCCTCTTGGCAGGAGTCAGATCAGCATCAGAAAAGCCCAGCCCATTATCACAAGTCAGATGTGCCACACAATTCTCAAATTGGTCCACAGAGATCTCATTTGGCACATGAGCAGTCTTCAAGAACTTGATTAAGGCTTTAGCATGAGCCTCATAACACAACAACAAAGATAACATGGAGATTTTGGAGGGAGTATGCCCCAACTGGTCAACAATATCATAATCACTCTTGCGAATGATCTTCAATACTTCTTCCATCTGTTTAGAAAGATTTTCAGCAGTCGGTGCCTCAGCTTGTACAGGTTCAATTACAGGACCCTTGCCCCGGGCATCAATACTTGGCCCAGCAGTGGAGTTAGTAGTTGGAGTAGCTGCACTTTTGGAGGTAGCCTGAGGAGAGAAAACTCTCCCACTTCTAGTAATCTTACTAGATCCAACAATATTATCAACATCAAGATTATTATCAGTAACAGGTGCACCAGCCAGTGGTTCTTGCTTGACACCATGAATATAAACGTCAGAACCATAATTCCAGGGTATATCTTTATCGGAAGTATAAAGAATAGGGCCAGGAGTGGTAATGATCATGGGAACCACTCTAGCTTTAGCAACAGTCTTCACAGGGCCTTCAACAGTAATCCTGACAGGACCTTTAGAGGTGATCCTAACAGGACCTTTGGAGGTAATCTTCACTGGTACTCTATCAACCATAGTTACATCTTCAAGCTTCGTACTTCGAGTCAGATGTTCACACATACTTTCCACAGAAGGAGTCATCTCAAACAATATATGTAATTGCCCATGAGGCGTTGGATACCATCCTTCAGCTTCCAGCAACTATCAGGTTTCTAGGCACAGTAAAAACAATCCTCATTGCAACCTGGAAAGAATCCAGCCTGCACCAGCTTCGTTTTGATAATGGATAATGGAGTAGTCACATTTGCTACTGAGGAAACATAGGAAACCTCATAAATAACATTAACAGTCTTCTCGTGATTGGGCATGGGAGCACTGATCACATTTGGGGTCCCAGGAGGGTCAAATTCAATCTCCCCAGCTTCAATCATGTCTTGAATCTTGGTTTTCAACACCCAGAAGTTGTTGGTGTCATGTCCCGGGCTATTATAATGATAAGCACATCTTTCATTAGGATTGTATCAAGGAGAGGAAGTATTAGAATTCTGAGGAGGATCCCTCAGAGTAATAAGTTCCCCTTTCAACATGTGTTGCAAGGCTTGGGCCAGTGACATGTTGATCTTGGTGAACTGTCTTCTAGGCTTCTATTGATTGTTTTGTTGTGGCTCTGGTGCTGCAGGAGCAGGGTTGGAGATGTGAACTGCTCCCACAGATTGGTGACTCCTGTTACGACTATGTTGACCATACACAACATTAAACTCCTTCTTTCCACTAGGGGGCTTCTTAGAAGTGCTTGATGAAGAGGCACCCACCTGTATCTTACCACTTCTTATACCACTTTCCACATGTTCTCCAGTCATTATCAGCTCAGTGAAACCAGATGATGAGCTTCCAATGAGGTGACTATAGAAAGGACCATTCAGCGTACTCATAAACATATCCACCAACTCCCTGTCAGCCAGAGGAGGTTGAACTCTGCCAGCCAGGTCTCTCCATTTTTGGGCATACTCCTTGAAACTCTCCTTAGTACCCATTGACATGCTTTGGAGCTGCATGCGAGTAGGTGCTAAATCAGCATTATATTGGTATTTCCTATAGAAGGCCTCAACAAGATCATTTCAGTCACGAATATTGACACTCTCAAATTGATAGTACCATTCCAATTGAGCCCTAGATAAGCTCTCTTGGAAGAAATGAATCCACAATTTCTTATCAGCAGTATGTGGTTGAATCCTCCGGACATAGGATCTTAGGTGCAGCTTAGGACATGAAACACCATCATATACCACGAAAACAGGAACCTTGAAACCAATAGGTATAACCACTCCAGAAACTAAACTCAGATCTTCAAAATCAAGCCCAGAAGATTTTTGCAATTCCATGGCATTCATTCTGTCTACCAGCATCTTGTACTTCTCCTCACTAGCAGGATCATGATAATAATTTGCCTAAGAATCAGAATCTCCCATAGTATCATGGAGACTACCTCCCTCTTTCTCAGAATTCTCTAACTCAGAATCCTCAACCTGTTCCTTAGTCTTGATAGGACCTCTGAACCTTCTTCCCAGGTTGATAAGGCCTCCTGATTTTCTAGTCTTCTTCTTCTTCTTAGCCAGCAGTGTCTTCAACTCATCTTGTCCCTTGGACAAGTTCAGGATCAACTCTTGGAATTGTGCATTCTGAGCCTGGGGATCTTTGATAGTCTGTTCAAGAGCCATTTCTGCTGAAATAAACAGCGAGAAGATAAGATACATGTTCATAAGAAACCTGTGATGCAATGACATGGTATGTAAATGCATATGCAATGTTTTCAAGGACCGCAGGATTTTAATTTGTTTAAACAACCAGAAAGTAAACTTTTATTAGTAACCAATAAACTTGTTTTCCTCTTGGGCTTACAACAAAAATGAAATTTATACAAAGGTGGGGTTTTAAGTCTCCCATGGACGTTTCCTCTTTGTGTTGAGGTATGAGTTGAGATTCTGTTCCTTGTGAAGTTGTCTTGTCAGCTCCAGGATTCTTTCTTGACTAGCTTTGAAATGAGTCTCAAATGTATCCCTTTGCTCCTTCAACTCGATCCAGGACCTCTGTAACTCTTCCATTTCAGTGGGCATGTCTGGATGAAGGATGATATAAGGAGTATCTCCTTCAGCAACAGGCTCCATGGTAACTGGTAGGATAGCAGGATATGGCATCATAAGAGTCTATGCACGTGCTCATACCCATCTGAGATAAGGTTCCATAGGAATGGAGTACTTTGGTTCCAGATTCTTGCTGTCAACCTTGTTCACCTTACCCCAAGCTCGTATGAACCTTTGACGGTAACCTTGCAGATCGTTGTCGTAGTCGAACACAATACCCTGAATAAGCATGTCATGAGGACCATCACTCCGAGCATAACCAAACTGACGTAGAGCTAAAGAAGGGTTGTAGGTAATGCCCCCTTTTATGCCAAGGAGTGGAACATTAGGGAACTCCCCACAACGGTCAATGATAGTAACATTCTCCATGGATCGAGAGCACCAATGAATATCTGAATGAGAAAGTGACATAATCCTCTTAGACCACCTGAACCCTTGTTCATTCTTCATCACTGATCGAGGAAGGTGAGAAATAAACCACCTAGACAATAAAGGTATGCAACACATCAGAGTTCCTCGCGCCTTCGTAGTACGAGTGTGAAGAGAGTGTAAGATGTCTCCAAGTAATGTAGGCACTGGATTGCGAGTCAGAAATATGTTGATGGCGTGTACGTCTATGAACTGATCTGGATTAGGGAACAACACTAAGCCATAGATTAATAGGGCTAAGATCTCCTCAAAAGCATCATAACTCATAGCCTTCAAGAACACTTGAGCTTTCTCCATCAATACCTTAGCAAGAATACCCTTAACTCCACTTCTTGTTTCTAGAACAATGTCTGATTTCTTCAGATGTAGGGCTGCAACAATGACTTCAGGTTTAGGCTCTTTCTCTAAGCCTGTGAAGGGTCTCTGATCAAGGATATGTATACCCAGTAGCTTGGAGAACTCTTCCATTGTAGGAACCAGCTGATAGTCGGGGAATGTGAAGCAATGATGTTTAGGATCAAATAACTGAAATAGGACACTCATCATGTCTTCATTGAACCCTGAAGGGACTAAATCCAGTAGGTGACCATGCCTCTTGATGAATTGGGAATTTTCAGAAACTTGAGAGACAAATTCCTTAAGCTTAGGAGGTATTCCTACAAAGTTGATCCGGATAGTATTCCTACGAGCAGAAGTCATGACCTGCAACAAAGAACAAAGATAAATCCTTTGGTCCTTGAAATGGTTAGTGAAAATGCCATGCTTATGATGTCATGATGTTATGATGTTATGTTCAATCACAAATATGTGGCACACACAAATAAGTCACACCATAGCCCTAGGTTTAGAGGCTTGCATGAGGTTTAAAGGTAAGTACCCTCCCCTGAAGTTTAATTGGTTCATCCTGTCCTATAAAGTAACCAGGTTCTAAGGGATCTCAATATCATTGATCCTTCACAAGGGTGGTTGTTCAGTAGGCAACTTACTTGCCAACCAAAACCCTCCAAGTTTAGGATCTCAATGAGTGTAGTATCGAGTATCAACTAACTTCAGTCTTCACCAAAGCCGGTTATCTCACTACTTTCTAAAGGACAAGATGGGATGACTAGGGTTCTAAAAGTCAGTTAGTGTATTGACAACATATGGAAGCCTCATATTATCCTCAACTTGCTTAAGGAACATAAGCACCAACCAAGAAGTCAAATTAACTATGGCCACCAGATCAACCATATCGGTATACGACGTACAATTTCCTTGGTCTATTGCCATTTACCTAGGGTACACTAGATCCGGGTTAGGATCTTTTACACATAAAGCCCAACAAGTAATATAAAGCAAACAAAGCAAGCAATTTAAAGTGATCTAATTCCTAAGGGTACCCCTCTTTTATTAAGATCCCCAGCAGAGTCGCCAGTTCTGTAACACGGTGGGAGAACTGACTTCCTATAAATGTTGCAGATAGCAAGAGTCGCCACCAACTTTTATTTTATCCAAAAGGAAAGGATATAAAAGAACAGGAAAGACCTTAAAAAGATTTTGAGTTCGGGGGGTAGGTTATATAAAGGGAAGGTGTTAGCACCCTTTATATCCATGGTTATCCATGGGCTCTTAGTTACTTAGCTCACTTAAATTGTTTTTGAAGAGTGTAGTGTGTGATTAGAAATTTTTCTAAGTACTTTGTAATGATCCTCGTATGGATGTATACAAAGACTTGTTTTTTGAAAATTTGTTTGAAAAGTGTGGAGTAAAGAGTATTTTGAAAGGTGAGCAAGTAATTAAGAGAAACCTACCCTATATTAAGTCTTTATTGTTCTTATGTTCTTTCAATGGTAAGACTATCCCTATTATTAAGGAATAGGTAGTCATTACCTTGGATGTAATTAAGGGACATGTGTAGGGACATCTGAATATAGGCAACTGTAAGGTGTCTTTAGCAATTCGTAGGGACTTATCATCTTTTATTCGGAGGGACAAGATCATTTATCGTAGGCAACCTCGAAGGGACTTGATCTTATAGAATGAAGGGACTTGATGATATTTGTGAAGGGACTTTGCTTAAAACACATTACTTGACCTTTTGAAATATGCAACTAAGAGGCAACCCTAGAAAGTGCAAGATGGCGATCAAAGATCGACTTACGTGTGTGCGTGTTTATATTCAAATATTTATCTTATTTAAGTTAATTATTCTAAGTTAATTTTAATTACAAATATGTTATTCACACCCTAAAATTACTAAGCATACAGCAAATATATTCATAATAAAAAATAAAGCAAAAATATAAACCTAAACTATTACAAAGCTTCGGGACAATTACAATATAATCGAGAAATATAATAAAGATAAATAATAATAAATAAGCAATAATATCAATAATAATAAGAAATAAGAATAAAGGTTAGAAAAATAAAAATAAAAGAAATAAGAAATTAGCAAAACAAATTAATATTAGAAAAGATTTTTTTAGATTTAATTATGAAAATAGGTTTTAATAATGATAAACAAATACTAAATTATTCACATATTTAAAAAAATGATTAATGATTAATTATAGTTTATGAAGAAAATTAGGTTAAATTTTAAAGATAAGAAAAATTAGGGTTAGGGTTAGGGTTATGAAAATTAGGGTTTTTGGTTATTAATCTAAACCTAATTAATTTATTTACAAAAATATATACAATAATAATAATAAATATAAATTTATAAATATAAATATAAACAATTTGATTTTAAGAAAATAAAGTTTGAATTTTAAAATATAAATTTTTTGTAGAAGAAAATATTATAAAACATTTGTTTAGAAATTGTTTTTTTAAGAAATTAAATAAATATAAAATAAACAAAAACAAAAAAAATTGAGGAAAAAGAACATACCTGGGGCTGGGATTCGAACCCAGGCCCTAGGCTTTCCACACTCTAGACCAACAACGTTACCACCAGGCCATGCGCGTCTTGGCCTTCATGATAGGAGTAATAATCCTTTTATTATAAACCTGTAAAGATCACATAAAACACAAAAAAAACAAAATGGCCTAGGGGGGATTCGAACCTAGGACCATCACAATTATACACAAACACACAAACCAGCTGAGCCACATGGGACGCGTTCAACATACAATCACTAATAAAACATTATATTTTAAAACAAGTTTTTGAATTTTAATTTTAGCGCCAATTCATCATCTTCTTCCTTGGAATTTCGCAGGATTTCCTGCGAATTTTGTTGGGAACTCTCCTGCGATTTTTCCTGCATACGAAAACCTAAAAAATTCATAACATCTTATATACATACGATTTTGCCAAATTGATCATGCCAACATGATCAATAAAGTTCACTTAACTTATATATGTTATTAGAATGCATTTATATTAGCCGAATCAAGAAACCCTAATTCAAAGCTTGAAACCCTAACATGGCATTCTAGGATTTAGTCACTGTTTCTCCAAGGTTCTTGCCCAGAATCCATCCAAACATGATACCAAACAAAGTTAGAAGCACAAAAACAATTGATAATGAATAAATTAATGGAATCGAAAATAAAATAAAAAAGTCAAGAACATGTGTTCGGTTTCCACTATATATGAGGTTATGGATGTTTATGATGGTGTAGATAGTATCAAGAGAGCCCAAGGATCATGTCTATGTCCTTAGATTACCTTAATTCAACCTACAAATAAGAATCCGAAAATTTAAATTTTAGTGAAATTTTTGAATGTGAAAAGTGTTCTTGGAGTTGCCAAAATCGTGTGTTTGTGATTGTATTCACTTGTATACATACAGTAGAAGCAAATTAGGTCAGAAAGTTGTAGGTTTATGGGCTTTATAGAGATTACTTGATCATGAAGATTCAACTTGCTATTTTGGTCAAAAAATCATACAAATCCTTTCCCCTTTGGTTGAGCACGAATTTGAATCTCTTAATCTGTTTTAAATCATGTTTATGAGTTTCTAGAATGAGAATCATATCAAATATTGAGCTTTTCATATTTTATTTTGATTTAAAATGATTTTTAATGTATAAAATCAAAATAAATCAAAATAAAATTAATAAAAATCTGAATAAATGATATTTGATTCGTGCATGATGTCATGGTAGATATTGGGTCATAAAAATGCAAGCCCATGTGGAAAGAATTGGTTCTAAGACCCCATTTGCTCAATAAACCTCTCAAAAATCTCCCAACTTTGCAAAGACACAAATCCCTCAATTTTAAGGCTATGAAGGTGTTCTTGGACATTTTGGAAAGCTTAAAGAGTCCTCTAACAAACCTCTTTGGTCTCATGTCCATATCTTTGACCATTTTCACGTTATGCCCTTTGGAAGATGTTGACCTTTTGTTGACTTTTAAAAAGACCTATAATGTCTTAGCCCATACCTTCCAAATGAAGCATTTTTGGGCTTGGCTTGTGAGACCCAAAGTTGTAGAGAATTCAATTTCCTTCAAAATGAGATTTGGATGGGAATTTTTTGATGAAGCATGTGAAAGTTATGGCTGGTCAAAGTTCAGTTGACTTTTCCTTTGAAAACCCTAATTTAGAAACTCCTGCTTCTTGATGATCTGATATCTTCTTGATGAATCATGATCAACCCTTGATCAAATGATGAATTTTACTTCATAAACTTGATGTTGGCAAAAAATCATGAAGTTTGACTTTGGTTTGACCACAGTTGACCTCAGTTTGACTTTTTAACTACTTTGACTGATTTTAGCCTATTTGATTATTTGACTGAGCAAACCTTTTGGGAAAGGCTTGAAACTTGACATAGGGATTATTGAAGACATATAAGATTTTATGAAGCTCACTTGAAGCCTTGGAAATCCATTTAGCCTGATGAAATCCAAAACCCTAGTTTAGGGTGCATTTCTTAGGAGGATGCTTTGTCTGAGGGAATTGTCAAACTTTCTGACTAATTGTGAACCTTGTGAACCTCTTGAGATATCTTGTGAATCTTGTGAACCTTGGGACACCTTAGTACACAATGTCTTGTCTAGGTGAGGGAAAATTTTGGGGTGCAACACCTGGTCGATATTTTCAAGGACCAAGCGATGATGGATAAGTATCTCGGCGACTCTTCTCCTTCTCCAGGCACCAAATCTTCCACTAACCCTCCGTTGGACAATAGCAAGAAGAGGAAGCATGACGACCATGATTCCTCTCCATCCGACGAAGCGAGTGGTCCTTCCAGAGAGAGATTCACAATGCCCTTGTGCTATCTTCGAAAGAATATTTTTGATGAGGAGGATTCTATGGTCGTTCTTAAATTGGATGCGGCCACTAGCTTGGCTACTGACCCAAAGACGAGGAGGAAACTTCTGTGTCAGGATGCATCAACTATGATAAGGGTGTTAGAGGTTGCCTTGGCCCTTGGTGATGCGGAGACCTATCCTCTCAAAGACTTCAAGAGCTTAAAGGACAAGTACACCGAACTTGAGATAGAGAATGTTTGGCTGGAAAACACATTGTCGACCCTTCAAGGTGAGTATGAGGCTAACGTCGAACTTATGAAAGATCTGTACCAGACGAGGGAGAAGATGACCAAAATTTATGGGGAGAACTAAAAGCTCATGTAGAGGGTCACTAAGTTGGAGATTTCAATGACTATCGATGAAAAGGAGAAAACCCTGAAGACTCGGGGATACCCGATTGCTCGAATCCACACTCTCGAGAAGGATAACTTGGATGTAGTAAAGTTTGGGTTCAACGTTGTTGTAAAGAAAATCGGGGTCATAAATTCTGAAGTCCAGCTTATCACTAGTGGAATTTGTCCTCTATATCAAGTCATTGACGACCAGGTGGTTCCTCATGAGTTTGGTTCTCCAGTCGGAGATGCTTAGTTTTTTCTTTTTTGACAATATTTCTAATATTTTGGTCATTGGGCTATACCTATTTATATAATATTTTGACAATTGTCGGCCTTGTGGTCAACTTATTTGATATATGTTGTTTATTCTCGACAATGTATGCTTTGTTTTGCATTCTATTTTTCTTGTAGATGTATGTTTTATTTGTTTTAAACATTGTTGTTTGCGAGTTATATTCGCTAAGTACAAGATTTTTCTCGACGCATAGTGATTCTCGACATTTTAGGATATTGATGGACGCATGACTAGGATTGCGGTCAGGGTCCTGGTCTCGTGGGGCTTGAACTTTCCCATCGCGAGCTGAGTGTTCTGCCTTGCTGATACGTCAACGAAAGAGCTTGGTTGAGGTCTCCCCATTAAGCAAAGAATCTGCTCGTTAAGGGGTTCAAACTTGTTTTCAATATGAATTTGGGATGTAGTGCTTGTACCAGGGCACACTTCCTTTGTCGGGCTATTTCTCCCCATTGTAGGGCAAGACTGTCGGTAGTCAGGCCTGATCATCTGGACTAACTATAATATTGTATTAACTTTTTAGCATTCTGTTGTCGAGCATACGATTCTCCATCTAAATGCTCGAGGTAGCAGGCCCCGTTGCTTGGTTTTGATCGGACTGTAGGGGCATTCCCAGTTTGCGATCAGTCTGCCTTCGCATGAATATTTTTTATTTCTGCATAAGACTAGACTGCCGATTTAAAACTCGCGCTTTATGACTTTAGCGTCATGACACAACATTATCATTTGTTTTAGCAAAGCTTCGCGGAGGGCTGACCCTAATCAAATCTCTTCGACTAGGACGAGCTCCTATTATATTGCTTCATTGTTTATTTCCTCGTCGAGAGGAGATTGTATTCATCTTGAAGGTTCTCTGATTTTCACTGGGATCACTTCCTCGGCCTAGAAAGCTAGTCGGAAAGGAGTTTCCTCATGGTCGAGTATGGTATCATTCTCTAGGCCCAGAGAAAAATGTGTAACGCCTCGACCCATCTCTTTTTAGCTTCACTTAACAGTTGTTTCAGACCTCGAATGATTACTCTATTTACTGCCTAAGCCCACTATAGCGGTAAAAATCGTGAGTGTAACCTATTGATTAACTTAACTCAAGAAAAAAAGAGTCGCCACCACGCTTTTATTTTATTCCAAAAGGAAAAGGAAAAAAGAGCGAATAAATCCTAAAAATGAATCTAAAAGCAAAAAGCTAAAGAAACAAACAGAGAATGGGTAAGGGGGTTGGTTACAAAATGGGAAGGTGTTAGCATCCAAAATTTTTGTGGTACTCCACAGAAGCCCTTTGAAATATTTATGCTTTTGGTTTGAAAATGGTTTGTTAAAAGAGAGTGAGGGGATGAGAAAAGAATTAATTTTTAATGTTTTTGTGTTTGAAGAGGTTTACCACCTCATGCCTACGTACCCACAACGTGTAATGTAAGATCAAAACCCCGTAGTTCTTGGTAAAAATAGTGAAAATTGGTTGGTATTAATTGATTTTAATAAGTAAAGACAATTTGTCATTTTCAAGTGGAAAGCCTCATAAATCTACCATGATAATGAGGACATGGACTCATACATCATTATCGGGAGGGCGCCAACTCAGATAAATTCGATGAGTAAGCCACTAAACCTCCACAAATAACAAGAGACTCAATTACATCAAACTACAACCATGGAGATTGCGAGACTTTCACCCGACTAGAAAAAAATAACTCATAGTCTAAACTTGAAAAGAAAACAAAAGAGTGCACAAAGGCACAAAACAACTTGAGTGAGTCTGTTTTTTTTTGAATTGAAGTCAACATGATTAAGTTAATTGACATTTATTAAAAGAAAATAATGAGTAAAAAGTCACTTGACAAAAGTCAAGGTTTGAATTATTAAAGTGGTAAAGGTTTTAAAACAAGAATCCTTTGAAAAAGGGAGAAGGTTTTGAAAATTAAAAAAAGAGAGGAGATGAAAAGGCTACCCTAAAAATAAAATAAAAGAGATAAGTGAGGAAAGATCTAACCACTTGAAGATGCTTCCAAGCATATGCAAAAAGTGTTCCATCCTTATAAGCACAAGCTAGAAAGTGGCCAAATAAAGGCTAAGGTACCAATTCCATGATGATCAAAGCAAAGGGAAGGTGTCCTAGGATCTAAGTCCAATGTAAAGGATAGTAACTATAGTCCAATATTAGGAGCACAATTATTTTAGAGCTTTAAGCCTTTTATTAATTTTTTTGGTGTCCAAAGGACAAAAAGAAAAGAAAAGCACAAAGATATAATGATGTAAACATAAACATGATAATGGATGATATAAAGGCTAAGGTACTTATTCCATGATGATCAAAGCAAGGTGTCCTAGGATCTAAGTTCAAAACTCCAAGTCCAATGCAAAGGATAGTAACCATAGTCCAAGATTAGGAGCACATGTTTTTTTAGAGCTTTAAGCCTTTATTAATGTTTTTGTTGTCCAAAAGACAAAAAGAAAAGAAAAGCACAAAGATATAATGACATAAACATAAACATGATAATGAATGATATATAGCATAATAAAAGTAAAGATGAGAAGGGAGCAAGAGATAAATAAAAAGGATAGAGAGAAAGAAGGAAATAAAAGGAATATAATAATATACAATAATGCGGTGAACTTAATCATCCACAAAAGTACAAAGCTCAAAGCTCAAAGCGACAACCGAATTCCGTCTCGCGTTTTGCACTATATGGCTGACCTATATATTCAATTCATTAGTTGAAAAAACTTGTCAAAAGATTGATAAAATCAAAGCCTCTACAACAACAAGTTTGAGAATTATAAACTTAATACAAAGACCAACCATGCTTGGGTTTATGCAACCAATCAAGGATCGGGCCACGAAAGTACAAATGCCGATAAGGATTGAGAGGGACAAATGTAGCACTATGTTAAGCAATCGCCAAGTAACTTATATAGAAGTCACCCTACAGTAAAGCCAGTCAATACCAATTAAGGTAACTATTATTTGTGCTAATTCATGTTAGATGAACAAAATATAAGTTGTCATCCGATAACAATGCCACACGAAAAGAAAATAGGTAGCAATTTAGTCTTGATTATGAATTCAACAAGGAATCCCATAATCCATAAGATTTTCATCAATAAAAAATAAAAAAGGAGAATTAAAGGAAGGGGGTAGAGAAGAACCAAATTGAAATTCAATTTTAAAGTCCTTCCATTTTTAATATTAACCGCCTTTAATTGGTAGATTCAAGCTTGAAAAACATATCACTAATCCAAAGCACCTCTCATGAATTTAACAATTCATTTGAAGATAGATTTGAATTAATGAATGTTAATCCACTCTAATCAATATCCGAAGTCCATTGATATTAAAGAGGAATAAAAAATGTAGTCCAAGGTTAAAATAAGAAAGGAAGGGAAGAAGAAGAAAAAGAAACCAAAAAACACCCCCAATACAAAGCAAAAACCATATCCAGATCTGTGCAAATCGATTGCACCAGTATTCAAATCGATTACATTGAAGAAACTCAAATCCAGGACAAAAAACATAGTGCAAATCGATTGCACCAGTGTGAAAATCAATTGCAAAGGGGTAAAATTTTTTTTTTGAATAAAAATAATGCAAATCGATTTTCACAAGATGCAAATCGATTGCACACTGTTCTATTTGCAAAAATCAGCATTTAAATGGAAAAATCCATGTTTAGTCATTCCTTCAAACACCATATGCTCATGGATTTAACTGAGCACAAATTTTCCTCTAAATCAATAGAAAATAATACCAATAAGAATACAATGGAAAAATCCAAATATCAAGTAACAAGAATCAACCAATATCAACATTATTGATGATGAAGATGAAGGTGTAACAATGGTGTGAGATGCATTACCATTTCAAGGATTAGAACAACTCCAAATTACTCCACAAGCAAGCTTGGTATACTAAAATTGATGAATAAAAATGAAAAGGTTGAAGGTTTAGCTCAAAGTTAATCAAGATTTCAATGTGAATTCTTGATAACTTTCTGTAACACCCCAAAATTTGCCCTCTTATTTATTACCAATTTCAAGTAGTTTATGCTTCATCTCCACATCATATCCTTTCATACATTGCATAAATCATAATAATAATAAAAATAAAGCATGCATTATAGATTGACTCACATGGCATGTGATTAGGTGTTTTTCAAGTGATAATTTCAATTATCAGGTCTCATAAGGAAAATAAGCTTAGAACAAATGATTGAAGCCGAATATCTAATATTTCCCACCAAAACAAAAGAAAAGAGGGAATTTCAAATTTTGAACTAAGTAACCGGTTACCACCCTGGGAGTAACCGGTTACCACGTGAAATTTTGCCAAAAAATTCATTTTTTTTTACATGGAGGGATTTTCCATATTTTTTACTTCAACTTTGTACTTCATTCTATCTTTCCCAAGGGAATATTCTAGTAGAATCCACCACTTTCCAAGGGAAGGTTCTATAAGTTTTTCTTAACTAACTCCTAAGCATATTCCCAAACCTCATTCTCAAGCTAATTTCCTAACCTCACTCCTAACCCAAAGCACATTCAAAACCTAAGAGGTATATAAGCATTTTTTGCTCCAAACCTCACATCAACAATTTATTTTTTCACATTTTCTCCCATCACTCTCATTTTTCTCTCACTTTTCTCTCATTTTTTCAAAACCTCAGACAAAGCTACATCTTCCAAATTTCTTCAAGTTTTGCATTAAAACTTGAAGAATTTGAAGCTAAACCTCAATCGTTGCATTGATTTCATGGATTATTGAAGGATTTGTTACTGTTTTGGTGTTGAATTCACATCTTGGAAGTGATACTTGGAAGAGTTCACTAAGGATTTTGTCAAATCTCATTTATTTTGCATATTCTTTGAGAAGAGCTTTGGATCTCAGGATTTCTCGTCAATAGTGTGTTGATCTCTCTTTGCAACAATTACCAAAGCAAACCTCAGCTTTGTAGGTTGGTGAAACTCATAATCACTTTTGTTTTAAGTTATTTCGCATTGTTTCGACATGTGTGTTTATCGTGTTTTGTTGATTTTTGATGCATTAATTAATTGGATTATTAGGTTTTAGGATCTTGATGTGTTTGTGGTTCAAATTAGTGTTGTATTGGTGCATTTAGGTGTAAATTTCGTGTTCATGTGATTTGCAATGCATTAGGAACTTACTTGAATAAGCTTTTGCTGAATTTTCCTTGAAAATGCAGAATTTTTGACTCTGGTCCTAGACTAACCGGTTACTCCCCGGACAGTAACCGGTTACTCAATGTATTTTTGTGTAAGAACCTACTTTTTTGAACTAACTAACTGGTTACCCCCGGGTTGGTAACCGGTTACCACCAAACCACAATGAAAGATTCTGGAATTTTCTTGCATTTTTGTTATCCATTCCCCCTCCAATCATCATGGATATTTAGTATATGATTATATGGAATTTTTAGGAGCTATTTTGGTGTTGGTTTGTGTATATTCAATATCTTTTGACACGCATGTTGTTTATTTCCGATTTTTGGCATAATTGCGTATTTGTGCTCATGGTGTGTTGTGAATGTTGTTCACATGTTTGAACCTCATTGTTGGCATGATAATAATGGATCAAAGTTCTATTTTATGTTGCGTTCATGTTCGATGCACATTCTGGACACTCATGGGCATAATTGAAAATGTTGCATATTGCTTTATAAAGGTGCATAATCCATGTATGCTTGCACACATTCTTGATGCATGATTGCCTTGTGTTTTCATTGTGTTGTTAATACTAGAATTAGATAGAATGCACTGTGATTCATGTTAACATTTTGTGGTTTCTTGTTTGCATTAAGTGTTCACCTTTTGAAAATGTGCATTATCCTTTTGTTTGCAAAAGATTTTTTGATGTAAAGTGATTGAAATATTTGCCTTTACATATGTCCATGTTCATATTAATCATGTTGCATTCTTTCATGTTGTTATTTGGTGCATCTCCATGTGTTGTGATACATGCATTTACATGTTAAAGGATTTAATTCTTCAATGCATTTCATTGTTGCATTTCTGAACATTAGCTGTTAAATGTATGCTGCCATGCCCTGTTTTTACACTCTTAACACCCATTGCCATGCTATTAGGTAGCTTTAATAAGCTGTTTGTATGAAATTTGCATATGATAATTGATTGTATGCTGAAGCGCTATAATAGCTTCTGACTTGGGAATTTATCTAACCTTTAGGTACCCTTAGCTTTAGGTTTGAGCCTAATTTGAACCCTAATCATTTTAGGAGGTGTTTAATGCTTAATTGTATTTTTTTTTTATCATTGTTGATTTCATAAACCATTGATTTTACTAACCTTTTCAGGGTCTAATGGTAAGTATGAAGAATGTGGGTGTGCATCCACATTCTACCTTCTTCCTTCCTCTTTTAAGCTTTCAATTTGTGTGATTGCGACAAGTATTTTATACTTCTTTGACATTGCATTTATCTTCATCCTTTTAAGTTCTTATCTCATCTTTAATCCTTGAAGTGAGTTATAAATTTATCTTCTCTTCTATTTTAGGATTAGAATACCACACATAACCATTAGGATTTCCATCCATGATAACATAGGGTTGGTCTTAGTCTCCCTTAGAGTTTTCCTTCTCTCTCCATTTGAGTATTCTCTCTCATCTCAAAAAAACTCAAAAACACATAATAAAGGTTGATTTCTCTTCATGTGCCAAGAGCCTTATGCCATGGGATGCTTGCATTCATCCCACCTCGGGGTGAGTTATAAGTCATCTAGAATGTTGAATAACTCTAAGCATGAAGTTGTATCGCAAATAAAACCAAAAACACTTATTCATTAAAACAACCAAAATACTTAATAAAGGAAGTAAATGATTGTGCTTAAGTCGTGAATCATGGAAATAAGTTTGAGGATATCCCTCATACTTAGTGGGCTTCATTATCATTCGATCTTGGAGTGATGTATGAAGTACATACTCCATTGTAAGAGACTTTAGTACAATCTCTTACAGAAAGCACTCGAATAAAAAGCTTCTAAAAAGCTCCAGATCAATAATAAGTGTCTTTCCTACATGAATTCTTTTTTCATCTCCTTCATTCTAAAACGAAAGAACTCACTTCGACTTGTCTTTTGCAAGAAGGTAACACATTCGTTCCAGACGAGCCTGTAACACCTGAGCGTCGGCATAAGCAGTTCAATCCTTAAAAACACAAACAAACAAATTTCATCCCTAGTTAGGTTAACTACATCTCTCTGATTCTCATTCCTGATGAGATACGTAGGAAGTGAGGTAGGGCCCATTTGAGCACAATTCTTTCTTTTTCCTACAATGTTTCTCATTCTCTTCTCGCTCCCTTTCTTTCTCCAGTTCCAGTTTAGCAGCATATGAAGAAAATACTAACACTCTTTGAGAAGTGCAAGCAAGCGTAGATCTCGTCGAGTATGACGAACATGAAGGGGTGCTAATACATTCCCTTCACGTAACCGACTCCCTTAACCATTCTCTCTGGTTTGCTAGACCTTGTTCTTTCCTTTCTCTCTGGTTTGTGTAACATTAACTTTCCCTTTCCTTGGGATAAAAATGCCTGGCTGACGACTCTTCTTCTTTTTCTGTGCCACTTTCGTGTTTGTACTAGGATGAAAATCCAGGGAGCGATAGCTGGAGGCTCTACTGAGGAAAGTTGACCTCTTTCTGGTCCCTCCCCTTTTTATGAGTCACTCCTAGAACTTGTATGTTTAAAGTCCATTTGGTACTTTACATTTATGCTTTCAGCTACTTTATTTATGTTCATTTATGCGTTTACTGCATTTACATTTATTTACTGGCATATACTGGTTGTACTGGTTTTATTTAGTGGGTTGGGAGTTCTGAGAGATGAGCCCATGACCCAGGCTCGAGTATACACTTAGGATTAGCATGGTTTCATGTTACTCCACATGCTACTTCAGTATGAGGTTGTGATGTGAAACCAGAATTTAGAGGAGGCTCTTTCGAGAAAATTTTACTCTATGAGTCTCCCACTTTGGTAAAGCTATCTCCCTGAGCTGTAGATTCTGGAGATCGTTCATTGAGAACCTTAGTGGAAACACCTCCCTCCAGTGGTGACAGTGGCAGGCCATATTTGTTGGCAAACCTACTCGCACCCGAGGGCCCACTGGGAACTTGCATAGGTTGACCTTGTTCTTTCATGAGAACCTAATTAAAACATTCCTCGTATGGCGATAGTATTGTACCCTTCGGGATGAATGTACTTTTGCCTCTCGACCTCAGTGCTTGAAGCTATGAACTTGTGCGAGATTCTGTCCGTGGGATTAGTGGAGACTTCCTCGTTTAATAATAATACCAAACTAGAAACGGTGACCGTATTATTTCTCCTCGACCTAAGAGTCAGAGAAGTTAATCCTTAGCACCACATGTGAGATTGGGAGGGGTTTGCAGGTAATATTGACCTCAACATACCTGTTTACGTTTGTTTTTCTCATGATTCAGATTTCTGATTGTGATATTTATCAGCCAGTCATGTTCCAGCAAACCAGATACCAGTACAACAATGATATTCCAGGAGTGATCACATGACCATGCATTCATAACATCATTTTCATAATTGCATCATAACAAACATGTTTATTCATTTACAGGGGTCACATCTTTTCACCTTGGTTCCATAGCTAGACTTCCTTATTTAAGACATGAAGCCCGTCTGGAAAAGTAATGTTTCTTATCACTTCTTTGATCCAGAGATTGACATGTTACAGGGTATGATAGCTTTGATCACCACGAATTGCGTAGGTGAATTCAGAAAAGAGTATGGCGGCATTATGGAAATGGTTCACAAACTTTCAGATTTTGACAGGAGTGCCATCCATACTTTGCTCCAATTCTATGACCCATATTTGAGGTGTTTTACATTTCTATATTATCAGTTGGGGCCGACATTGGAAGAGTTTTCTATTATTCTAGGGACGTTTATCAAAGATCATATTCCTTTCTATTCTATCATGGTGAAACCGGATGAACTTGAGATTTCCAAAGCTCTTTATTTGAGTCGGGCATTAGTACAAAATGGGCTTGCCACTAAAGGGAAATTAACCAGTTTTCCTTTAAGTTTTCTACCAGCTATAGCAAAAGAATATGCAACCCATAATAAGTGGAGTACCGTTTATGTTGTCATTTCCTTGAGAGTCTATGGTATCATTCTTTTACCTAATGAAGAGAAGTTTGTGGACATCAATGACATCCGTATTTCCATGCAAAAGAACCTTGTACCAACTTTGTTGGGTGATTTTTACCACTCAGTCCATTACAAAAATGAGAAGAAACGAGGGGACTTTGTACGACGTTGTTCTCACCTAGTGCATAATTGGTTTATGAGGCATGTGCCTACTACTGGTGCTTTTGTGACTGCTATATCCTCGTTGAACTGCGCTAAAAGGTTGATGGGACCAAGGGCCAAAGACATAGAATGGTTAAACCACAGTTTAATGAAGAAGGATTTCATCAACATCTGCGGAAGTTAACCCAATGTGCCACTCGTTGGAGTTAAGGGGTGCATTAACTACAACCCTGTTCTTCTTAAGAGACAATTAGGGTACACTCTAGAAAACCCACCAGTGGAGAGAGATCAACGAGTCCTTCTATTTTCTGGTAGAATACAATGTAGTGCTGGTAGAACAGGCCATCGCTTCCTGGAGAAATATTCAGAAGCAAGGGACAGGTATTCTGGGTCGAAGTAACAACAAGTCATTTCCCCATTATGACGAATGGCTGAAGCGAAGGGTCGAGATTACCCTCCTTCCCTTTTCTTTAGAAGAACATGGGTACCCTGTAATGGACGAGCCAAATACATTTGTCAACATTGAGGAGTTCGACAAAATGAAAATGAAAAGAGACGAACTGTTAAAGCAGAACACTTAACTAAGAAAAGAGCTTACTAGGGTTGAGCACATCAAAATTAAGATCGAATGGAAGGCAAAAGGAGATGCTGAGAAACATGCTTCCATTTAAAAAAGGTTTGCTTCTGATTTGGATCGTTTTTCTAGATTTGAAGTCCCGACTCGGAGTTCTTCCAAGGAGCACATCGACACAAGAAATCAATTTGATCAAAAGACCCTGATGTTCGACAACATGAAAAAGAGGCATGATGCCTAAAAGGTTAAGAAGAGAAGGATAAATTCCTAGCCTAAGAAACCATAGAAAAGCAGAAGGAGAAAGATGAAGAAGTGGCTAATATGTTGAAAGCAAAAGATGCAGAACTTTCTAAAGCCATGGAGGATGTTGCTTACTACAAGCGTAGGATGGGTTATAACCAGAAAAAGCTGAAGAGGTTCAAAGACGAACAAACATCGACCAATGCATTGATTGAAGCACCGAAGTTAGGATCAAATGTTGGCTCGAGAAACCCGAGCACGGATTGAAGATCATAATGATGTAGTTGCTTAGTTGTTGTGAGACTATCATTAGGATTGTTGATGAATTCTTTTTGATTAATGTACTTCGGTTTATGACCTTTGATTCATGTATTTCAACATTATTAACACATGTGTATGCTTTATCTATAAATGGACCTTTTTCATCTATCGACCCATGTTGTTTCAACTTTATGGTTTCAACGATGTATCTCACACATCTATAGCACCCACACACTGGCTTCCGTATTCTCAGTATTGTATAGCTCATCTTCTTCACACACATCCTATATTGTCAACATTTTTTATCGTTTGTAGCAAATATCAGAGTGTCATTGTCCGATTCAACTTCGCAAAGATGGAATTAGGGGATGGGAGGACTATAGAATGAATAAACATGTCATAAGCATTCATTTCATGCATATCATTTCTTGCCTTTTAACAGGTCATCTGGGTTCCTAACTTATTTGATTATTTCAGGTAGGATTTCAAACCATCACACTCACAAGTACGCCACCCGACAGAATCAATAGTATGTTATGGATGTTTATAGACTAGGTTGGCTGAGCTTCGCCTACGCATGAATGAATTCAAGAACATGACGCAAGGGGTTGCGTTGTGGCAACAAGAGTTGCGGGCCTTTTTTCAAAGACTTGATGTACCACAAGTGGAGGTTCCAGGTGCTGGAGCCAATCTGGATGCATAAGGGAATCCCGTCAATGTCGCTGGTGCGCTTGCGGGAGCTGAAAGACCCCTACTCCGGTGGGTATTCCCATTCCAAATCCCCATATAGAAGATAACAAGGCTGATCAATTCTTCCTACTAAATGAGGACATGGGTTTTGGTTCTAGTGGAGGTCATCGTGAATTCCAAATGCTGGCAGAAAAAGTTTGGGCTCTAGAATGCAAAGACACTCTAGGGATTGACATTTTTGACATGGGTTTTATGCAAGGGCTGGTGATCTCACCGAAGTTCAAAGCTCCTGGGTTTGATAAGTATAATGGAAGTTCCTTACCTAAGAATCACCTTTAGGCCCACTACCGCAAAATCGTTGCTTACACCAAAGATGAAAAATTTTGGATGTAGTTTTTTCCGGACAGTTTGTCAAGTGGATCCCTGGAATGGTATATGAAACTAGAGAGGATAGCCGTCCACAACTTGAAAGAACTTGGGGAAGCATTCTTGAAACAATACCAATATAACATCAACATGGCTCCTAGTTGTACCCAACTGCAAAGCATGTCACAAAAGAATTCTGAAAGCTTTAAAGAATATGCACAAAGGTGGTGCAAGTTAGCTGCTAGAGTTCAACCACCTCTACTTGAAAGAGAAATGGTAGATCTTTTCATGGATACTCTCCCAATGCATATCATGGAGCACCTTACAGGGTGTTCATTAAGAAGATTTTCTGACATTATAATGGTAAGGGAAAGAATTGAGAACTGGATAAATCTAGGAAAGATCTAAAATAATAGTGCTTCCACGTACGAAACTAAGAAACGATTCTTGAATGGTCAGAAAAGAAGGGACTGAGAGGAAGGGGCAGTGTACGCCTAACGGAAGAGCGAAAATCAGGTCCCATATTACCAGACTGCAGCTGTCACTAGTCCACCCGCAACCAACCAACCTGTGCCACAACAACAACTAAACGTTTCTCGACAGGGTTATCAACCGAGGCCTAGGCTGCTCGAACGACATTTCGAGACTCCGCACATGTCATATTCTTAACTTTTGAAAATTCTTCTACAACTACAGATGATCCAACTCCAAACTTTACAACCACCAAAGCCGAGACAAATCCCAGATGGTTATGATACTAATGCTCGTTGTGAGTTTCACTCTGGTGCACTGGGCCATACGACTGAGAATTGTAAGGCTCTAAAACATAAGGCGAAAGACCTGTTGGACTCGAATTCTATTAATTTTTCTCCTACTCCTAATGGTCTACAGAATCCTATGCCCCAACATTGGAAATCCGTGGGGGCTATAGAAGATGGTGACAAGTTGAACTTGATATATGATGTCAACTCCATAAAAAATCCATTTTTAGCAGTGAAGGACTGTTTGTCAAAGAAGGGTTTATTCCAAGGTTGCGAGGAAGTTTGCCAAGATTGCGAGGAGACTACAAATGAGTGTGAAAAGTTGAAGACAAGTATTCAGATATTGATTGATGAGTGGGGCATTCAGTTTGATCATGTTTCTAAAGAAGAGGACGAGGTCTCTACAATGACCATATATTTCACCCGTGTTAAGATTCAAGCACCGACAAGGCCAACACCTATTACGATTACTGTTCCAGGACCTATGCCATATCAGAGCGAGAGAGCCATTCCATGGGACTATGGTGCTGAAGTCTATTGCAATGGTCAGAGGCAAGATACAATTACCTTAGGTACGATTCAATATCAAATTGAAAATGTAGGTGTAGGAGGTTTCACTAGAAGTGGAAGATTATTCGCACCACAAACATTGAGGAATAGTGGGGCATCACCAAGTGACAATGCAGAGGCCCTGGCTAAGGCCAAGGGTAAACAAGATGCGTCAGATGAAGTCCCTACTCCTGAAAATCACCTTTGAGAAGGAAGCTGAGGAATTCCTTCGAATAATAAAAAAGAGTGACTATAAAATAGTAGGCCATCTCTAACACACTCCATCCATAATTTCTATCATTTCCTTGCTATTGTGTTCGGAGTCTCACATGAATTCCTTTCTAAAGATTTTTAATAATTCCTATGTCCCTCATGAGATCTCCATAAGTCAGCTTGAGACTGTCGTTGCAAGTGTAAATTCAAGTCACAGGTTGGGCTTTATAGATTTTGACTTGACCACGGAACAACAAAATCATAATAGAGCTTTGCATATTTCCATGGAGTGCAAAGGATCTGTACTTTCACATGTGCTCGTTGACACAGGGTCCTCACCAAATGTGCTCCCAAAAAAGGCTTTGATCTAGTTGAACTATGATGGTGTGGTGCCCCAGCCCAGCGATCTGGTGGTCCATGCATTCGATGGTTCAAAGAGATCCGTATTCAGCGAGGTAGAAATCCCGATCAAGGTGGGCCTATAGGTCTTCAACATGACTTTCTATGTGATGGATATTCAACCTTCTTATGGTTATCTACTAGGATGCATGTGGATTCATGCAGCTGGGGAAATGTCTTATTCCTTACATCAGAAGTTGAAGTTCGTTATGGACGGGCAGATCGTTATGGTATGTGGATAAGAGGACATTTTCATAAACCATTTGTCTTCCTTAAAGTATATGGAGATGGATGGAGAATTATATGAAACTCTATGCCAAGCTTTTGAGCTGGTCAGAGTTGAAGCAGCGTCAGCATCAAGATCAACATCTGCAGAGAAAAAGAGGGGAATGTCTATTGCGTCATATAAACAAGCACTCATGGTGATTGAATCCGGTAATTGCGAAGAATGGGGAAAAATGATTGAAGTCCCCAAGAAGGAAGGGGCGAATTACTTTTTCCAGTGATGGATTGGTCGACTATAGCCGTATATGCGCCATTCAGGAGGATGGAGCTGACAGTGAGTGTGAGATAGATGATTGGATCAAGCCGAGTGTCCCAGGAGTGGAGCTCAACAACTGGTCGTCAGAGAATATCATCATTGTTACCTGCCAACAAGAGTAATCGTCTCGTGTTTTCTTTACTTTTGTAAGAAAGTTCTATGCCTTACCCAAGGCGTATCAGCTTGTTGTAAAGGAATTCTTGTTTTAACTATGCAATGTTTAATCATGAATAAGAATGGACGATTTTTGCATTCGTGATATGGTGTTCCCTGTATTTCATTTTTATTTCTTTAAATAATAAATGACAATGTACATTTTCGCTTTTCTCACACTCATTCTAAAAAAAGCATGAATTATCGTTCATCTAGATGCACCCATTGGGTTCCATCGATAACAATTTTGTTATGACTCGATATGACTTCGACAATCCAACTTACCAAGCTGACGAGGAAGGTGAAGAAGATTATGAATTGCCTGAAGAGTTAGCTAGGTTTAAAGCAAGAGGAGAGGGTGATTCAACCACATGATGAGGCTGTTGAAACTGTGAATCTGGGTACTTAAGAGGCTAAGAAAGAGGTAAAGATCGGGGACTCGTTAGAAGAATTCGTGAAGAGCCGATTGATTTCTATGATCTGAGATATGTTGATGTTTTCACCCGGTCTTACCAAGATATGCTAGGGCTTGACACTGATATTGTAGTGCACGGACTACCTCTCCAAGAAGATTGTCCGCCAGTGAAACAAAAATTGTGTAGAACTCGACCTGATACGACAATAAAGATCAAGGAAGAGGTTCAGAAATAGTTTGATGATGGGTTTTGGGTTGTTACGAGTTATCCACCATGGGTTGCTAATATTGTGTTGGTTCCAAAAAAGGATGGTAAAGTTCGAATGTGTGTTGATTACCGAGATTTCCACAGAGCTAGTCCCAAGGACAAATTCTCGTTTCCTCACATTGATGTGTTAGTCGACAACATAGCTCAATACTCGGTGTTCTCCTTCATGGATGAATTTTCGGGCTACACTCAGATTAAAATATCGCCAAATGACATGGAGACGACTACATTCATCATCCCGTAGGGAACCTTTTATTATAAAGTAATGTCGTTAGGTCTTAATAATGCTAGGGCAACTTACCAACGAGCTATGGTGAATCTCTTTCATGACATGATTCATCATGAGATCGAAGTCTATGTTAATGACATGATTGCGAAGTCACAAACTGAGGAAGAAAACCTGGTCAACTTAGCTAAGTTGTTGGACAGGTTGCGAAAGTTCAGACTGAGGCTGAATCTAAACAAGTGCACCTTCGGAGTGTGTTCCAGTAAACTGTTGGGTTTCATTTTTAGTGGAAAAGGCGTTGATGTTGATCCTACAAAAGTGAAAGCCAATCAAGAAATGCTTGAGCCTAGAACATAAAAAGAAGTGCGTGGCTTCTTAGGTAGATTGAACTACATTGGAAGGTTCATATCTCACCTAATAGCTACATACAAACCAATATTCAAGCACTTGAGAAAGAATTAGGCTGCCAGATGGAACAATGATTGTAAGGCGGCTTTCGGAAGAATAAAAGAGTACTTACAAGAGCCTCCAATCCTCATGCCTCTAGTTCCAGGGAGGCCTTTAATTATGTATCTTATAGTACTTGAAGGGTCAATGGGTTATGTTCTTGGTCAACGTGACGATACGGGCAGGAAGAAGCACATTATCTACTACCTGGGCAAGAAGTTCATAGACCGTGATTCCAGAAACTCAATGCTTGAGAAGACATGTTGCGCACTTGCATGGGCTGCTATATGATCGAGGCAATAAATGCTTACTCACATGACCTTATTGATTTCTAAGATGGATCCTGTCAAGTACATCTTTGAGAAACCAGCATTAACCAGAAGAGTCGCACATTGGCAGATGGTCTTGACTGAATACAACATTCAATACACTTCCCAAAAAGCCATCAAGGGAAGTGTATTGTCAGACTATCTTGCATAATAACCAATTGATGACTATCAGTCGATGAAGTTTTAATTCCCCGATAAAGACATCATGTTCCTCAAATCGAAGGATTGCGAAGAACCACTCTTGGAGGAGGGTCCAGACCCTGAATCCAAATGGAGTCTGATGTTTGATGGGGCCATTAACATGAATGGCAGTGGAGTTGGTGCCGTCATTATCACGCCGGAAGGAGTTCACATACCCTTTAGTGCTTGTTTGATTTTTGAATGCACCAATAATGTGGCAGAATACGAAGCTTGCATAATGGGAATTGATGAGGCGATTAATTTGCGAATTAAGACCCTTGATATTTTCGGTGATTCAACTTTGGTTATTAATCAGGTTAATGGAAAGTGGTTTGTTCATCAACCATATTTGATTCCATACAGAGATTACATGAGGAGACTATTGACATTCTTCACGATCGTAAAGCTTCATTATGTGCCTCGTGACAAGAATGAGTTAGTTGATGCCCTACCAGCCTTGTCCTCCATGATTAAAGTGCAACAATGGAATTATGTGCCCAGAATTGTGGTAGCTCGCCTCGAAAAGCCCGCTTATGTGTTTGAGGCCAATGTTGTTAACAATGATAAGCCTTGGTACTATGATATCAAATGTTTCTTGAAATGCCAAGAATACCTGACATGGGCATCCAGCAAAGATATGAAGACTCTGAGGAGGTTGGCTGGTGGTTTCTTCTTAAATTAGGACGATGTGTTATACAAGAGGAGCTTCGACATTGTTTTTCTTAGATACGTGGATAGACACAAAGCATACATGTTAATGCGGGAAGTTCACGAGGGATCCTTCAGTTCCCATGTTGGGGGACATGCCATGGCAAAGAAATTTTTGAGATCGGGGTATTATTGGATGACCATGGAATCCGATTGTAGCAAATACTCACGCAAATTCCATAAATGTCAAATTTATGTTGATAAGGTGCATCTGCCTCCCAATATTTTGAGTGGCATGTCTTCTCCTTGGCCCTTTGCAATGTGGGGAATCGACATGTTCAGAAAGATCGAGCCTACTACTTATAATGATCATCGCTTCATTCTGGTTTCCATTTACTACTTCACCCAGTGGGTGGAAGCGACATCTTATGCTAATGTCACCAAATAGGTCATAGCTCAATTTATAAAGAAGGACATCATTTGTCGATACAAAATACCCGAAAGAATCATTACTAATAATGTTTCCAATCTCAATAACAAAATGATGGTGGACTTATATCAGAATTTCAAAATCGAGCCTCACAACACTTCTCCATACCGCCCAAAGATGAATGGCGCCGTCGAGGCGGCCAACAAAAACATCAAGAAGACTGTACAAAAGATGGTTGTGACTTACAAAGATTGGCATGAGATGTTGTCGTACTCACTGCATGGGCACCGAACCTCCATACACACATCGACTGGGGCAACTCCATTCTCGCTAGTGTATGGTATGGAGGTAATCCTACCATTCGAAGTTGAGATCCCCTCCTTGAGGATAATGATGGATGTTAAGCTCGATGAAGTTGAGTGGCTTCAGACCAGATTCAACCAATTGAGCTTAATCGAAGAGAAATGCTTAGTAATTTATTGCCATGGACAATTGTATCAGCGACAGATGAAACATGCGTTAAATTATAAAGTATGGCCTCAATGTTATATACCCGGGGACTTAGTGTTGAAAAGGATACTTCCTCCTCTAACAAATCACATGGGTAAGTGGACTCCCAATTATGAAGGACCATTTTTGGTTAAAACGTTCTTCTCGGGTGGATCCTTGATGTTAACAACCATGGATGGAGAAGACTTTCCATCCCTTGCCAATGCAGACACAATAAAAAAATACTTCGGATAAAAGGACCCGCTGGACACACAAAAAAAGTCTAGGAAAAAAAGGGCATCCCAGCGAACCACACAAAATGATAAAAAGGTTTGGGAAAAAATTAGGGATATACAACGAAAATAAATGTACACCTGGTAAGTGGAAAATCTGCAAGGGCCACTTAGGAAAAAATGGGTATCCCGGTGCATTAAAAACCCGCAAAGGGCAGTCCATGCAAAAGAGGGATTGAAACGAACAACTGCGATCTGCATAATCTATGATTCATCATCTACAACAATGGATAATCTAAAGGTTAAGAATTAGTCCAATTGTCTTCCTCAAAAAGAGGAGTATGCAAAGAGTCTCGAGGACATATGTCATAGCCGAATTGGAACTTGATGGGATCCAATTTCACATTTCCATTAGGATAGTTTATTTATTTTTCCTTTTGTGCAATTTCCTCTTTCCAGGAATTGCCTCATGATGAAACTTCTATTCAGGGCCACCTTTCAATCAATAAATTGCATTTCATCCAAATAGCTCTTGTTATTTTTATTTTCATTTACCATTTTTGAATGCAAAAACGTCTGAATTTTGTGATAGATATTGCATTGTGAAGACATTGATATCTTATAATACATACTTAAGAGTGAAACACTTGACATATACTTTAATTGGTGAGTGACATGGATGGTAAACTCATACCATAAACCTAGGGCATGTGGACTTATCTAATCCTCTATTTTGCAGGAACTATCAAGCGCGTTCACTAATGTGCAGGTACGGGGTAAAAAAGAAAGTCGGCTCCAACATGGGACATCCATGGTTCTAGTCCATAACATGCTTCATTGATCATGATTCTCTAGTAGGTCTCAATGGATTACCTTTCTCCAACAGATCAACAAAATGTTGATATCCCCAAGCCGAGAGTCTTCCTCCAATGGAGAGGTATTCTCCACAAGAGTCTTCTTATCCCCAGTAGTACATGAGGATTCCTTATTCCCTAGTAGTGGCAAAGGAAGTGAGAAGTTTGACGATTTTCCTTCCTGCACGATGTTGTTCACAGTCTTCCCCAAACAAAGCCCAATCTTCATTGGCATCTCTCTTCAACAGAGGACTTTATGCCTGAGTGATTCCCTAGTAGATTGTTTTCTCAGCAGAGTATCAACATATCCTTTCCTTAGCCAAGTAAAAAGGTTGTCAATTTCCCAACATAATTCTATGGGTGGCGTTCTTCTCCAAATAAGTTCCTGTCAGGGGATACCTTCCCCAGCAAGGTCATCACACTTCAACTTCTCAAAGTCCAATTTATTTTGGCACTTGTGGCAGCTCAGAGCCTGTATATCATTAGCATCCTCACAAATAGAGATGTTATTCCCCACAGGTATTCATGAAATCAGATCAGTGATTACTTCTCCCCAGTAAAGTCGCCAGAGATACCTATTACCTCCTTATCAGGTGGTCACCCTTGCACTTGTATTTAGTAATCGTAATTACATTTGTATCCTCTAAAGTGTAGAATTTCTATCATTATGGAGCATTACGCCATGGAAAAATTCAAACATACGCATACGAAGCATAAGCTAGCATCGATACCTTACACGAAAGCCCGAAACTGTGAATCGTCATTCATACCAGAATATCCCCATAGAGAATGCCTAGCACATTCCCAGACATAATTTCAAGATAACCCAAGGGCCGTAGATTTTTTAATATTACCTTGATATATTTGTTGTCCCCAGCGGAATCATCTTTCGTGATATCCCTTGTTTCAAGTCTACCTTCGACTTAGTCTTACTTCTTCAAGCCCACCTTTGGCTTGGTCTCGTATCCACGTCTGAGTCTACCTTCAGCTTAGTCTCATTCTTTGTATGTCTACCTTTGGCATAGTCTTACGTCTCGAGTCCACCTTTAGCTTGGTCTCGTATCCTTATTTGATTCTACCTTCGGATCAGTCTCATTCTTTCTAAGTCCACCTTCGACTTGGTCTTACCTTTTCTATTTCACCTTCGGCTTGATATCAAACCTTATCGTAAGTCTAACTTCGGCATAGAATTACGCTCAATTCCACCTTCGACTTGGTCTCATATTCGTGTTTGAGTCTACCTTCGGCTTAGTCTCATTCCTTCTAAGTCCACTTTCGGCTTGGTCTTACTTTTTCGAGTTCACCTTCGACTTGACCTCAAACCTTATTGTAAGTCTACCTTTAACATAGTCTTTCTTTTTTGATTTCAGTATGGTCTTGTATCAGTGTTTAAGTCTACCTTCGGCTTAGTCTCATTCCTTGTAAATACACTTTTGGCTTGGTCGTACCTTATCGATTTCACCTTCTGCTTGATATCGAACCTTATCGTAAGTCTACCTTCGGCATAGTCTTACTTCTCAAGTCCATCTTCGGTTGATCACAACTTTCTGAGTCTAACGGTTACTAGCTGCAAGTGCACAGTCTATCGCGTATTAATAAAAGATAATGATCCCACAAAAACCAATGTCAACCTACTGTACTCTATCGATACTTTGTAAGGCTAAGACCATGATGTTTGATTAATACAAAACTAAACCTAAAACTAAAACAAAATAAAACTAATAAAATAAGATAATAAAGAGAGACCGGGATATGGATTCCGTGTTCCTAAAGGACTATGTAGAATGCGGTTACTAATTAGATTATAACTTGGTTCCGTAGAATAAATTGACTTAAAGACTCTTCCTCACACTCTCGTGGTATTAACTAAAGCCATACTTCCTAATCCCAAGATTTTGCTCTCGCTCTCCCGGTAAATAAGAAATATATTTTGAAAGCTAATATTATCCTAAACGTATCTAAAGTGCTCTCGCTGTATTTAGATTTGTTGCCTAATTTCCACTATCTGGTTCGATCCCCACACTCTTGCTGTGCCAGTTCTAACCTTAATTAATTTCTCACTGTCGTGACAAAACCGTGTTAAGTAACCTCTCACTCTCGTGACAAAGATATTTAAATTAAACTTGGAAATTAAAACCAAAACATTATTTTAATCATAAGTTTGCACCAATTGTTTTCTACCGAGTCCCGTCAGTAACGACGATCCTCATACGCCAGACTCAAGACTATTTAGCTAGACATTGACAGGAAAATAAATATGCAATTACGATAATAAACTAAAGATGATAACGTAATTCGAAAATTTAAATAAGAATGCGATGAAAATATAAATAGGAGATTAAATAAGAAGACGAGAAAAAATAATAATAAATAAACCTGCAATTAATTGATGCTTGAATCATACATTGAACTCTTGAATGCGAATCGAAAAAATAAAATAAGGAAAAGAAAGAATCCTAAAACTAATGTTCATTATAGTTCTTGTGTTCAACTTGCAGTAAGAAAATGTAGGATAAATAATCTCTAGCTTGAAGAAGACTTGGCTTCCAATTGACTTGGTTTGGTCTGCTTTGAGGAGAGAAAAATTAGGAACAACTTCACGTAGGTTTTAACTCAATAGCATAATAAAAGTTCCATGCTTTTAACTTGTGGCGGTCGTCTTGTGAGTGTGATGACCGTCTCGCCTTCTTTTCATATGACGATCGTAATATACTTGTGACACTCATCACATGTGGAAAATGCACTTTTATATTATTTGTTCCATTTCTTCTCATTTCTTCCTCATTTTCTTCCTTTTGTAAATTAATCTGATTTAATCCAAGTTACCTAAAAACATATTAAATACCAGCATAATAAAACATAAATTAAGAAAAAACAAATAAATCGAAACTCAAATCCATGTGAATCGGGCCGAAAATACGATACATTTTCGTGTTATCAAACTCCCTCACACTTAAACCTTTGCTTGTCCTCAAGCAAACTTTGGCTCATAAGAAAACTAGTTCAACAGAATACCCATCCTAGGCTACCAACTCTACTTCGGTTAAGTTTGTATCGATAGGTCTTGCGCACACACTAAGGATACCGTAATAACACAATTCCGCTTTTGCGGTCATCAACCTTCCTTCTATACAAACCAATCTGAATCATGTCATTATACCTAAGTCTAATTCACTCATCCTTCTTTCATCCCTTTTCATTTGGGTGCAATCACATTAAGCCCATTATCCTTTCAACACTCATGGTAGGATAGCCTGTTAGTGACTATGATCTCATTTTCATCATTTTTTTAATCATATCAATAAAATAAAGAATTTTACACCGTTGGGATAAATGATCGGGTAAGGACCAGCTAACTTAGAAGGAGCATTTCTATTCATTCATTGATTTTTTCTCTTAATTTATCCTTTTAACCTTGAGATCATACACTTATTTGCATCGGCTTCCTACTTAGTGTGTGCTTTGGATGGTGCTGACTGCTAATATAAACTAATAAGGGACTACTAAAAGGGTTATAACTTAAGGCTATGGCATAATAAGTACTCAAATCAAATTATATAATTCGGAGGCTCACGGTGTTAAGACGATACCGATCTTGCGGAATTTTCCCAAGTCTCACAATCTAACCTCAATTTCATCTGTAACCTAAGATTTTCAAAAGAAACTCTATTTTTAAAATATTTGGTGAGGCTCAAGGGGATAGGAAATCGATAAACATGAAAATCACATATAAGAACTTGACAGCACATGCATAGACGCAACAAAAATAGAAAATTTTAAAATCATGCTAGAAAATATTGAATCTAACTAGAAACGATAAAATAAAACTGGTAACATTCCTCCCCCACACTTAAACCAAACATTGTCCTCAATGTTTTCATAAAAGGTGGAAAAGGAAAGATAGAACCTGTATGGATGCCATTTCGTGCCACCACGACCAAATTCACTCAGATTTGTACCTTGTTGTTCTTGTCTTTGCTGACCACTTCTACTTCGGCATCTTGTATTACAAGTTATATGGGTTCATTAGAACTTCACTTTTTATGAAGCCGCTCATCATATTGCATATTTCTAAAGGAAGTACCTTCAAAGACTATTAGAAAAATACGGTGTGGTGTGTGCAGGTGAATTATGACCATGCGAAAAGACAAAGAGGGGGGGTGGGATGAGTTACGAATGAGAGAGACATGTCATCTCCTATCATAATCATCATTAGTGTCACCACCAGCAACCATATTCGTAGGAATATTAGTGGGCACCAACTCGTCTTAAGGGATTGTCATTTAGTGGTCTTATGCCAAAATATAGCTGAAACATGGCAAGCAATTCATTTCTTTATTTTTTGCAGATAAAAACAATAAAAGAAAAACGTTAAAATAAAAGCTGTTGGGTTGCCACCCACACTATGTTTTGTTTAACGTCAATAGCTTGACGGTTAGGAGTGTTAATTCTTCGGTTTCCATTGCCATTTATCAATCTATCTCACATATCCCTCACCTTTTCTTTTCTTCCTTCTGTAGGGTGGTTTACTCTTTTGAAGTAGTGGTGGTGATTCTGGATCTATGCTAAGTATTATATTTTCAAGTTTGGGCTTAGTTATTCCATCCAACACCTCAAACGTTAACCTTACCTACTTAAGATTAATAATTTCCCAAGTTTCAAGGTCCCCTGATTTTCTCTTTTTATGCAAGACTTCAGACAAAGGTGCTTTGGTGTGGATATTTTCCAATACCTCAACATATGTTTTGGGTTTAGTGTCTACAAACTTATACGAGAAAGGATATGGTGGGGTATAAGGAGGAGGATCGATAGTTGCTTCATCCTCTACCTTTATGGTAACCTCCCATTCAGATGATGTCAATAGATTTTCCTCACCAGAACTCTCGCCATCCTCATAATCACTATCCACAACTTGATAATCACTCTCCTTAGGAATTTCGAGCTAATTTTCACTACTAGTTGTTATAACATACACAATTTCCTCAAGGGAAGGTCCTATAGGTGTCAGTGCAAGTATCAAGATTTGGGTGTCCAATGCCTCAATGTGAGTCACGAGGGACTCAACCATTTTGTTTATATGCCTAAGAGTTTCATGAGTATCAATATATTTTCTTCTAAGCTCTTCATTTTGAAGAGTTTGTGCCTCCACAAAGCGCTTCATCATCGATTCTAGCCTAACGTTAGTTGTTGTTTCAATAATGTCTTCCAATAACATCTCAAGGTTGGAATTAATTGAATCTTGTTGTTCCTCTAAGTGTTGGTAATGGTGATCATGGAGGGGATTTGGGTGTGGTTCCGAGTTATATTGGGCATGAGTCAGCGTTGCATTGAGATCATTCATTAATATTTCTAGGTTGGAATTACGGGCTTCTTACGGTTACTCGAAATATTGGGGATAATAATCATAGGGAGAATTTGAGTGTGTTTCCTCGAAATACTGGGAGATAACATCATAGAATAAGTTTGGGTGATACATAGTTATAGAAAGAAGAAAGTAAATGTTGTAGTCTATACGGTGCAACAACAGAATGACAATATTGGCTTTTGGTCCCCGACAACAACGCCAAAAACTTGATTGCGACTTTCTGAGTCTAACGGTTACTAACTGCAAGTGCATAGTTTATCGCGTAGTAATAAAAGATGTCAATCCCACAGAGACCAATGTCAACCTACTGTACTCTATCTATACTTTATAAAGCTAAGGCGAATGATGTTTGACTAATACGAAAATAAAACTAGAACTTAAAATAAAACTAAAAAAATAAGATAATAAAGAGAGACCGGGATATGGATTCCGTGTTCCTAAAGGAATATGTAGAATTTGGTTACTAATTAGATTATAAGTTAGTTCCATAGAATAAATTGACTTAAAGACTCTGCCTCACACTCTTGTAGTATTAACTAAAGCCATACTTCCTAATCCCAAGATTTTGCTCTCGCTCGCCCGGTAAATAAGAAATATATTTTGAAAGCTAATATTATCCTAAACGTATCTAAAGTGCTCTCGCTGTATTTAGATTTGTTTCCTAATTTCCACTATCTGGTTCGATCCCCACGCTCTTGTTGTGCCAGTTCTAACCTTAATTAATTTCTCACTCTCGTGACAAAACCGTGTTAAATAACCTGTCACACGCGTGACAAAGCTATTTAAATTAAACTTGGAAATTAAAACCAAAACATAATTTTAATCATAAGTTCGCACCTATTATTTTCTATCGAGTCCCGTCGGTAACGAAGGTCCTCAAACGCCAGACTCAAGACTATTTAGCTAGACATTGATAGGAAAATAAATATGCAATTAGGATAATAAACTAAAGACGATAACATAATTCAGAAATTTAAATAAGAAGGCGATGAAAATATAAATAGGCGATTAAATAAGAAGATGAGAAAAAATAATAGTAAACCTAGAATTAATTGATGCTTGAATCATACATTGAACTCTTGAATTCTTGAATGCGAATCGAAAAAATAAAATACGGAAATGAAAGAATCCTAAAACTAATGTTCGTAATAGTCCTCCGATGTGGAGAACTATTAATTTTACATAAAATAAATAAACTTAAAAACTAAACAAGGAAAAATGGTGCAAGAGATGGATAAAAAAGGAGATGTCGATTCAAGTAGCATAGGCTGCTATTTATAGTTATCGTGTTCAAATTGTAGTGATAAAATGTAGGAGAAATAATCTCTAGCTTGAAGAAGACTTGGCTTCCAATTGACTTGGTTTGGTCTGCTTTGAGGAGAGAAAAATTAGGAACGACTTCACGTAGGTTTTGATTCAGTAGCATAATTAAAGTTCCACGCTTTTGACTTGTGACGGTCATATTGTGAGTGTGACGACCGTCTCACCTTTTTTTCTTATGATGATCGTAATATACTTGTGACGCTCGTCACATGTGGAAAATTCTCTTTTATATTATTTGTTCCATTTATTCTCATTTCTTCCTCATTTCTTCCTTATTTTCTTCCTTTTGTAAATTAATTTGATTTAATCCATGTTACTTAAAAACATATTAAACACCAGCAAAATAAAACATAAATTAAGAAAAAAAACGAAACTCAAATCCATGTGAATCGGGCAAAAAAATACGATACATTTTCGTGTTATCATCAGGCTAGCCTCATACCCTCACCCGAGTCTACCTTCAGCTTAGTCTCATTATTTGTAAGTCCACCTTCGGCCTGACCTTACTTTGTCGACATCGCCTTCGACTTTATATCAAACCTTATTGTAAGTTTACCTTCGACATAGTCTTACTTTTTTTAGTCCACCTTCGGCTTGGTCTCATATCATTTCTACCTTTGAAAGTTGGGTTATGTTATTTCCCGTAGAGTGTCAATTTTCCAGTTCATTCGGGTATTCAATCCCTCCATACCTCGAAATTCTAAAAGCTATTGCTATCATCCACTCGGATTTTCTACTGTTTTGGTGTTGAATTCACATCTTGGAAGTAATTCTTGGAAGAGTTCATCAAGGTTTTCGTCAAATCTCATTTATTTTGTGTATTCTTGTGAAAGAGTTTCAGATCTACAGTTTTCTCGTCAATAGTGAGTTGATATCTCTTTGCAACAATTACCAAAGCAAACATTAGCTTTGTAGGTTGGTGTCGCTCCCACCAAATGAGGCCAGGTCAAATGGGGTACAGACGCGAACGGTCGGCGAATAGGAGAGAACACACAAGGGTGAACTGAAAAGAAAAGAGTCGCTAGCTAGGCATTTTTATCCCGAAGGAAAGGTAATGCTGCATAAACCTAAGGAAAGATGGATAAGACGGTCGCGAACCAGAGAGACTGAGAAAGGGGGTTGTTTACAACCTGGGAAGGTATTAGCACCCAGATTGTTCGTCGTACTCGACGGGATCCACGCTTAAAAGATTTGTGTTTCAAAGTGGTAGTGTCAGTGCTATTTGTGTATCGAAGCTGGAAAAGAATGCAAGTGTCAGTGCAAAAGAAGTGTGAAGTGAAATAAGGATGTGTTAGTGTAAGAACAGGAGTGCAAAGCTCAAGATAATGAGGCTAAAAGAATAATGCTGGAAGAGGGGGAATATACATAGACTTTTGTTCGATAACTGTTAAGTTATGCCTATGTATCCTCTCGTGCAATGAGGAAGTCAGAACACCGTAGTTCGACTCAAAGAGACTGAAAGATAAATTGACTTGTGAACTGCTTACTTGTCTATGCTCAAGTGTATGACTTGTCTGGCTCAGGTGCAAACAGTCTTGCATTAGGCGGAAGAAGCGAGTTCTCGTTTGTGAGTGAAGATGATGAGAAAAGAATCCCGGAGGAGACGATTATTGTTTGTTTTTGTGTTTTCAATCTTTTATTGCCTTTTGTGTTTGTCATAAGAAAATGAGCTTAAGCCTAAACCAAGGGTTAGTAAACTCATCACATCCTCCCTCTGATTAGGGGTAATGAGAATACCTTAAGTATGAAGTAAACACCTCAAACTTAATCACCATGATACAAGATTAAGATCATTAACCTACTTGCATTTATTTAGATGTTTTTGTTGTTTTTGTTTAGTGTTAAGTAATGAGTCTAAGCCATAATCAAGGATTTAATGGACTCATTACACCATCCTAATAGAAGGATAATAGATGAGAACATTTAAGCTGAGGAAGGCTCCTCAACTTAATCCATGATTAGGGATTAACCTCATGACAAAACAAAGCCTTTGTTAAAGTGGATTTTAGTTAATGATAAGATTAAGAAGTGGATTTTATGGTTTGTAAGACAACTTGAGGGGGACTTGTCCATTAACACTAGGGTTAGTCCTTCTTAACCAATTAAGGAAGAATTAGAACCCTAATGCAAGGCCCAAGTTACAAGCTTGATGTCTTAGTGGTTATTAGATGGATTGATTAAAGGATTTAAACACATTAAGGGTTTAACACTTAGGATTAAAGTTATACACTCCATCATAATAGAAGGATACATGCATAACCCTAATCACAAAGCCTTAAAACCTTTAAGGTTTAGTCCTTGATTATGAGGTGAGAAGAGAAGACACAAAAGATGACACAAAGGTAAAACTAACGGGGGACTAATCAAACCCTAATTGTTATCATGCTTGGGTGTCCTAGGGTTTATGAGGCTTGCAAAAAGAAGTCTTCAAGATGAGCCACCAAGGAAGAAGCAAAGATGGAAGAGAAGCAGAAGAAGCAAGTCAACTTACTTCACTTAAGAAGATAAGTTGCTTGAAGAAAGAAAGTGAGGAGGGAACATGAGTGATTAAGCTCACTCTAATACACATACAAAATTCAGTAAAGATGCATAAGAGATGAGAAGAGATTATGAGAAGTGAAGGAAAATTCACTTCTCAAAACACTTACCACCTGAAAAGTTAGTAAAAGGAAATGAAATGAAATGCAAAGATGCAATCCAAAACCAGAAGCATATGTATGATGCAAATGATGCTAAAGGATGATGCAAAGTCATGTCAAGAGATGCAAATGATCATGCAAGTAATGAGGATGCAAATGAAGCATAAAGGAAACATGAAAGTTCATGAATGCACATGACATCAAATGGAAGCAAAACATGGCAAATGGATGATGCAATGATCATAAATGATTCCAATATGTCTTAAGATGTCTTATGTGTCATGTGGATTCACAAAATGTCATGGTAAGTTCATGTATGCAAGCATATGAAGGATGAATGCAAATGAAGATGCAAATTAGGGTTTATGTACAAGATACAAAGCAAAATTCAAAATCAGAAGCAAATGACAAGATAAAAAATTGAAAATGGGATCAAAGGTACCCTAAACCCATACAAGTTCACTTCCCAAAGGGGGAGGCCTAAATCTTAACCTAATGGGAGTTATGATTTTCTCAAGTTGGCTAGGGTTTTAGGATACCTCACAATGAAAAATGCAAAACAAATTGAAAATGAAAGATAAATTCAAACAAATTTTATCCTAGAAACTACATGACATGAGGAATGCAATGCAAAAATAACTATCATCAAAATATTCATGGTTAGGCAGAATGGAGTTTTCTAAGTTAGGGTAAAAATATTGACTTTTAAGAACCCTAAATCCAAAGAAAAATGTCAAAATAGGTCAAGAACCAAAAAGAAATTTGTTTGAAGGGTTTGATAATGTTTCTAAATGTATCAAGATGCAATGTGATTTTTTTTGTGATATTTAGAAACTTAAATTCTATTTTAATTAATTAATTCTCATTAATTAATTAAAATAAACATTTAAATATTTTAAAAATGCGAATTTTATGCAAAAAATAAAATAAAAATTATTTTCAGAATGAGAAAAATATTTGAAAGGGAAATGCAAAAAATAAATTTTTTTGAAAGTGTTTTGCTATTTTTAATAAATTGTGCAAGAAAAATGAGAAAAAATGAATAAAAAACAATTTAAATGGGAAGTATGCAAATCCATTGATCCAGATTCAAAAGAAACACGCGGGAGTTGACTGACGCATGTTTGAAGGGTTGGGATTCACTCTGAGATTTTTGAATTTTTAAACATAATTAATTAGGTTAATGACTGGATTAGGGTTTTAACATGTGATCTGGGCCACTCACCTCACGCGGGAAGGACGAATCCAAGGGCCATTATTCAAATTTCATTAATTACGCAGTAGGGCTAAACACTTTCAGGTGACCGGAACAGTGTTCCGGTCATCTCTCCGATGGAATCAAACCCTAGCTTCTTCCCTAAGCCTCTAATCTTCAAATTTCTTGCCCAGAAATGATCCCCCAACAATCCTAAACCTAAACCCTCAATCAAAAAACATTTATTTCGTATCATGAGCAAGAATCGAACCAAAACGTGAAACGGGCAGAAATTTCAGAGCTTGTATACATGGTGGTTTCTCAACCATTTTCAATAATAATCATATCCCCATGACCAAGGGAACTCAGGGAATCATAAAAGAACTTAAAAATAAACTTCTGGGAAAAAAAGTTCATAAGCTATACCTGAGGTTGAACCTTCTGGTTCTGGGCTTTCTGGCTTTTCCTTTGTTGCAGGTCCACCTCTCTGAACCCCCTGATGATGAAATGAAGCTTAGAAAACCTTGGGAGTGGCTGGCTTTGAAGTTTCAGCTCTGGTGTAGCGGGTTTTGAGGTTTTGGTATGTGGTGTTTCAGGATGTTTTGGTGGTTGATTATTGTTCCTTGGATGATATGTGACTCATTGGTGAAGAAAAAATGGAAGTTTGATGGCTGTGGAAGAAGTTTCGAAGAGGTGAAGATTTTGACAGTTTTTCTCAAATCTGGCTTATGGGAGGATGCTGGCTCTTGTGTGTGTATGTTTCAAGTCTATGAGGTCCACATATTAAGTTTTGATTGGGCAGAGGGTTGGTAATGTCACAGTTTGATTGGTATGGGCAAAGATGCAAAAAGTCATGATTTTGTGTACCATAGGTATGGCTCGGGTCAGAGGAAGATTAAGGGCATGGCTGGGCTCAGCATGGATCAGGGAGAGCCTTTGGATTGTTTTTGTGCAGCTGTAAAGGCTGAGGCAAGTGGTAGCATGGCTCTTGCAACCTTTCCCTCTTTGGAATTCTTTGTGGACCAAGGCAATGAAACCTATGAACCCTTGGGCAATTTGCAGCAAAATGGACCACATGAAGTTGTTATTATGCTTTGAGATCCCTTAGCAACTAATCCAATCACTAGAAGTCCTTTTTGCAAAAATTCCATTCTTGAAGATTCATGAGAAATGCCTTATGGTGACTTGTAAATCAAGGCATGAAAATGAGAAATTCCTTGGGCAATTCTGAGTTTTATGTTATGTATGATGTTGGTGTAATGGTTAGAAGTCAAATTGAGGTCACAAAATGCTTTGGCAAGTGTTTTTGCAAACTTCCCTCTTTGGTGCATAAGTGAAATTTTGTGATTTTTCCCAATTTTGCAAGGCCATAACTTGAGTTCTATGATGAATTAGATCAAGTTATTTTACTTTTTGAAAAGGGAATGATCCAATCTACAACTTTCATGACCAAGAATTTTTCATTTGAAGCATTTTTGAATCAAAAAGAGGAGGTTGAAAAACTTTCCCAAAATGGCAATTTTGCATTACAAGTCACTTTCCCAAAATGAAAACTTTGCAAATGGCTTGAAATTCTTCAATTTTGTGCACTTCTAACTTCTTCTAAGATCAAATAAAGATCAGATACACCCAAAATGATGGAGAAGACCCTTTGGTTGGATGATTGGGGGCCTCAGATGCCCTGATTTTGCACTGACTTGCTCAAGAAGTCATCTATTGATCAGATGCCTTCCCCATTAAATTTCTTCATGAAAATTGGTATGCATGATCCTCATATCATATTAAGATCAATAGAAACAAGAATGACTAAAAAATTTGGAGTTATGGCCTCTGAAACCAAAACCCTAATTTTAGGTCATCTATGCAGTTAAGCTTGGCTCTGCTTCCATGCCTTTCTCAGTTCTTGTGATTTTCTGACTTTCTTGATCTTGGGAGGATATAATATGATGCTTGAACATACATGGAACCTCTTGAGAAGATTGAAGACCTTTGGAGTGGCTCAGATAGCCCAGGGATTGCTCAGATCACAAACCCTAGATGCAGATGACTTTGAACCAATGCAGTGAAGCAAAAATGCAAAATGAGATGATATGATTGAACTTATGCTAATGAAAAGATCACAAACCATGGTGAAATGAGTGAGGGCAAACTTGGGGTGTTTACAGCTGCCCCTATTCAAGCATGAGTTAGCTGTGCAGGATGTAAGCGACGGCTTAACAGACAAACAAGATAACTTGTGGTTGAATACCAAAGACAGTCCAAATTTTGCACTCACTGGGTATGAAGAAGAAAAGGGATATAGATTGTAAAAGAAAATAAAGTATGATTAAAAATTGCGGGCGACGGAGGACGACCTTCGAGCAGAGGACGACTGCTAGGGATAGGCAATGACGGGGACGACCGACATGCTGGGGAAATAGAGGATCATGATGGAGACGACCATCAGGTAAAGAAATAAGACTCTCTGGGGATTAAAGGTAAAGGTAATGATGGGGACGACCATCAGGTTAAAAACATAAATGAAATAAATGATGAGGTACGGTCATCAGGGATGAAGGACGATCACCTAGCAAGGGACGGCTGCTCTGTTGGGGAAAAAGATGAGGGACGGTCAACTAAGGTGAAGGACGATCACCCGGCAAGGTATGGTTGCCAAAAGTATCACGACATAGGACGAATGCCGGATAGAAAAGGTCGACGATGGGGACGACCATCGGATAAGCATGATGCAGGACGATCATCAAGAGGCGAAGGACGATCACCTAGCAGGGGACGGCTGCTCTTGGGGTTTACCATGACATAGGACGAATGTCAGATAACAGGATCAACGATGGGGACGAACATCAGATAAGAGTGATGAAGGACGGTCATCAAAAGGGTGAAGGACGATCACCTAGCAGGGGACGGCTTCTCTGAGGGTTTATCATGACATAGGACAAATGTCAGATAACAGGATCAACGATGGGGACGACCATCGGATAAAAGTGATGAAGGACGATCATCAAGAGGTGAAGGACGATCACCTAGCAGGGGACGGCTGCTAAAATATCACGACATAGGATGAATGTCGGATAGGAAGGGGTTCCAATAATGGAGACTCCGTTGGAGGAATGATGAAGGACGATCATCAAAAGGTGAAGGACGATCACCTGGCAGGGTACGGCTGCTGGAATATCATGACATAGGACGAATGTCAGATAGAAAGGAAATTTTGACAAGAATTTGCTGGGAACTCTTCTGGGGAATAGTAGATACAGATGAGTGGCTACACTCAATGAAAGAAAAGTATGAGTTTTTGACACTGTGTATAGATTAAAGATGCGGACGAGCATCCTTAGGACCATGATACAGACGAGTATCGATAGAAACAAACGCCATGCCCAGAGATGATGATACGGACGAGTATCAACTGGTTAACAAATAACACGGACAAATGTTGAATATGAGAAAGATAAGTGGTGTATACAAGATACAGACGAGTATCTATATGAGTAAGCATGAGCGAGACACAGACGAGTGTTCAACATGTTGGGAAGAATATGACACAGACGAGCATCATAAGAGGAAGTGTATAAGTTATGAATTTATAAAAGGTGTTTGACAACCTGTGGGGGTAGGATGACACGGACGAGCGTCTGGAAAGTATAATAAACAAGGGTTTAGGCAACTGTGTTGGGGATAGGTGACACAAATGGGTGTCTAGAAAGTATAATATGTTTTTGTGAGTGCAAAGGGGACGCTTTGGCTTTCTGCTGGGAATATGACACAGACGAATGTCAAAAGGTGTCTTGTTATGTATAAGTATATGTTTGTGGAAAATGTTCCGGCGAATTTCTGGGGAAAGAAAACATGGACGAGTGCCAAAAAGAAACATGTATCTGTGTTTTTGGGAATGTAAAGAAAATGCTTTGGCATTCTGCCGGGGAATACGAGTGGTATCCTGTATGTTGTTGATGGGATGTCAATATTCACAGGTGACCGATTCAAAACCTGGCTTGTGATTATGCAATATGTTCGATATTTGCCGTAATGCTCCGTATTAAACGGAATGCTACGCTTTGAGGGAAATATGATGTAGATGCTATGATTATGCAAAAGATTCCGATCCGGGATTCAGATCCTGTTGCCGTAGAGATTCTTGACTGATCTTCTTTTGAAAGAATGTCCCAGCTGGGGGAGAAGATCATTAGTAGATCTGATAAGATGTATGATTGCTTGGGGAAGCAGGTCACTGATAAACCTATCTTATTGGTGAGGATCCCAGCTGGAGTCTTGTGAAATTTTCTGTCACTTTGTTGTGAGATCTTCAGACATTGCTCTTCTGGATAGAGGCTGGAGCTCTGCGGGGAGATGGTTCCCTGTCTTTGCACTTGGCTGGGGAGGAACGATCACTGAACGGCCGTCCTAGAGGTTTCTGTAGAGATCCTGCTGAGGATGGTGAAATTTGCTGGGGAAAGGAGCCCCTTCTGATGTTGTTTGGTTTGGGGAGGAGCTTTCATGTCCCCCGTTGTGCTTTGCATACCTGCAATCCTGTTATGACAAAGAAAGAATACAAGTACCCCGAGGTGTCTCTTACCGGATTCTATCATAGGAATTTAGACACTCCCAGGAGCAAATACATTTCCTGCTAGCATGTAATTTAGAAAATACGCATCTGTATTTATGCAATCATTATATTAAAGGCATCAGACATTTTTTGCAAATAAAATATACGCGACAACGTGTGACTGAAAATCGGATTTTATTAATTTGTGTGCCCTGAATTGGCAAGTACAGTCTAGGAAACAGATCTCCTAAAATGAGGAGGTTGTTACAAAATTGAGAAACAAAAAGGTGCTGGCAATGTTGATGACGCTTCAGCGTGCTTCCCTTCTGCTATGACTCATATGACATTGACGTTCTTCTCATCTTGCTTTCTGAAGAGGCTGATTCTGACCGATGCCTGAACCTTTAGAAGTTTGCCCTGTTGTAAGTGATATAGACGAATTCAGAATGCAGCTGTTCGCTTGTTCCCTTATTTTGCGCGGATCGCCCTTTCGGGTTTTCAATCCACCGGGATACCCATTTTTGCCTGAGCTGTCCAATGTGGCTTTTCAACTCAGCGGGTGTACATTTTTTCTTTATTTTCCCTTATTTTTGCTCGAGTCTTTTATTCTATTTTTGACTCGCCGGGATGCCCTATTTTTTCCTGGACTCACATTCTGTTTTTATGTCCAGCGGGTCATTTTATGCGAAGTATTTTTTAACTGCATCTGAATTCACAGGGGACTGGAAGTCTTCACCATCCATAGTACTGAGCATCAGCGCTCCACCAGAGAAATCTTTCTTTACTATGAACGGACCATCATAATTCGGAGTCCACTTGCCCCTGTGGTCTGTATGAGGAGGAAGGAGTCTTTTCAGCACAAGATCTCCTACTTGGTACTCTCGGAGCCTGACTTTCTGATCGAAGGCTTTCTTCATTCTTTTCTGATATAACTGCCCATGACAGATTGCAGCTAATCTCTTCTCTTCGATCAGACTCAGTTGTTCGTATCGGGATCGGACCCATTCTTCTTCATTCAGCTTAACATCCATCAGTACTCGCAAGGAGGGTAGTTCAACTTCAACAGGTAGGATTGCCTCCATACCATACACAAGCTGATACGGTGTTGCCCCAGTGGATGTTCTGATCGACGTATGGTACCCATGCAAAGAAAATGGTAGCATTTCATGCCAGTCTTTGTAGGTGACCACCATCTTTTGCACAATCTTCTTGATATTCTTGTTAGCTTCCTCTACAGCGCCATTCATCTTTGGCCTATAAGGAGAAGAATTGTGATGATGAATTTTGAAGTCCCGGCACAGTTCTGCCATCATCTTATTGTTCAAGTTGGAACCATTATCAGTAATGATTCGCTCGGGCACTCCATACCGACAGATGATGTCTCTTTTCAAGAATCGGGCTACCACTTGCCTGGTGACATTTGCATACGAGGCTGCTTCAACCCATTTGGTAAAATAGTCAATGGCTACCAGGATGAATCTGTGACCATTTGAAGCAGTCGGCTCAATCTTGCCTATCATATCAATGCCCCACATGGCAAAGGGCCATGGCGAAGACATTACGTTCAAAGGATTCGGAGGCACATGCACCTTATCTGCATAAATCTGGCATTTATGACACTTCCTGGCATAAGCACAACAGTCTGCATCCATTGTGATCCAGTAGTAGCCTGATCTTAACAACTTTTTAGCCATAGCATGCCCTCCAGCATGGGTACCAAAAGATCCTTCGTGCACCTCGTGCATCAACAAGTCTGCTTCTGTCTTATCAACACATCTAAGAAGTACCATATCAAAGTTCCTCATGTATAAGGATCCATCAGTATTTAGGAAGAAACTACCAGCTAGCCTTCTTAATGTCTTCTTATCGTTGGATGATGCCCCAGGTGGGTATGTTTGATCCTCCAAGAAGCATTTGATGTCATAGAACCAAGGCTTATCATCTTTAGCAAGGTCTGCAGAGAATACGTATGCTGGTCTGTCAAGTCTAGACATTGAAATTCGTGGTACGAAGTTGGCAGCTTGAACTTTGATCATGGATGAAATGGTAGCCAGAGCATCTGCAAACTGATTTTCATCTCGAGGGATATACTCAAGCTTGACTGTAGTGAAGAATGTGAGTAATCTCCTCGTATAATCTCGGTAAGGTATTAGATGCTCCTGGTGAGTGTACCATTTGCCGTTGGTTTGATTAACTACCAGAGCTGAATCTTCGAACACAGTTAAAGTCTTGATCCTGAGGTCAATGGCTTCCTTAAGACCCATAATACAAGCTTCGTATTCAGCTTCGTTGTTAGTGCAGTTAAAGGTGAGTTTTGCCGAGAAAGGCATGTGAACTCCCTTAGGCGTAACGAGCACTGCACTAACACCACGACCATTCATATTAATAGCCCCATCAAACATCATAGTCCATTCTTCTTCTGGGTCAGGCCCTTCAGTGTGAATAGGCTCTTCATGATCTTTTGCTTTTATGAACATGATGTCTTCATCAGGGAAGTCAAATCTCATAGGCTGGTAATCATCAATGGGTTGCTCAGCAAGATAATCCGACAATATATTGCCTTTGATGGCTTTCTGTGACGTGTATTGAATATCATATTCTGTGAGAATCATTTGCCATCTTGCAACCCGTCCGGTAAGCGTTGGCTTCTCAAATATGTACTTAACTGGGTCCATCTTTGAGATCAATAAGGTAGTGTGGGTCAACATATACTTCCTTAGCCGGCGAGCAGCCCATGCTAAAGCACAGCAAGTTTTCTCGAGCAGTGAATAACGTTGTTCACAGTCGGTAAACTTTTTGCTTAGGTAGTATATTGCATACTCTTTTCGACCAAACTCGTCATGCTGGCCCAACACACACCCCATTGACTCTTCTAATACTGTCAAGTACATTATTAGAGGTCTTCCTTCAATTGGAGGCATATGGATTGGAGGCTCTTATAATTACTCCTTGATTTTGTCAAAAGCCCTCTGGCAGTCTTCATTCCACCTGACTGTCTGTTCTTTTCTTAACAACTTGAACAAAGGCTCACAGGTTGCTGTAAGGTGAGATATGAACCTTGAAATGTAATTCAATCTACCTAGAAACCCCCAAACTTCTTTCTCAGTCTTTGGTGCAGGCATGTCTTGAATGGCTTTGACTTTGTCAGGGTCAACTTCAATCCCTTTCTCACTTACGATAAATCCAAGCAGCTTACCGGATCGCACCCCGAATGTGCATTTGTTGGGGTTTAACTTCAACTGGTACTTCCTCAGACGTTTGAATAACTTCAACAGATTTACCAGGTGGTCTTCTTCTGTGAGGGACTTGGCAATCATGTCATCCACATAACATTCAATTTCTTTATGGATCATGTCGTGGAATAATGTTACAATAGCCCGTTGATAAGTGGCACCAGCATTCTTCAGTCCGAATGGCATCACCTTATAACAGAATATGCCCCAGGGCGTGATGAAAGTTGTCTTCTCCATGTCTTCAGGTGACATTTTGATTTGATTATATCCTGAGAATCCATCCATGAAGGAGAACACCGAGAACTGAGCCGTATTGTCGACCAATACATCAATGTGAGGTAAAGGGAAATCATCCTTCGGGCTGGCTCTGTTCAGGTCCCGGTAATCCACACACATCCTCACCTTGCCATCCTTCTTAGGCACAGGTACAATGTTAGTGTAGATGTCTTGAATTGGCAGAATTTTTGACCAACAAGAGTTATTGAATTCAGTTCAGAATGTCCTATTAAATGTTGGGACATTATCAAACAGAGTATATGAAATTATTTCAGGATGTCTTACCAGATGTTGGGACATTGTGTAAATGACTTAAGTTCAGTTTTTCAGGATGTCCCAACAGATGTTGAGACATCTCAAACCTGCTTCCAGAATTAATTATTGACTAACTAATCAGAGATATTTAAGGAGAGTTATCTGGAATTAATTAATGATGGATTAAAAACAAAACAAGGCGCATCTGTAGGGAGTTTTATATTGAAGATTCAGATTAAAACAGAAGACCTAAGTCACCTAGAATCTAGGAAGTAACAAACCCTAAATTCAAGGTGGAAGCTGCATGTGCATTAGGGCTGGATCATCCTACAGAAAGCCCAAATTACAGATACCTATTTAAGCAACAGAAACTCATAGAATTGAGTACGAATTTCAGAAGATCAAATAGGGTGTCTAGTGTTTTTAATAGTAGGTGTTTTTAATTGTACCACTTTATGAGCTTTTAAGCAAAAGTGCATTTGTGACTTGATTGAAACTGTGAAGTAAGATCAAGCTGTATTGTTTGAAGAATGTCTTCAATTTCATTAAACTTGTAAACTTGATCACTGTGTGATTGAGGGGGAGTGAGTAGGGTACTCTTATCTAAGGTGTGTCTTAGGTAGAAATTGCATTGGGTAGTTATTAAGTGATAGATTAAACAGGGTGGTTTAAGTCTAGAATTAATATTACTTATAGTGGATTTCCTCCTGGCTTGGTAGCCTCCAGATGTAGGTGTGGTTATACACTGAACTGGGTTAACAAACTTCTGTGTTGTTTACTTTTCTTGCTATTTAAGTTTTGGTTAAATTTGTCAAGTGTCCTATCAAGTGTTGGGACATCTCTTAGGACATCTCATACCTGATCACAGAATTTCAATTGGCATCAGAGCAGGCACCCTGCCTGTTTATACTGGGTGAGATCTAGGGAAATACAAATTCTGTAACATGGACAGAGATATAGGGTCAGTAAATAGACCACCTATTCTGGATGGATCTAATTATGACTACTGGAAGCCAAGAATGATTGCATTCTTAAGATCACTTGACAACAGGGCATGGAGAGCAGTCAACATTGGATGGGATTATCCTGTCCAAGATACCAAAGATGGAACAAAAGTGCTGAAACCTGAAGAAGAATGGAGTAAGGAAGAAGAAGATTCAGCACTAGGCAACTCAAAAGCATTAAATGCTTTATTCAATGGCATTGATAGGAACATTTTCAGACTTGTACATCATTGTGAGCTAGCCAAAGATGTGTGGGATACTCTCAAAACAACTCATGAAGGAACATCAAAAGTAAAGATGTCAAGACTTCAACTTCTCACCACAAAATTTGAAAACTTGAGAATGAAGGAAGATGAGACAGTTCATGAATTCTACATGAACATTTTAGAAGTAGCTAATACTTCTGGAGCTTTGGGAGAAAAAATGACTGATGAAAAGTTTGTAAGAAAAATCCTCAGATCTTTGCCAAAAAGATTTGACATGAAAGTCACAGCAATAGAAGAAGCTCAAGACATATGCTCTATGAAAGTTGAAGAACTCATTGGTTCCCTTCAAACTTTTGAGATGGGAATGAATGACACAAATGCTAAAAAGAACAAAAGCATAGCCTTGGTTTCAAATACTGATGAAGAAGAAGATGATGAATCAGCAAATGATAAAAGCTTATCAGACAACCTTGCTATGCTTGGAAGACAATTCAAACAGATTCTCAGAGGAATGGAAGGAAAATCCAAACCCAGTGGAAGAAACACAAACTCTTCTGAGAACAGGAGACCTTATGATGCTAACAGAAGGTCAAATTATGCTGAAAAGACCAGTCAAGAAAAAGGAGTCAAATGCCATGGATGTGAAGGATATGGACACATCAGGAATGAATGTCCTACCTACTTAAAAAGGCAAAAGAAAGGACTCTCTGTGACCTGGTCTGATGAAGATTCAGGAGGTGATTCAGAAGAGGAATCAGCTAAGCATATCACTGCTTTAGCTGGATTATGTGACTCTGAAAGTGAATCCAGTGATGGAGAACTTACTTATGAAGAACTTGAGCAAGCATTCAAAGATCTATACAAAAGAAGCTCTGAAATATGCAGTGAGGTCATAAAGTTAAAAAAGCAGAATGAGGCATTAGAAGATGACAAAGCAAATGATCAGGAGATCATTGACACCTTAAAAAGTGAAGTAAGTCTTCTCAACTCCAAGTTGGAACATATGTCCAAATCTGTTAGAATGTTGAACAACAGCTCAAATACACTGGATGTGATTCTCAACAACAATAAGCACTCTGGGGATAAAAGTGGACTGGGATTTAACAGAGTAAATAAAGATGAAGCTAGCTCTAGCAAAACAACTTCAAAATCCATACAGTCTAACAAGATGTCCCAACAGATGCTTCAACATCAGGAAAAGAACACAAAGTCAAACATAATGTTCCAACAGATGTCTCAACATTCTGAAAAGAACAAAATGAAGAAGAAGTATCAAAGATGGAGATGCCATCACTGTGGAAGATTTGGACATATCAAACCTCATTGTTATAAGTTGCATGGATATCCAAATCAGATGTATCAGCAATCTTCCAAGAAGAAAATAGAAAGTACCAAGAAAGTGCTGCATAAACATCAAAGAAATCAGCAACCTCCTAAGCAGAAGACAGAAAACATCAAGAAGGTATGGAAACCAAAAGCTAGCACTGAAGCTGATCAAAGCTACAAGAACAAGATCAACAATCAAGCTTGGAGATCAGCTGATAAACAACACACAGGGCAGAGGCATCAAAAGAAATCTCAACTCATCTGGTCAAAGAAAAATACTGCATACATAGCAGATACATCACTGAGAGTATCAGCTAAAGAAGACTGGTACTTTGACAGTGGATGTTCAAGACACATGACTGGATTGAAGAATTTGCTAGTAAACTTAAAATCACATTCATCCAGGTATGTGACCTTTGGAGATGGAGCTAAAGGAGAAATCAAGGGAGTTGGAACCTTGGATTGTCAAGATGTTCCAAGACTAGATGATGTGCTGCTAGTTAAAGGTTTAACTGCTAATCTGATCAGCATAAGTCAATTATGTGATCAAGGGTACAGTGTAAACTTTACCAAAACTGAATGCATAGTGACTAACAAAAAACAAGAGGTTGTCATGAAAGGAGCCAGATCTAAAGACAACTGTTACATGTGGGAATCCCAAAATCTCAGTCTCACTTCAACTTGCTCTTTAGCTAAAGAAGAAGAAGTGAAACTATGGCACCAAAAACTAGGTCATCTTCATTTCAGAGGCATAAAGAAGATAATATCCATGGATGCTGTAAGAGGTATTCCTAAACTGAAGATTGATGATGGCAAAATATGTGGTGAATGTCAAATAGGCAAGCAAACCAAGATGTCCCATCCAAAGCTCCAACATCTGACAACTTCCAAAGTTTTGGAACTTTTGCATATGGATCTAATGGGACCTATGCAGGTTGAAAGTCTTGGTGGTAAGAGGTATGCCTATGTTGTGGTTGATGACATTTCAAGATATACATGGATAAATTTCATCAAAGAAAAGTCTGATGTATTTGATGTATTCAAAGAGTTATGTCAAAGATTGCAAAGGGAAAAATCCAGTTGTGTGATCAGAATAAGAAGTGATCATGGAAAAGAATTTGAGAACCAAAAATTCTTAGATTTCTGTTCTTCAGAAGGAATCAATCATGAATATTCTTCACCAATCACTCCTCAACAGAATGGGATTGTTGAAAGGAAGAATAGAACTATTCAAGAATCAGCAAGAGCTATGATCCATGCTAAAAAGTTACCTCTGTACTTCTGGGCTGAAGCTATGAACACTGCCTGTTACATTCATAACAGAGTTACCTTAAGGAAAGGAACTTTGTCCACAATATATGAAGTCTGGAAGGGCAGAAAACCCACAGTTAAGTATTTCCATGTATTTGGAAGTAACTGTTATATTCTGGCAGATAGGGAGCAAAGAAGAAAAATGGATCCTAAAAGTGATGAAGGGATTTTCCTTGGATACTCCATAAACAGCAGAGCATATAGAGTATTTAATTCTAGAACCAAGGTTATCATGGAGTCCATAAATGTGATAATTGATGATGCTCCTACAGATGTCCCAAAAGATGTTGGAACATCTGCTGATATCAAGATTGAAGCTGAAGAAAAGAATGATCATTATAACTTCACTCAAACTGATACAAGAACAGAAGAATCAAGCAAACCTCCCTCCATCAGAATACAGAAGGATCATCCCAAAGATCTGATAATTGGTGGTCCCAACAGAGGTGTGAGCACTAGATCAAGAGAAGTGATTTCAGGTTCTTGCTTTGTTTCCAAAATAGAACCTAAAAACATCAAGGAAGCTCTTACTGATGAATACTGGATTTGTGCTATGCAAGAGGAATTAGGTCAATTCACAAGGAATGAAGTGTGGATTCTTGTTCCTAGACCTGATGACATAAATGTAATTGGTACAAAATGGGTGTATAAGAACAAGTCAAATGAACAAGGAGTTGTTACAAAGAACAAAGCTAGACTTGTAGCTCAAGGATACACTCAAATTGAAGGAGTAGACTTTGATGAAACCTTTGCACCAGTAGCAAGGCTTGAATCAATTAGACTACTTTTGGGAATTGCTTGTATCTTGAAGTTCAAGCTATTTCAAATGGATGTGAAAAGTGCCTTTTTAAATGGCTATCTTAATGAAGAAGTATATGTAGAACAACCTAAAGGATTTGTTGATCCAAGCTGTCCAAATCATGTATACAAATGAAAGAAGGCACTTTATGGTTTGAAGCAAGCTCCAAGAGCATGGTATGAAAGACTGACCACATTTCTTATCAAGCAAGGATACAGAAAAGGTGGAATTGACAAAACCCTGTTTGTTAAAGATGAAGAAGGGAATGTCATGATTGCTCAAATATATGTTGATGATATTGTCTTTGGTGGGATGTCTGAAAGGATGGTCAAACATTTTGTCAAGCAGATAGAATCTGAATTTGAAATGAGCCTAGTAGGAGAGTTAACCTACTTTCTTGGTCTGCAAATAAAGCAAATGGAAGACTCAATGTTCATCTCCCAAAGCAAGTATACCAAGAACATAGTCAAGAAATTTGGAATGGAAAATGCTACTCATAAGAGAACCCATGCCCCCACACATTTAAAGCTTACTAAAGATGAAAAGGGTGAGAATGTAGATCAAAGCTTATACAGAAGCATGATTGGAAGCTTGTTATACTTGACTGCTAGCAGACCTGACATAGCATTTGCAGTAGGTGTATGTGCAAGATATCAAGCTGATCCAAAAGTCAGTCATCTCAATCAAGTCAAGAGAATTCTTAAATATGTTAATGGTACTTGTGACTATGGCATAATGTACTTTCATGGATGTAAACCAATTCTTACTGGCTTCTATGATGCTGATTGGGCTGGAAGTGCTGATGACAGAAAAAGCACCTCAGGAGGATGCTTCTTTCTAGGAAACAATTTGATTTCTTGGTTCAGTAAGAAACAAAATTGTGTATCCTTATCTACAGCTGAAGCAGAATACATAGCAGCTGGAAGCAGTTGTTCTCAGTTGGTTTGGATGAAGCAAATGCTCACTGAGTACAATGTCCCACAGGATGTCATGACATTGTACTGTGACAACTTAAGTGCAATCAACATATCAAAGAATCCTATCCAACATATCAGGACCAAGCATATTGATATCAGACATCATTTCATCAGAGATCTTGTAGAAGAAAAAGTGATTTCATTGGAACATGTAGCTACAAATCTGCAGTTAGCTGATATCTTCACCAAAGCATTGGATGCTACACAATTTGAGAACTTAAGGGGCAAACTTGGAATCTGTTTATGTGATATTTAGCAGTTAATGAGATGTGCCAACATGTCATATGACATTGTATGGCATAAGTTCCAGATGGCAAAACCAGTCTGGACAAGATCCTTGGGAATTCCATCTCTAATCATTTGCACTGTAACGGCTACTTATTTAGTAACTGTTTATAATCAGCTATCAAGATTCTCATCATACTATCACAAGCGAATCACATTAACTAGCTATTCTACAGAAATCATAAACCCTAAAGCTTTTCATCCATCTTCCTCAACAATGTCTCAAAACCCTAACACAACTGAAGAAGTTCTCAACCAAGAAGACGTAGTTCATGCCACTCCCATTTCTGTGGTACCAATGAAATCAACTCCATTGGACGAGCTCAGAGGAAGTGCTTCTCACACTAAAAAGCCAAGAACTCCAAAGAGAGATAAAGATCAAGTCTGCAGCAAAGCCAAAGGAGGCATTCCTTCTCCTGCTAACATGCCCCCAAAATCCTCAAAATATGTGGATGATTCCATTCAGGAGATTGTCAACCAAATCCTTTTTGAACAGAGAGTGGTGAGTGGGATCTCTGTTCCTCTGAACACAATGCCTGCACCTCAAGAAGAACAAGCTCAAGATGCAGAGGACACTCCTGCAGAACATGATGTCCCAATAGATGTTGGAACATCTGAAGATGAGAAAAAGAACTCATCTGGTGATGATTTGGAACAAACTGAGGACCAGAATAAAGCCTCAAATGAAAATGATGAAGAAGTCTCTGAGGAACAGGCTAAAGCCTCAAATGAAGATCAAATCCCTGCTGATCAAGCAGCTGAAGAGGAGACTGCTCAATCTCCTCCAGTGGTCAACCTGGAGCAGGACTCTGATACAGAGATAATAGCCTCTGTTAGACCTAGCATAGCCAAAAGGCTCAGGTCCAGGAAAGGAAAGATGCAAGCTGAAGCAGCAATTCCTGAGAAGAAGAAAGCCTCCCCAAAGAAAGGCAAAGCTAAAGCTACTTTTGGGCCAACAAAATCATGGAGTAAAGTTCAAAACCAGAAGAGAAAAGCTGTCACACCATCAGACTCAGATGTTGAATCAGATGTCCCAACATCTCCTCCCAAAAAGAAACCAACACCATCTAGGGCTTCATCTGCTGTTCCAGAAGCCCCCTTGGACAACATATCTTTCCATCATGTCTCTTGTGTCAACAGATGGAAGTATGTGTACCAAAGAAGGATTGCCCTAGAAAGAGAACTGAGCAGCAATGCACTTGAGTGCACTGAATTGATTGACCTCATCTCTGCTGCAGGACTATTCAGAATAGTCTCAGATCTCTCTCCCTGCTATGAAATTCTTGTCAAAGAGTTCATTGTTAATCTTCAGGAGGATTGTTCAAATGGTAAGTCCTCTGAGTTTCAAAAAGTTTTTGTTAGAGGTAAATGTGTAGAGTTTTCTCCTCAAATCATAAATCAGTACCTAGGAAGAGAAACAGATGGACCAAATGAGCTAGGTAAGACAGATAATCAAGTCTGTAAGGTGATCACTGCAAACCAGGTCAAGGCATGGCCTGTGAAGGGAAAGCTCTCAGTGAGCATGCTTACCAGAAAGTATGCCATGCTGAACAGGATTGGTACAACTAACTGGGTGCCTACCAACCACACTTCTTCAATCTCCACTAGTCTAGCCAGGTTTATATATGCTGAGGGAACTCAAACCAAGATGGACTATGGAGCTTTCATTTTTGATCAGACCTTGAAGCATGCCAGCTCTTCTGCAACAAAGCTGCCAATAGCTTTTCCATCATTGCTGTGTGGTATTGTGCTCAATCAATACCCTGGAATTCTCACTGACAAGGATACAGCCTGCAAAAGAGAAAGCCCCTTGGCTTTTCACTACAAGTTATTCCTCAGTCATCATGCTGCAGATGTTGAAGCACCTTCTGGGACATCTGCAGGTCCATCAACTGCTAAGACTCCAATATCCAAGAAGGCTCTAATTGCTGAGCTCAAAAGCACATGCAAAGAACTTGAAGCAAGGAAGCTGAAACTTGAAGAAATCATCCAAAGGCTGGAGAGTGGAGAAGATGAGAAAGCAGACACTGATGAAGAAAATGAAGCTGATGAAGAAACAGAAGTTGAGGAAGAAACTGAGAGTGATGAATCTGAGTGATCAATGTATGTGAGGCAAATGTAGTGACAACAATGTATTTCTGGAATAGTATCTTTGGCCCTAAATTTTGTGTCTACCAAGGGGGAGAACAACAACAACAAATTGTAATTGCTGTTTAAGTATGAATGAAAAAAATTCTGTTTGTTTGCTTCTGAACTGAATAAGTTTTTTTCTGTTGCAACATGATTGGATACATATATATTTGAGGGGGAGTAATCTCAAATAAGAATCAACAGAAAAGTAATGCTATACTCTGATAAAAAGAACTTCTGTTGCACTCTGAAAACAAGAAAAGATGTTAGCCAAAAATTAGCCAAAGGGGGAGTTTGTAGATGTCTTGAATTGGCAGAATTTTTGACCAACAAGAGTTATTGAATTCAGTTCAGAATGTCCTATTAAATGTTGGGACATTATCAAACAGAGTATATGAACTTATTTCAGGATGTCTTACCAGATGTTGGGACATTGTGTAAATGACTTAAGTTCAGTTTTTCAGGATGTCCCAACAGATGTTGAGACATCTCAAACCTGCTTCCAGAATTAATTATTGACTAACTAATCAGAGATATTTAAGGAGAGTTATCTGAAATTAATTAATGATGGATTAAAAACAAAACAAGGCGCATCTGTAGGGAGTTTTATATTGAAGATTCAGATTAAAACAGAAGACCTAAGTCACCTAGAATCTAGGAAGTAACAAACCCTAAATTCAAGGTGGAAGCTGCATGTGCATTAGGGCTGGATCATCCTACAGAAAGCCCAAATTACAGATACCTATTTAAGCAACAGAAACTCATAGAATTGAGTACGAATTTCAGAAGATCAAATAGGGTGTCTAGTGTTTTTAATAGCAGGTGTTTTTAATTGTACCACTTTATGAGCTTTTAAGCAAAAGTGCATTTGTGACTTGATTGAAACTGTGAAGTAAGATCAAGCTGTATTGTTTGAAGAATGTCTTCAATTTCATTAAACTTGTAAACTTGATCACTGTGTGATTGAGGGGGAGTGAGTAGGGTACTCTTATCTAAGGTGTGTCTTAGGTAGAAATTGCATTGGGTAGTTATTAAGTGATAGATTAAACAAGGTGGTTTAAGTCTAGAATTAATATTACTTATAGTGGATTTCCTCCTGGCTTGGTAGCCTCCAGATGTAGGTGTGGTTATACACTGAACTGGGTTAACAAACTTCTGTGTTGTTTACTTTTCTTGCTATTTAAGTTTTGGTTAAATTTGTCAAGTGTCCTATCAAGTGTTGGGACATCTCTTAGGACATCTCATACCTGATCACAGAATTTCAGTTAGCAACCCACGGCGGGTAACTAGTTACAGCAAGGAAACCGACGTTCCATTTTTGTACCTCTTCTTTTATCTTCATGGCCATATCTGGGCGAGTACGGCGCAACTTCTGTTTTACTGCGGACAATCTTCTTTCAGAGGCAGCTTGTGCATAACAATGTCGGTGTCCAACCCTGGCATATCCTGATAAGACCAAGAAAAAACATCCACATACTCTCGAAGCATGTCAATCAGTTCGTCTTTCACTGAATTTTGCAAGCAGGCCCCGATCTTAACTTCTTTCAGGTCTTCCTCTGTACCGTTTCAACCTCCTCCTGATGAGGAGTGATAACCTTCTCCTCTTGCCTTAACAACCTGGATAGCTCTTCAGGTAGATCATAATATTCTTCAACCCCTTCATCAGCTTGATTAATTGGATTGTCAAAGTCATACGAAGTCATAGCCGTGTTGTTGTCGGTGCAGTCTAGAGGGCACTCTCTGCAAGGGTTTAGATTTGTTCGTTTTAGTGGTCAGTTTTATCTTGCTTATAAAAAGTGAAAATGAAGTTATTGTTTTGAAAAACATTGCCATTTTATTTTTGTACAAAAAATAAAAAATGAAAAACAATGAGCGGAAAAGAAAAGACTCATTTGCAAAAGATGTCCTGATATTCATTAATTGATCTTTGCACAAAATACAAGATGGCCTGATTACAAAATGAGCCCTGACATCTTGGGCAAGATGCATGACTTGATGCATGCTTAAAGACAGGAAATAATAATTACTCTGCAGGAGTAACTCTTATAATTTCCTGGGAAGACCAGTTTGGGACATGGTTCCCCGGGATCCTTGGACGTATCCAGCTTTCCAGGTTGCGCTCTTCTTCTGACTCATCTTCCAAACTATTCACAGCATCCGGGGTGAGTATTCCCCCGCTGACAATATGGGCTCTTTTGCAGCCTCTGGTTGATCTTGTCGAGTTGGTCTGTAACCCAACCCGAATCGGTCTTCTTTCTTCTCGACCGACAGCAGCTTGCCCCAGCCTTGAGCAGTACCCTCCTCAACAACCTTCCGGGCCTGTTGATACGAGGTGATGGAAGTCCCCAGTACAGCAGATGTTTCATTAATATTCAGGGCCTCAAACCCTTGACTCATGGTTTCATGGATATCCCCGTCCATTTCAATGTATTTGAAAGTAGCCAGCTGGCTAACGAAGATATCCTCCCCCCCACAGATGGTAATGACCTGGCCCTCCCACTCGAATTTTAACTTCTGGTGAAGGGTTGACGTCACGGCGCCAACGGCGTGGATCCATGGTCTACCCAATAGACAGCTGTAGGCAGGCTGTATATCCATTACAAAGAAGGTCGTTTTGAAAACCTGTGGGCCAATCATGATAGGCAACTCTATCTCTCCCAGAACTGATCTCTTAGAACCGTCAAAGGCTCTTACTACCAAGTTGCTTGGGCGTAGTGCCAATCCGTCATGTTCCAGCTTTACAAGGGCTTTCTTGGGTAGGACATTGAGGGATGACCCTATGTCCACTAATACGTGAGAAAGAACTGCCCCCTTGCACTCCAAGGTAATGTGCAAAGCCTTGTTGTGATTGTGACCTTCCGTTGTCAGATCAGTGTTGGAAAATCCTAGTCCATGACTAGCGTTGACATTTCCAACCACAGCCTCTAACTGATTGACAGTAATCTCCTCCGGCACATAAGCCGCATGCAGGACCTTTAATAGTGCATTCCGATGAGCCTCGAAGCACATTAGCAATGATAGTATGGAGATTTTGGAAGGTGTTTGATGAAGATGGTCCACCACCTTGTAATCACTTTTCTTTATGATTCTCATGAATTCATCAACCTCTTGATCAAAAGGAGTCTTCAATGCTTCTCTATCAACCGGTTCTTCTTGCGCCATGCTCTTCCCTTTTGCCTTAGCGGCAGCTTCAGCTTCAGCTTCAGCAATGGGTCTGGGTATTTGTGAGGCAAAGAGACGCCCGCTTCTAGTGAAGCCTCCGCCTCCCCCCACATTGTCTATCTGAGGTGAAGAAGTTGATGATTCTAAAGTGATTTTCTGCCCCTCGTAGTATAGATCTGAGCCATAATGCCAAGGGATGGCATTATTGCTTTCATAAGGAACTGGTCCAGGCACTGTGATAGTGACTAGACTGATAGCAGCTGCAGAGGGGACCAAAATGGTGTGTGGATCATAATATATGGTAACTAGAGCCCTGACAGGAGTAACATTTTGTAGTGAGTTGTTGGCCGGAACATTTGCAGGATCATAGTATATCGTAACCATTGAGACGCTTTCACTAACTGTTGCTGATGTTGTAGAAGGTGTCGAAGTTGTAGCAGGAACTGATGGAATAATGGGTGTTGTCGTTGTAGAAGGAATGGTGACTGAACTTGTATCCGTTGAAGTGATTGATTGAGCAGTTGTTGGAGTTGTAGTAGAATCTGTTGGAACAATGGGTGCTGACGTTGTAGGAGTATCTGTGATTGTTGATGAAGGAATTGCTAGAGTTGTAGTCGTTGTTGTTGTAATCTGAAGAGTGCCATCTCTAATGAGGCCATCTATGCCGTTTCTCAGTCTCTCACATCCATTAACAACAATGTTGCAATATCCGCAGCAGAGCTCACATCCGGGGAACACTTGGCATTCTAACAGTTGAGCTTTGATTTCAACTAGAGGTGTTCGGATTTGTGCAACACTGTTGATCAATGTGGATGGTTTGCCCTCTTCAATAGCATTAATCCTGGCCCCGTTGTGACTAGGCATTAGATTTCTTGTGACGTTCGGAGGAGGTGCAAAATTGAGAGCTTTTGAGTCCACCAAATATTGGACTTTCATCTGTAGGGCCCTGCATTTTTCAGTATTATGCCCCGGTGCGTTTGAGTGGAATGCACACCTGGCATTTGCATCATAGTTCTTTGGCATATTAAGAGGATCTGGAGGTGCCAACGTCCTTAACTCAACTAGGTTGAGCTTCAGGAGTTGTGGCAAGAGTGCAGCATACGGCATTGGAATTGGGTAAATCACCCAGTTTGCTTGTGATGGCCTTTGTTGGAAAGGACGCTGCTGCTGGCTGTTATTACTGTTGTTGTAGGTTCTCTGTTGCGGGAAAATGGGATTGTTGCTGATAGTGAGATTGTTGTTGATACTGTGGTTGTTGTTGTTGAGGATACAATGGTTGTTGAGGAATTGGAGCTGGAATAGTGACAGCTGCTACTGACCGGTGAGCATATTGAGGCCTGCCCCTGCTTGCATGAATAGAATTTGTTTCACCTTCCCTTCGGGGTCCCACAAAAGGTTTTCTTGGATTGCTGGAGGAACTTGCACCACTGTCAGAGATTTTGCCCATTTTTAAGAGACTTTCAATCCTCTCACCAGCTATGACCACATCAGCAAAACTTGTAGAGGAGAAAGCAGCCAGCCTATCAATATAAGTCCCTTGCAATGTATTCATAAACATGTCAGCCATTTCCCTTTCTGACATGGGTGGTTGAACAGCAGCAGCAAGCTGTCTCCATCTTTGAGCATATTCCCGGAAGCTCTCTCTAGAAGATTGAGACATTCCCATTAGGAGAGTCCTATTGGGAGCCATGTCCAGGTTGTATTGATACTGACGGATGAAAGCCTCGGCCAAATCCTTCCAACATCTTATGGTGGCTCTAGACAAATGTGAATAACACTCCCTCGAAGCTCCAGTCAGACTGTCCTCAAAGTAGAACATCCACAACTTTTCATCCATAGTATAAGCTTTGAGCCTTCCCAGGAAAGACTGCAGGTGAGTGCAAGGACAGGAGGTACCATTGTATTTTTCAAAGCATGGGGGTTTGAATTTGTGGGGAATTCTCACCCCATCTACTAGGCCCATGTCCATCACATCGAAACCCAAAGAATTCTGAGACTCCAAAGACCTTAACTTTTCAGCCAGCTCATCCAATCTCCTGTCATATACCTCATCTCCAGCACTTATGACAGTGAATTGCTCTTCCTGGGGATCCTCTTGCAGGATTCTTCCCCCAGTAGTATTACCTTGCACATTCCTCGGGATGTTAACCTTTGGATCCAGATGAGGTCCATATACTGGTGGGTCAATACGAGGCTGGCCCCGTTCATTGTTGCTAGTTCCTCCTGTTCCAAAATGAGGCTCTTCAGGAGTTTGTCTTTCCACCAGCTCTCTTAACCTTTCTTGACTCTGGGCTAAGCCAATCATTACTGCCATGAACTGAGACATCTGATTTCTCATCTCCACTCTTTCATTGGCCATCTGGTTTCTGACCTCAGACAGGTCCTGCTGTACTTGTTCCATTTGAATACCGGGAAGTTTGTTACGAGTTGGGTACCGGTGCGCGCGGTTGACAGGGAACACTCGGCGACGAGCAATATTTCCTGAGATCACAACAAAGTTAGAAACAATAGTAATAACAAAACCTACAAAACAAAAACAAAGTTAGTATGCAATGCAGTATGCTTATTTTTTTCCAAGGTATCCGGTTTGGTTCTTGGTTTTGACCTTTCCAGACCTCGAGGAAGATGCTTGATGTGGTTGAGGGAAACCCGAATGGAAACAAACTAAAATATATTACAACTGATGAACAATACATAGTTTGTTTTACAATACATGCCCCTGAAGGGTCAAAATACAACAAAAGAAGAAAAGTACATCAAATGGAAACAAACAACAAGCAAAGAATCAGACATCCAGTCCAAACTCATCTTCTCTGACCTCCTTCAGGAGTGCCTCAGTCACCGGACCAGCTGGGTGCTCTGTAATGGTCCTGATAAGGAGGTTCCTGGTGGCAATAGCAGTGGTCAGCTTCTTGTGCCTGTCCTGGTCCTTTGATCTCTTCAATCCTGCTATGAGCTTCAACTCTGAAATCTCCTTCTGGGCTGCCAACAAAGCTTCCTGTTGCTTCTTCTCATTGGCCTCTAGCTGTTCAATCTTGGCTTGAGTCTTATGGTCTTCTTGTGTACGGGCTTCAGTGATCCTGACCCACCTAGCTTGACTCTCTTGCAGATAGAGCTCAACCCTAGCTTTCTGAATTTTTGCCTCCTTGCAGGCATTCTTCAATATCTGTTCCCCAGCCCTTGCTTTCCTTATGTAGTCCTCTGTCCTTTCAATTTTGGTCAGATCCTCAACCTTGAGCGTTTCCAGTCTCTCAATGTCCAGACGACCATCACTCCTCTCCCAAAGAGTTTTCTTCAAAGCCTCATATAACTTCTCATTCCTTTCCTTCATCTTCTCAAATTCTTCTAGGCTGACAGTTACTGCTATCTGTATAGTAGATGGTCCAGGTATGTCTTCCAAGGTGAAAGGAATTCTAGTAATCTGAGCTCTAGTATGGGACCAGTCATAGTACTGAGCTGAAGCAACATTGTTACATCTCCCAAGAATAGCAACCCCTTTTGTCTGGATGTTGTCCCAAGCCCAGGCAGCTTGCCTGACAACAGCTGAATTAGGTTGCACTTCACAATATAGGGTCTCAGCTAAATCCTGTCCTCTGGGAGGGTGTACTAAGGCATAACCCAGTTGTCTCTTAAATAGTAAAGGATTGTAGTTGATGCAACCCTTTACTCCTATCAGAGGCACATTTGGGTACTGTCCGCATCTGGTGATAATGTCTTTGCCTTTGGTGCTCTGGCTGCACCATCTGATATCATCTGAAGTCAAAGCAATGAGCCTCTTGGCCCAATTCTTCTGTTGGTGTGGGTTCAGGAAGGCATCAGACTTAGGCAGGTGTCTGAGCAGCCAGGTGTAAAACAAAGGAGCACAACATCTTACCAACTTCCCCCTTTGTTTCTTATTCCTCTGATGGATGGAATAATAGAAATCTCCCAGCAATGTAGGTACTGGGTTCTTCAGGAGAAACAAATGGATGGCATTCTTGCTGACAAATTTGGGCTCATCTGCAAACAATATAGCCCCATATATGCTGAGGGCTAACAGTGCACAGACTGCCCTCCACTCTCCCAAAGAAGCTTTCAGGATGGCCTGAGAAATCAAGAAGTCCAAATGCAAACCAGGAATTCCAGCTTTTGTTGTCATACTCTGCTCAATAAGGGCAGGCTCCAAGTACAATGCCCTTGCTATCTCTTCATTCCTAGGAGCAGTCATCTCTGGGTTGAAGGGAATCCCTCCTCTGACAGGCACTCCAATCAGCAAAGAAAATTCTTCCAGTAGAGGCCCTAACTGGAAGTTTGGAAAGGTGAAACATCTCAAAGGAGGGTCATAGAACTGTAAGCATGTGTGGATCATGCTCCTCTGAGAAGGGTCAAGGTCCATAACCATATCTAAGATACCTCCATAGTGTTCTCTAAACAATGGGATATGGTCAGGTGTGATAAGTGACTGGACTTGCCTGATGCCAGTCAACACAGGCTCAAAGAAGTGGTAGGATATGTTGCTCTTCCTGGGAGTAGTCATGAGTACTGATGAGGAAGCTGAAGATGAGTGCTGATGAAGATCACAGACTAAGACTGGAGATAAGTCTCTGATAGACTGATGCTGGTGAGGGTGGAGATAGCTGAAGCAGATAACTGATGAAGACAGCTGAAGCAGAGGTTTATGCAGATGAAGGGGCCAAAACCAAAACCAAGATATAATGAAGTGGATACCCTGAAAATCAAATAAATAAATATTAAATGATGCAATGATGAATATGCAAATGATATGCAAGGGTTTGTGATCTAGCTGGATCTGATTATCTGTCTTGATACAAGGTCCATATATGTTCAAAAGTTCAGGATGAGGGCTCAGAAATCCAGTAACAAGGGTGGGCGACTCAAATAAAGAGTCACATGTCTAGGGTTAATCACAAGAACTGTCCAAAGTGGAGTATTCTTAAACAAAACAGTAACAGGGTATGATGTGGCCAAGGGTTCCTGCAAACCTGTAAACAGCCCAACCCCCTCACAGGTAGTGTTCTAGAACAAAGATCCTCAGACTTGGATCAGTTATGAGAAGTGTAAACACTTCTAACCCGGAGGTACAGTGTTTACAATAACCATAAAAGATCCTCCTCTAATTCACCTCAGTTTCTGAAGGTCATAATAAAAGGTCATCCAGACTTAGCAGGCTTCCCAGATAGCCCTAGCCCTACAGGAAATCTGTAGCACACAGTTCTTAAGAAGAAACCCACATCTGAACCGTGTTTCATATTCCCGCACCAGACCTAAATGGAATGGAAAGAATATGAACCACTCTAGCCTAGGTGTCACTCAGGTCCCAGGTATAGGACCTTAAACTCAATGGATCCCCACCCACCAAAGAAAACCAGATCCAGCACAGTGACAATGACAGTATGAAATATGAATAAGACTGTAAAGAAAGCAATAAATAAAGCTGTACATAAAGCAGTAAATAAAGCAAAATAAATAACACACATAACACATAACACCCCAGTAAACACAAATCAAACAAGCGCAAGGAGGAACCCACAAAAAGAACCAGAAGCCCTGGTTGCAATATAAGGTTCCCCAGCAGAGTCGCCAAGCTGTCGCTCCCACCAAATGAGGCCAGGTCAAATGGGGTACAGACGCGAACGGTCGGCGAAGAGGAGAGAACACACAAGGGTGAACTGAAAAGAAAAGATTCACCGGCTAGGCATTTTTATCCCGAAGGAAAGGTAATGCTGCATAAACCTAAGGAAAGATGGATAAGACGGTCGCGAACCAGAGAGACTGAGAAAGGGGGTTGGTTACAACCTGGGAAGGTATTAGCACCCAAATTGTCTGTCGTACTCGACGGGATCTACGCTTAAAAGATTTGTGTTTCAAAGGGGTAGTGTCAGTGCTATTTGTGTATCGAAGCTGGAAAAGAATGCAAGTGTCAGTGCAAAAGAAGTGTGAAGTGAAATTAGGATGTGTCAGTGTAAGAATAGGAGTGCAAAGCTCAAGATAATGAGGCTAAAAGAATAATGCTGGAAGAGGGGGAATATACAGAGACTTTTGTTCGATAACTGTTAAGTTATGCCTACGTATCCTCTCGTGCAATGAGGAAGTCAGAACACCGTAGTTCGACTCAAAGAGATTGAAAGATAAATTGACTTGTGAACTGCTTACTTGTCTATGCTCAAGTGTATGACCTGTCTGGCTCAGGTGCAAACTGTCTTGCATTAGGCGGAAGAAACGAGTTCTCGTTTGTGAGTGAAGATGATGAGAAAAGAATCCCGGAGGAGACGATTATTGTTTGTTTTTGTGTTTTCAATCTTTTATTAATTTTTGTGTTTGTCATAAGAAAATGAGCTTAAGCCTAAACCAAGGGTTAGTAAACTCATCACATCCTCCCTCTGATTAGGGGTAATGAGAATACCTTAAGTATGAAGTAAACACCTCAAACTTAATCACCATGATGCAGGATTAAGATCATTAACCTACTTGCATTTACTTAGATGTTTTTTTTTGTTTTTTTTTTAGTGTTAAGTAATGAGTCTAAGCCATAATCAAGGATTTAATGGACTCATTACACCATCCTAATAGAAGGATAATAGATGAGAACATTTAAGCTGAGGAAGGCTCCTCAACTTAATCCATGATTAGGGATTAACCTCATGACAAAACAAAGCCTTTGTTAAAGTGGATTTTAGTTAATGATAAGATTAAGAAGTGGATTTTATGGTTTGTAAGACAACTTGAGGGGGACTTGTCCATTAACACTAGGGTTAGTCCTTCTTAACCAATTAAGGAATAATTAGAACCCTAATGCAAGGCCCAAGTTACAAGCTTGATGTCTTAGTGGTTATTAGATGGATTGATTAAAGGATTTAAACACATTAAGGGTTTAACACTTAGGATTAAAGTTATACACTCCATCCTAATAGAAGGATACAGGCATAACCCTAATCACAAAGCCTTAAAACCTTTAAGGTTTAGTCCTTGATTATGAGGTGAGAAGAGAAGACACAAAAGATGACACAAAGGTAAAACTAACGGGGGACTAATCAAACCCTAATTGTTATCATGCTTGGGTGTCCTAGGGTTTATGAGGCTTGCAAAAAGAAGTCTTCAAGATGAGCCACCAAGGAAGAAGCAAAGATGGAAGAGAAGCAGAAGAAGCAAGTCAACCTACTTCACTTAAGAAGATAAGTTGCTTGAAGAAAGAAAGTGAGGAGAGAACATGAGTGAGCAAGCTCACTCTAATACACATACAAAATTCAGTAAAGATGCATAAGAGATGAGAAGAGATTATGAGAAGTGAAGGCAAATTCACTTCTCAAAACACTTACCACCTGAAAAGTTAGTAAAAGGAAATGAAATGAAATGCAAAGATGCAATCCAAAACCAGAAGCATATGTATGATGCAAATGATGCTAAAGGATGATGCAAAGTCATGTCAAGAGATGCAAATGATCATGCAAGTAATAAGGATGCAAATGAAGCATAAAGGAAGCATGAAAGTTCATGAATGCACATGACATCAAATGGAAGCAAAACATGGCAAATGGATGATGCAATGATCAAACATGATTCCAATATGTCTTAAGATGTCTCATTAATTAATTAAAATAAACATTTAAATATTTTAAAAATGCGAATTTTATGCAAAAAAATAAAATAAAAATTATTTTCAGAATGAGAAAAATATTTGAAAGGGAAATGCAAAAAAAAATTTTTTTGAAAGTGTTTTGCTATTTTTAATAAATTGTGCAAGAAAAATGAGAAAAAATGAATAAAAAACAATTTAAATGGGAAGTATGCAAATCCAATGATCCAGATTCAAAAGAAACGCGCGGGAGTTGACTGGTGCGTGTTTGAAGGGTTGGGATTCACTCTGAGATTTTTGAATTTTTAAACATAATTAATTAGGTTAATGACTGGATTAGGGTTTTAACATGTGATCTGGGCCACTCACCTCACGCGGGAAGGACGAATCCAAGGGCCATTATTCAAATTTCTACCTCCAGTTCATATTTCTACCTCCGAGCCAGGTACTGAAGCTCGAGGTAAAGGACCAGTGATTGATCCTCTTCAGATTGAGACACCGGTTACTGAAGATCTCTTTAAGAAAATGGAAGACGTACTAAAGATCATCCGCAAGAGTGATTACAATATTGTCGAACAGTTGGGACACCCACCCTCCAAGATCTCTATGCTATATCTGTTGTTATGCTCTGAGGCCCATGCTAAGGGTTTGATGAAATTCATGAAATATGTGCATGTACCGCACAAAATCTCTGTGGACCAGTTTGAAAATTGTGTTTCTAACTTGATGAGTGACAATGGCTTAGGCTTTTCTGATGCTAATCTAACTCCCGCTGAAAGAAACAACAACAAATTTCTGCACGTCTCTATTGAGTGTAGGGGCACTACTCTATCTCATGTATTGGTGGATAATGATTCCTCATTAAATGTGTTACCGAAGGCCTTTCTTGACAAACTCAACTATGAAGATGTTGTGCTGAGACCTAGTAACATGGTGGTGAGAGCCTTTGACGGTTCAAAGAGAATGGTGTATGGAGAAGTTGATCTTCTGATCAAAGTAGGTTCTCAAGTCTTTAAATATATTTTATGTGTGATGGACATTCGTACCGCCTATTCCTGCTTACTTGGGTGCCCTTAGATACATGGGGCAGGTGCTGTAACCTCTACCTTACATCAAAAGTTGAAATATCATGTGAAAAGCAAGATTGTCATTGTCAATGGTGAAGAAGAGTACATGGCCAGTCATGTGAGTACTTTCAAGTATGTTGACATGGATAGAGAATTCATCGAGACTCCTTGTCAGATATTTGAAGTGATTCCTCAGAATGTTCCTGCTGCTAAACCGGTTCCTCTTATTCCTAATGTTACCAGAGCATCTCTTGCAACGGCCTCTCTAAAAGATGCTAAAGTTGTGGTTGAAGACGGTGGTTGTACTATTTGGGGTCAGCTTCCTGACATTCCTTACAAGTCCGACAAATTTGGTTTGGGTTTCACTTCAGAGGCTCAGAAGGCTGTTCTTCGTGCTCATGCTATTCGTATCACCAACAAAGGAGTTCAGAAGGATCAAGTCAATGTTGTGGAAAACACTGATGATGACTACAACCTTGACAGTTGGATTTTTCCTACCATTGACAGTGGGCTCAAAAATTGGAAGATTGAAGACATTATTCCTATCTCCTTTAGTCAGGAGTAAATGCTATTTTTTTTTTCTTATTTTGGTTTTGTAATTTGAACAATTAAACTTTTAAGCCTTTTACCTTTCCCGGGGCACAAAGGTCTATTTGTTAAGGGTTCTTACACACACCCACATCACTAAACTGCAGATCCACATCCACTATGGATCCTATTGATAACAGTTCTGCTATTGCCACTTATGACTTCAAAAATCCAATCTACCAAGCCGAGGATGGAAATGAGGAAGATTGTGAAGTGCTCGTAAAACTTGCTAGGTTTCTATAGTAAGAAGAGAAAGTTATATAGCCATATGAAGAACCGATCAAAGTTATGAATCTGGGTAGCAAGAAAGATAAGAAAGAGGTCAAGATAGGTGCTGAATTAGAAGAAAATATTAAGAACATGTTAATTTAGATGCTAGATGATTACATGAAGATCTTTTCTTGGTCTTATGAAGATATGCCAAGACTAGATATTGATATCGTGGTTCACCGTCTACCAATGAAGGAAGGTTGTCGCCCGATAAAGCAGAAAATTCGTCGTATGCATCCCGAAATGTCAGAAAAGATCAAAGTTGAAGTTATGAAACAATTTGAAGCAGGGTTCCTAGATGTCACTTCTTATCCTTAATGGGTCACAAATGTGGTACCAGTTCCTAAGAAGGATGGAAAAGTATGCATGTGTGTGGATTACAGGGATTTGAACAAGGCCAACCCCAAAGATGATTTTTTGCTTCTGCATATTGATGTTCTGGTAGACAATAGTGCTCAACATAAGGTATTCTCTTTCATGGATGGTTTCTCTGGTTATAATTAAATTAAGATGGCGCCTGAAGACATGGAGAAGACTACGTTTGTCACACATTGGGGCACCTTTTGTTATAAAGTAATTCCATTTGGTTTAAAGAATGTTGAGGCAACATACCAACATGCCATGGTAGCTTTGTTCTATGAGATGATCCATCAAGAGATAGAGGTATATGTTGATGACATGATAGCCAGATCCCAGACTGAAGAAGAACATCTTGATCATCTGCATAAACTATTTGAGAGGTTAAAGAAATATAAGATGAGATTGAATCCAAACAAATGCACCTTTGGGTTAGATATGGTAAACTTTTGGGGTTTGTTGTCAGTGGTAAAGGTATTGAAGTTGACCCTACGAAGGTAAAAGCTATACAAGATATGCCCGCTCCCCATACTAAGAAGGAAGTTATAGGTTTCTTGGGATGCCTGAACTATATTGCAAGATTTATTTTCCACTTAACTACTACTTGTGAGCCAATCTTTAAATTGTTGAAGAAAGATCAAGTAATGGAATGGAACGACGAATGTTAGATAGCTTTTGATGAGATTAAGAAGTATCTCTGAAATCCTCCGATTATGATGCCACAAGTTGAAGGAAGACCCTTGATTATGTACCTTGCAGTGTTAGATAATTCAATGGGGTGTGTGTTGGGGAAACATGACGAGTCTGGTCGAAAAGAGCAAGCAATATACTACCTTAGCAAAAAGTTTACCGACTGTGAAACAAGATACTCATTGCTCGAGAAAACGTGTAGCTCTTTGGCATGGGCTTCTCGCCGACTAAGACAATATATGTTGACTCATACCACTTTATTGATTTCGAAGACGGATCCTATCAAATAAATATTTGACAAACCTTCTCTCTTCGGACAAATAGCGAGATGGCAAATGATCTTGACAAAATATGAAATTCAGTACACTACTCAAAAGGAAATTAAGGGAAATTTAGTAACTGATCATTTCTCTCATCAAGCGGTGGATGAATGTCAGTCTATGAAGTTTGAGTTCCCAGATGAGGATATTATGCTTGTTACTGATCATAAAGAACCTAGACCGTATGAAGGACCTGAACAAAGATCCCGATGGACTATGGTTTTTGGTGGAGCTTCTAATTCACTTGGTAATGGTATTGGTGTTGTGATTATCTCTCCTAAGGGTCGTTATACTCCATTTACTGCTAGACTTTGTTTTGATTGTAACAACAATATGGCTGAATATGAAGCATGTATCATGTGTATTAAGGCTACCATTAAGATGAAGATCCAATTCTTGAATGTATATGGGGATTCAGCCATAGTAGTTAGTCAGATTAAAGGAGAATGGGACACAAAGCATCCAAATCTCATTCCTTACAGAGAACATGTGTTTCCCATGGTTCCACGAAGTAAAATGATATATCGAAGCTCAGGAGTGTCCTGAAGGGGAATCTATCAATAGTAAGAAGTTTCTAAGGAGATTTTCTGCCAAGTTTTTCCCGAGTAACGAAATTTTGTACAAGTGCAATCACGATTCGACTTTGCTTCACTATGTAGACAAGAAGGAAGCAAGCGATATTATGGAATACATGCATGATGGGATCTTTGGTACTCACTCTAGTAGGCATACGATGGCTACGAAAAGTTTGAGAGTAGGTTACTACAAGTCTACCATGGAAACTGATTGCCATCAGCACTCCAAAACTTGTCATAAATGCTAGATCTATGTTGATAAAATACATGTACCTTTAGTTCTGTTGAGTGTTCTAACTTCTCCTTAGCCTTTTACAATGTGGGGAATTGATATGATTGGAGAGATTAAACCTACCACTTCCAATGGACATCGTTTCATCCTTGTTGCCATTGATTACTTTATGAAGTGGGTAGAGGCAGCCTCGTTTGCTTCTGTTACCAAGAATGTTGTGGCTCGGTTTATTAAGCATAATCTTATACGTCGATATGGCATCCCTGAAAGGATTATCATAGACAATGGTACTAATCTGAACAATAATATGATTACTGAACTCTGCACGCAGTTCAAGATTAAGCATCATAATTTGTCTCCATATCGACCAAAAATGAATGGTGCAGTCGAAGCCGCCAAGAAGAATATCAAGAAGATCTTGAAAAAGATGACAGTGACATAGAAAGACTGGCATGAGATGTTACCATTTTCTCTCCATGGTTATCGCACCACAATACGTACCTCAACAGGGGCAACCCCTTTCTCTCTAGTCTATGGTATGGAGGCAGTTTTACCCGTTGATGTTCAGATCCCTTCCTTAAGAATTATAAAAGATGTTGACTTAGATGCAGACGAATGGGTTCAGACTCGACTTGACTAGATAAACTTGATTGATGAAAAGAGGCTTGTGGTCGTCTGTCATGGCCAGATGTATCAGAAGCATATGGTCAAAGCCTTTAACAAGAAAGTCAAGCATCAAGTATACCAGACTGATGATTTGGTAATAAAACGTATCATATTACCATAAGGTGTTCCCGGGGGAAATTGACTCCCACATATGAAGGACCATTTGTAATCAAAAGGGTATATTCTGGAGGCGCTATGATACTTACCACCATGGATGGTAAATATTTCCCACACCCTGTAAACGCAGACATAGTCAAAAAATACTATGCATAAAAGGAGACCCGCTAGGTTGACTGGCCTAGGTCAAAATAAGGGCATCCCGGCGAACCAAAAGGTTTCGGGAAAAAAATAAGGGATATATATATATATATATATATATATATATATATATATATATATATATATATATATATATATATATATATAATTGTACACCCGACAAGTCGAAAACCTGAAAAGGCGGCTTGGGCAAAAAAGGGTATCCCGGTGGAATGAAAACCTGAAAAGGAGGTCCAAGAAAAAGTTATGGATTAAAGTGTATGACCATGTCTCGTTGGATAACCCATTTAATTCCAACTAGTTGTGTTACCAATATCAAGTTCAAACGGCGCAGATCAGTCCAATCATTTCTCTTCTGACTACAATAGATGAGATACTTGAAGATAATGGCAATAGCAGAGTTGAAACTTGATGGGATCATTTAAACATAGCTATTTTTTCTATTTTTTCTGTACCTTTTAAATTTTCTACTACGAATTGCTCTTACTAGAATTTATGTTTCTTTGTTCAAAATTTCCTGTTTATAGGCCACTTTCAAGATCAATACAATTCTATTTCAAACTCAACTTTACTTTTCTCGTTTTTTACTTACACGTAAACGTCCATTGATTACTTTGAATGAATATATGCTTTTGAATATGATTGATGTTTACCAAAATGCATTAAATTACAAAAATAGAATTTACTAAGGACTCTTGGATATTGGAATCCCCAACAAGGCTTAGGTCTAACATATCTCCGCAGATTCATCCCCACAGAGTAACCTCTACGGGTTTGTTCCAACAAAGTATTCCAAGCAATCCTTACCCAACATAGATTGTATTTCCAACACTAAAAATCCCCTAGAAGATTCTCTTCTCCAATAGAATTCAATTAAGCCTGATATCCCCCAGAAGGGTTGACACTTGGTCAGATAAGTCTTTCAGAGGAATGATTGTCCCTCTTATCCCCAGTCAGGGTATTTAGTAACTTAATCCTCCAATAAAAAGCATGACAAACGATCAATTCTCCTCGAATGCCTTCATTTCCAAACAGAAGTCGAAGATCCCAAGTACATTATTCTAAAAGCAGATTGAAATGATGTTTTTATCTTCCCCAGCAGTGAACAAGGATTTATTTTCCCCAACTAACAGTTGCTACATGAAGCTATTAATGCGCTTCAACTACATATTTTGCGCATACATTATCTACATCATATCATGGCATTCACATCCACAACGCATACAATATTCTCATTTACGTTAAGAACATCGTCTTGGAATGCATTACATACATCATGACACTACATAGAACTAACCTTATTTTTCAGGTTAATTCCCCAACAGAAAAATGTTATCAACAACTTATTCTTGGGCTGCTATAAACACCTAAGACTATATTTACCAATAGCTTGGGCTGCTATAAACTCCCAGGATCACATCTACCAACGTCTTGGGCTGCTATAAACCCCTAAGACTGCATCTGTCTCTATCTTGGGCTGCTACAAATCCCCAGGATCACATCCACCAACGTCTTGGGCTGCTATAAACCCCCAAGACTGCATTTGTCTCTATCTTGGGATGCTATAAATCCCCAGGATTACGCTTACCAATATCTTGGGCTGCTATAAACCCCCTGGATTATGTCTACGTCTATCTTTGGTTACTACTAATGGCATCTTTAAGCCCATCTACAACAACCTTCAGTCAACTCATCAGATGGCATCTTTAAGCCCATCCAAGAAATCCAGTCAACCAACAGTGCAAATTTTTGGGCACTTATATGTTCAATGATCTTCCACCTTCAAATCACGATTGACACACATACCAATCTAACTCCTAAAGTCTAAGAAGATTGAACAGGGGTAGATGTTGTACCACAAAATTTGCCCACTGGTTTTTAATTCTAACCGACTTTTTTGTCGTTGTTTCGCATTCATTTGTATCATCTTCATAGCATAGCATGTATTTCGTCTTAATATTAGCCAGAATAATTTCTCGGAATTTACAGACAGACTGGTCATACTAATTTTCAACTATGCCTAAATCAGTAAACGAAAAATGTCAAATTAAAATTTGCAAATGTTGGTAATATTAATCTACGGTTTACGTGGTTTAATTTTGACATGCTAAAAGTATTTTTACGACTATTTTTGGTCATATGTCAATCAGTTTGAGCAGTTTAAACGTTCATAATTTTTATTTCAAAATCCGACTAAACGTTGTATTTTTCCGAGTCTTTTATTTCACGCTGAATATTTTGATGTATTCGTTTTATTTTTTCGAGCACTTTGGTGCCAAACTTTTATTTTTTTCAGCCCGTTTATTTTTACATTGGGTCTATAATAAATAAATAAGTTTATTTGTTTTTATTTTAATTTTAGTTATTATTATTAAACTTTATTCAGCTTTTAAATTAATATTTTTAGTTGGGTTTTAAATAAACATTTAGGTCCAATTATCGTTAACCCTAATTATTTCCTATATACACATAACTTTGTTGCTGCTAGTGAGACCGAAAAAGAAAACGAAAACACCACGGTGGATCCATTCTAATCAATTTTTTTTTCTGCAGAGAACATAAACGTTTGTCTTTTTTCTATACATGTGAGTGGTTTATATATATATATATATATATATATATATATATATATATATATATATATATATATATATAAACCTTTATACCTGTATGTATGTTGCAACACGGTTTTGATCGGAAAGAAAGAAAAATAATAAGGAAAACGAAAGCATCATGCACATTAACAAATACATATATATATATATATATATATATATATATATATATATATATATATATATATATATATATATATATATATATATATATATATATATATTTGTTAATGTGCATGATGCTTTCGTTGTCCTTATTTTTTTTCTTTCTTTCCGATTAAAACTGTGTTGCAACATATATACAGGTATAAAGGTTTATATATATATATATATATATATATATATATATATATATATATATATATATATATATATATATATATATATATATATATATATATTGTTAATGTGCATGATGCTTTCGTTGTCCTTATTTTTTTTTCTTTCTTTCCGATCAAAACCGTGTTGCAACATACATACAGGTATATATATATATATATATATATATATATATATATTTACTTTGTTTGTCATTCATTATTTTTCCTTCTTATATGTTCATATTAACATAATACATAATAAATATATAATAGATAATATATATATATATATATATATATATATATATAATATTAATATATATATATATATATATATATATAATATATATATATATATATATATATATATGTATAATATAGTTGTTTTGTTAAATATTTTTTTTTATTATATAATTTGATTATGTTTTCGGATCGGATTGTGTCAATATGCAATTTTCACATTTGTGTGTATGAGACGTGACACCTGTGTTGATCTGATCTAGTTGCGATGATCGCAATTTTGCGTTAGCAACATCTATGTTTTTTGTTTCTTTTAATTTCTTTTGCTTTATTTTATTTTTAATAAATTTAGATCCGCATGTTTTAATCCTATTGTGATGATCACGTTGAATGTAGTAAAGTTAATGGTGTATTTTTATCGGTTTATGTGTGAGGTTCTTTTTATTGTTGTATTTCGATTTTACACGCGTCCGACGATTTAGCATGGTGATAATTCACCTTCGCGTTTCTATTTACACTTTTTTTAATTTAATTTAATTTTATCATACCACCGTTTTTTATTCGATCTGCGATGACCGCCTATGCGGTAGTAATTCGTCGTATTTTAATTTGTGTACATTTTTCAACGATCCAATGTCGTTATGTCTATTATCGTAATTGTTTTTTTATTTCTTATTTATTTTTTATTTGAGTAGAAACTAATTTATTAAAAAATATCAAAATAAATTAATCAACTCTCATTTTTTGTAAATAATTAATCTTAATACAATCAGATATATTTTCTTCATTTTCATAATGATAAAATACAAAAAAAAAGAATAAAATTTAATTCTTATTTAACTTAAAAAAAATAATCCAAAAAAAATATTCTTATATATCCTTTTCGATCTTCTCAATCTCCCATTACTCGACCTTTCCTCGCTTTTTATTGGTTTCCTTTAATTTTCTTAAATAAATGTATAGGATGCTAATTCTTCTTGTAATAGTTAGGAATTTAATATTTGTCTTTTTAATTTCTATACTCCCCCCAATTTAAATAATGTACCCCCTCCCCATGGGGTAATTGCTTAGGATTTATTTTTCGCTTTTAAATTCTGCAAAACAATAAACTGTGTGGTTAGTAACAATAGGGTGTGAAAAGAATGTATGTGAATAAAAATGGACTTAGCCAACTAATCCAAAGAAAATACCTAAATACAACACACTCTTCACACCTATGCATTTAGGGTAGACTCTTTCGTTTCCTTTCGATATAATGGTCATGTCCCTCGAACGTAGGGGTATCTTAGCAAAAGATGATTACGAATAAATCATCATAGTTCCCTACTAAAAAAAGATCATAGTCCCGTGATAACCCTTCGAGTTGCCTTCTAATAAATGATCTTGTCCCTACGAAAATGGTGATAGTCCCTTCAAATTGCTAAGGTATCCTTACATGTTGCCTTCTATGACCATAACGATGACCTTACACTTGTCCCTCCAAATCCAAGGATAAGACTACTTACTGACTGATAGTAAGGACAATCCTATCTCTAAGGAAACGAAAATGACAAGAAAGACCTTACAACTTAGGGTAAGTAACTCTTAAATGCTTGCTCATAACTTTCAAAACAAATACTTTTTACATCCTACCTTTTTTTTCAAAATACTTTCAAATAAGTAAACACTTTGTATACATTCATACGAGAATCATTACAAAGTTAAATCTTTACAAAATATTTTTCACACATTACACTTTTTTCAAAAAAAGACAAGTAAAAAGTGAGATAAGCATTTAAGAGCCCATGGATAACCATTGATACAAAGGGTGCTAACACCTTCCCTTTGTATAACTTACCCCCCGAACTCAAAATCTTTTAAAGGTCTTTCCCATTCTTTTATGCCTTTCCTAATTAAATAAAAGTCGGTGGCGAATCTTGTAACACCCACTTTTCCCATTTTCAAAAATATAACATAAATCTTAATAAAATAAGAGTTTAAATACCAAAGTGAGTTACTACACTTCAAACGAAACCAAAATTCAATTTATTATTTCATAAACACCGAAATAAGTAGTCTCAATATCATATGTGCCCAATGGCATAAACATTTCAACAACATAAAACGATTCTTTTAGTTTATTAAAACGGATACGTAACTAACAAAGTCTGAAAAATGAAATAAAACAAATAGTCAAAAGTCCCCATTCTCATGTTACGTATCAGAGCGCCCTATGACTTGAACATGCAACACCAGAGAACTCTCATGTACCTGGGTTATCTGTACTTCCAAAGAAGCACAGACACAACAACAAAATCAACGGGGTGAGAAATAATTATATATTATAACGGTGCAAATAACATTTTGAAGGAGTAATCACACACAAGTCATAACATGCAACACAAATCATCGATTCAAATATATGCAATGTGACTCCACGACACAATGCAAATGCGGTACCGACTTCAACAATGGTTCATTGATTCGAACCCGAATGCATCTCTTACGCTCCTACTGAGACATGATCATCCCCTACCCGTTGATTCACAATGAATCCGAATAACCACTTACGCTCCATCCGAGACATGATTATTCCACCAACACGTATACGTATGCAAGACTCGATTACACATACATTAACATGAACAAAACCATTCATGACATGATGCTCCTGATCTTCACAATCATCAATCACACAGTCAATATAATTCATATCATTCAAACAAGAGTCATTATACATAATTGACACAATCTCATTTGATTCTTTTTAACAAAATCACTCATTTTAAAACAATCATATAAAACGTAACTACTACCTATGGATCGTCAGGTCCTATAACTATTCATAAGTACTATCCTCAATGCCTTAGACTAATGGTAAGAAAGTTGACCAAAAGAACGGGATGAAACTGGCTTAAAACATCCAAATTTTCTAAAATTAGAGGCCTGACATGCCCCCCCGTTTCCCCTGACATGGCCCGTGTCACATGACCTGATACGCTCGACACATGGTCGTTGTACTTAAACAGGAACGAGATAATGATGAGACCGTTGTGCTGAAACGAGACTCACGGAGATGAAGCCATTGTACTTAAATGGAATCGAAAAAATGAAGTCATCGTACTTCGATGAGATCAAAGAAACAGGATCATTGTACTTAAATGATTACTAGAGACGCGACCGTTTTACTAAAATAGACACGCAAAAAAAAAGACCGTTGTACGTAAACGAGACTCATAGACGAGACCATTGTACATAAATGGAATTGAGGAATATAAAATCATCGTACTTAGATGAAATCAAAGAAATGCACTCATTGTACTTAAATGAAGACCGGACATGAAACCGTTGTACTGAAACGGAGACGAGGAAAAATGAGACTGTTGTACTGAAACAAGACTCACAGATACGAAACCATTGTACTTAAATGAAATCGAAAAAATGAAATCATCGTACTTAGATGAGATCAAAGAAACATGATCATTGTACTTAAATGAAGACCCAACATGAAACCGTTGTACCGAAACGGAGAAGTAAAAAATGAGACCGTTGTACTTAAAAGAGACTCAAAGACGAAACCATTGTACTTAAATGGAATCGAAGAAAATGGGATCATTGTACTTAAATGATTACCCGAGATGCGACCGTTGTACTTAAACAGAGACGCGGAAAATGAGACTGTTGTACTGAAACAAGACTCAACTGGGAAATAACAAACAAGACTTATTAGAAATAACCACAATGGGAAATGAACTTGGCATTCTATGGGGATACTACGGTCTGATTGAAGAAATAATGTTTCGGGCTTTTGTGCAAAGCACCAAAACTGGCTTATGCCTCGTATGCATATGTTTGAATTTTTTCCATGGTGTAATGCTCCATAATGATGGAAATGCTACGCTTTAGTGGATGCAAATGTAAGGATGATTACTAAGTGCAAATTCAAAGGGATCTCCTGAATAAGAAATCATTGCATTGATTAAAATGAGCCTTTGTAAGGAAAAGCATCTACAGGGGATAGTGTTAATGACACACTGACTCTAAGCTACCACCATTGCCAAAAATAAATTGGACTTTAATATTGGAGAGCCGAGACCCTGTTGGGGATGAACTTGACTTGGAAGGTACGCTACCCGTAGAGCTCCGTTGGGGAAATGATATCCTTCTGACTCGGCTGGGGAGAAGGACGTGTTGATATTCTGCTGAGGAATATATCTGTTGGGGACTCCTCAGATACACCCCCTTCCGCTTGGGGAAGATACGCCAATGAGGATTGGACTCTGGTTAACAACTTCACTGGGGGAAACTATAAACAATGTTGTGTAAGACACAAAACCGCCAGGCTTCTTCACATCTTCACCTCTGCTAGGGAATTAGAAATCTTCATTTACTCTAGTTTTCATTTATTTTTATTTTCCACGTCGAAATTAATTTTTACTTTTATTATTTGTTTTTAATTCATTTTTAATACATGTTGGCTTGTGGAATTTTTATCTTGATAATTAATTTGAGATTTGAGTTGGTTCTTTTTGCATCTGGTCCATATTAGGATGTAATTTATTGTTGATTTTTCTTATGATTTTTAGAAACTTGTATGATTATGTTTGGCAATTGACTTGTGTGTGAAGTTTCAAAACCCTAGTTTGTGTTCATGAGGTCCTTTGATCTAGTTTTCTTTTGATTTTGATCTTGCTCTTTTGGTATAATGTTATCACATGGTTAATGAACATTTTTGCTTAATTGTAGAATTTTTGAATGAATTTTTTATTTGATTTGAATTTTCATAGGTGATTGCCCTAGTTTTTGCTATTTCTTGTCACATGCTTAGTTCTTAGGCTAGGAGGGCACTTGTGCCAACTCCTTTAGGGTGTTTAGAGCTCTTTTTGTATGAGGATGTACCCCTGGTCCTTGATTGGTGTTTGTGCTTTGAAAAGTTTTGGTGTTACTTGCCTTTGAAGATTACTCACTTATGCATATGTATACTTCACTACTCATGCTTGTGATGATTATGTTTGAACTTGTATGATCCTTTCTTTGGTCTTTTGTGTTGTTTATACACATTCTTATGATGATGTGATTCTGGTCTTGAGATATATGATGCTTGTTAGGTTTGAATGATGTGTGGAATCTCATGTATGCTTATCTTTTTCATAAGTAGTTTATGTTGCCTTGAGATGCCATGTTTTCTCTACTTTCTCTTTGGCTTTGTTTGAGGTATTTTAGTATGTAAATGAGGTGAATTACTTCTAGTTGTGGTGTGTGGAATTGATCCTTTTCTTGTTTATGCCTCACTTGATCTTGTCATGTGTGATTAGTTCTAACCATTTCAGGGGCTCATGGTAAGTGAAGTATGGATGATGTCCACATTTAAATTCTTCATCTCTTATTTTACTTTTCTTTCTGTTTTGTGATTGTTGATGTGCCTTGTGTCATCTTGTGATTCAACTTCTCGCATTCCCCCTTTAGAAGCAACTTATCTCCTTTAGAGGAGTAAGTTGTTCTCTAACTTTCTTCCTCTCCTCTTCTTCTTTTCTCTTCTTCTTCTTTCTTAGGATAACTTAAACCATACTAACCTAGGATAATCCAAGCATGTCAATATTAGGTTTAGTCTTTCCCCATTAGACTTTTACCTTTTGGATCCTCTTTGGTTTCTTTCTCTTCTCATCTTCAAACAATATAAGAAAACACTTAATGAAAATAATTGAAAGGGTCTCCTGTAAAATAGCCTTATCCCATGGGGCACTCACATTCATTCCATCTTGAAATAATGTGAGCTTGTTCAACATGATGCACAAGTCTGATCAGGATATTATTTTCACAAAGAAAAGCATAAAAAATATTTCTTCACCAATAACAAAACATCTAATAACTTCAACAAGGTGGTGAGCCTAAACCCTATTCTCGGAAACAAGTCTTGGATAAATTCTCCTTACTTTGTGTGCTTGCTATATTATTCCATCTTGGAATGTAGTAGCAAGTACACACTCCATGGAAAAGAGTTTAATCTCACTCTCTTGTGCCACACTCCTAAAAGACTTTTAAAAAACACTGGAAAAACAATAAGTGTCTTTCCTTCGGGACTTCTTTTCTCATCCCACTCACTCCTTTCATAAGAACTTGCACCTACTTGTTATTTTGCAAGACGGTAACGCACTCATTGTCCGAGCCTACAACACCTGAGCATTGACATAAGCATTTCAAGCCTTAAGACAAAGGAAATCTTTCCACTCCTAGTTAGGAGAACTACGGCAACTCTGATCCTCATGTCTAGTGAGGTACGTAGGCAGCGGGGTAGGGCCCATTCGAGCGCAATCCTTTTTTCCCTACGTTTTTCCTCTTTGTTTTCTTTCTCAGTTCCTTTTCTTTGCAACAACTTTCATTCTTCCCCCCTTTGAAACGGTTCATTTGAAAGCGTGGATCCCGTCGGGTACGACGAACAATCTGGGGTGCTAATACCTTCCCAGGTCGTAACTGACTCCCGAACTCATTTTCTTTGGTTCGCAGGACCTGTGTCCTTCCTTTTCTTTTCTTCGATTTGTGCAGCATTACCATTCCTGTTCCTTCGGGATAAAAATGCATGGATGGCGACTCTACCCTCTTTCGTGCCACTTTCGCATTTGTACCAGGATGGTAATCCAAGGAGCGACAATATCCATATAGCATGCTCAAGTACTCATGGCCTGCTGCAGAGTCTACTAGCATTTCTGCTACTGGCATAGGATATTCATCCTTAGGGGTGGTTGAATTTAAGTCTCGAAAATCAATGCACACCCTCAATGTGCCATTTTTCTTTATCACATGTACAATATTTGCAATCCATTCGACATACCTGGTTGGGCGAATGAATTTGCATCTGAGAAGTCTTTCAACCTCTTTTATTTTCGACATGACCTCTGGTGAAAATCGCCTTGGAGTCTGCTTTACAGGCTTGTTTCCTTCTATGATAGGGAGCTTTAGTTCAACCAAGCTTCTATCGAGGCCAAGCATTTCGTCATAGTCCCATGCGAAGCAGTCTTTAAACTCTTTCAGCAACTAGAATAATTTGACTCTGAACTAGGGGTCCATGTTAGCACTTATATAGGTTGGTCTTTTTTTGGTCCCAGTCCTAGATTGATTTCCTCCAAAGGGTATTGTACCACCATCTTCAAGCTAGTTGATATTGGGTCTTTTTCGAACCCCAAAGGTTAATCATCATAAATGGCATCAAGCTTTTGATCCTGCCATTTATCTGTTATGTTGTCTTTAGCTTCTCCATCAATCCCCTGGGAAGGGCATGGTGGGTCTAAATTTTCTTCACTGGCTTCGACAGCAATATATTTTATTTCGGCCTCTAGAGCCGCTTTTAGTTTATTTTCGGCCATATAGGTCGTTAGTCTATTAAATGTTGATGCTTCACTCATCATCGTCTTCGAACTCGCTACCCCAGCCAGTTGGCTCTACATTAGAGGTTCCCCATACATGACTTGGTTCACCAATCACTTCCTTGTCCCATTGAAACCCATGTGTTGGATGTAGGTACATGGAGCAATAGTCATTGTCTGATGCTTTCAGATCAAACTCAGCTGAATTGCAAGGAGCTATGTGAGCCAGATTTCTGTCGAAGCTTCGACTGTTCACGTTGTTCACTTCAGTCATGAAGTAGCTTTAGTCTAATTCGATGTTTTCGACGATGCCATCAGGGCGCTAGATGACTATGCGCTGATGCATGGACGAAGGTATAACTCCTACTCAATGGATCCATTCTCTTCCCAACAACAAATTGTAGTTGGCCCTGGAAGTTATGACTATAAACATTGTTAGCCTGGTGATAGTGCCAACTGTCAAATCCATTTGAATAACACCCATAGTTGAGCCTACTTTCCCTTCATAGTTCGACAAAACCATGTTGTGTGGTTTCGCACCAGAGTCATCTTTTCCAATCTTTCTTAGCATGTAATGGGGAATTAGGTTCACTGCAGCTCCCCCATCCACTAGTATTTTGTTGACGCCTACATTTTCGACCTATCCTTTTATGAATAAAGGTTTCAAATGCCCTCTCATTGATTCGTATGGCTTCTCAAAGAAGGCATTTTGTTCTTCAACACAGCCATTGTTCATGATGTAATAACACACAAGCCTTGATCCCACAGTACTATCTATCATATTTTCTTCTTCGTCTTCGATTTCCATCACTCAATCATAGTCTCTAGGGAAGACTGAAACCACATTGCATATTACGTCGAATGACCCTTCTTCGTCAGACTCAAAGTTGTCAGTTGCTTCGTCACCCTCTGATGTTATGTTGGTGAGTTTTGACAGCTGTAACATGTTGTTGGTGTTGTTCCTTTTGGGAGATTTGTCCTTCTCTGCCTGAGTGTTTCTACTGGACTCTGCTTTATCTTCGTCAGCATTTTTCTTCTTGATGTTGAGTCCTTCTGTTGCGTCTCTCTCAGCCCTTTTCTGCCTCTGGAATCTCCTCCATTGAGACTTTGACATGGGGATTTTTCCTTTATAGTTCTCTAAGGGGTATGTCCTTGGCTTCTGTTTCCCAGTTTATTTCTTTACTTCGACTGAAGATCCTCTCTGGACCTCGTATTCTTCCATCTTCTTGGTCATTGGGCATCTCTAATGGGTTGCACCCATCTATCATCAGGTACCTTGCCAAATGGTTTGTAAGTGTTGTAGTATCTGCCCCCAGTGTTCTGAAAGTGGTATTGTCCTTTTCTTGGATCACACCTACATGTTTCAACTGCTGGCCTTGGCCCCCAATTTCCTCTTACTTTAGTCTTCTCCACAGCCTCCAAGTTTGCTGCTGCTTTTTTGTCGAATACGGCGCTGCATCTTGGGCATAGCATTACTTCAGCCTTTTTCTTTTGACACCTTTGGATGAATTCTGCCAAGTTCTCATCTTCTTTTGGGTAGGATGTCCTTTGGTATTCCTTTTGACGGCGTTCCTTTTCACCCTTCTCTTTACTCTTCTGAGATATTTCTACCATATTGATATATATTTTCTTTCCTGCAGCAAGGCTTAGATTATCCATCTTTTCGATGAGGGCTTCTTCGACAGTTCCCACCCTGACTTCTGCAGTACTTTCGTTTGAAGTTTCGACAGGATTGGTGAGGTTCCTGGTATCCTCTTCTTTTATTTGGTTAAGAGCAACATCTTCAGCAGTCTTGTCTTCGTTGCTGAGGCCTTCAGGAGTCTTCTTCTCAATGCTGAGGGAAAGATCATATTTTTCCTCAGTGTTCTAAAAAATGTCACCCCAACCTATTGGCTGAATTTTGTTGATGCAACATGGGCACTGGTAGGAGCAGTGTATTTCACCAGATAGTCAAACTTTCCACTAGGCTCTCCCAAGGTGTCCCATATTACTCCTTCTTCATCCAAGTTGTTGTTTCTTTTGTCAAAGCCTTCAGTAGCTTCTTTCTTCATACCCTCGGAGCTTTCAGTAACTCTGGTTTTGTCTTGATGGTTGAAATCCTCAGTGGCCTCAACCTTGTTCTTGTTGTTGAAATCCTCAGTAATCTCAACGTTGGTGGCATCACTGAGACCCTCAGTAGTCTCAGCCTATTTTGGAGCGTCGAAACCCTCAGTGGTCTTGACCTTATTCTTTGCCTCAAGGTCATCAGTAACCTTGATCAATACGGGCATGGTTAATTCGTCTTCGAACACTTCTTCGACGTTGGGCTAGAAAGGGAGATCTTCATTAATCCCCACCATATTAACGTGGATGTCGAAGCCTTCAGTGGATTCAATCATCTCGAAGCTATCATCAAACATATTCTCCATTTCGACCATATTCATATCGAATGGTTCAACATAATTGGCTTCCAGGATTTGCATAGGGTTGGTGTCAATCCTTATTTGTTGTTTTGGCTTATCTCCAAACCTCAGCCTTCCATCCTGGATTGCATTTTCAACTAGATCCTTGAAAAGAAAGCATTGAGAAGTTTTATGGCCCAAGAAATTATGGTACTTACAAAAAGCTCTCTTTTTCTATTGGTCAATAGGGGGTTCTTTAACACCTTGTGGTTTTATTAATTGACCATCCTTTACCAACAAATCAAAGATTTCGTCACACTTGGTGACGTCAAACGTATATGTTCTTTTAGGGAATTTATTGTTCTTCTCCGGTTCGACAAGATTTTTTCCATTCAACGGAGTTAACATTTTGCAAGAATATGGTGTACCTTGCTTTAATTCTACCAGGTCAATTTTTTGATCGTCGAAAACGACTGTTTCGTCTTCGCCATAGTTATCCTCTTGGCACATTCCTACATAAGCCACCCTTTATTTTCTACCTTTGTTAGCCCTAAACTTCTCAGCTTTTAGCCTTTCGATCTGCCTTTTCGATCTGCCTTACCCTATCTGCTAATTGTGCCATATCTTTTAAGTATTGAGTATCTAGTTTTTTCCTTATGGAATAATCTAGACCTCCTGCATCCATTTCGAACAGTTCTTGTTCCGGCACTTGCGTGGAACATCTTGCTTTTAGCAGCCTGGATCTATTAAGGTAGTCATCTATAGGCTCTGAGAATTTTCTTTTAACGCTTGCTAATTCTTTCAGTCTTATTTTAGTTTGTCCCATGTAGAATTGTTCATGGAACAATCTCTCCAACTGAGTCCATGTATGTATGGAACCTGCTGGTAGGGACATAAACCAAGTAAATGCGTTTTTTGTTAAAGAGCTTGGGAAATATTTCATCTTTAGATTTTCATTACGTGCTATTTCGCCCTCTTCGATCAGGTAACGCGCTATGTGTTCTATGGTGGATTCGCTAGTATCCCCTGAAAATTTTGTGAATTTGGGGATTTTCCATCTTGGGGGTAGTTCTTGTTGTAGAACATATTCAGAGAGTGGGGAAGAGTAACTGGGCCTATGAAATCCCAGATTTGCTCCATTTTGCGCCATTATTCTCTCGACCATGACTGCCAAATTGTTTTCGACAGGTGGATTATTGTAACACATTCTCTGTTGTAAAATGTCATCAGCGTCTTGACCTCTCTGCACTAACAACCTCATAGGCTCTTGTTGGATAGGGACTTCGACACGAGGATGTTCAATAACCTCTTCTTGGAGTCTTATATTTTCCTGAGGGTTGTTTAAAGGTCTTTGATTTATTGTTGTCTCTTCTTCGACATTGATTACTGGATTCTGAATCACAGGTTCTCTCTGTCCAATTTGGGGAACTCCAAAGAATTCAGCAATACGCACCATTTGTGCTGCCAATATCTGATTTGTTTGAGTAGTGCTTTGTATTAAATGGTTAAACACTTCCCTCATTTGTTGAGTCAACCTATGGACCATTTCATGATTGCTTTCGTCCATTTGTTGACGTATTTCCTGCGCAGAATTAGTTGTAATTGTTGGCATTTGGAATCCTGGTGGGGGATGGTTTGGTCTACTAACGTTCCCACCATAACGTGATCCTTGTAATGGTGAAGACATGTGGGCCATAACATCAAAATACAAGGGTGTTACGTTATGCAAACTAGCCATCACTGAAGTTGGCATCCCATAAGGTTGTTCTCTTCCAAACATAGGTTTGGAAAATTTTGTTTGATAGGGCCTAAAGTTATTTCCTCCAGGGGGAGGGGTTCCCATAGGTATCGAATGCCCTATGTTGGAGGAACTGGGTCCGCTTTGAGAAAACAACACCCCTGGTATCGATCCAGATGATGTGGGATTTCCTCCTTCTGAAACGTGGAGTGTTTCCATATTCCCTCCTGTCGGAGGAATAGCATTGGAAACTAGAATTTTGTCAGTATTTACTGGTGGGATAGCCATTTTTCTTACTCTAGTTCGCCTAGGCCTCTCTATGTTAGTCACGGCTAATTTACCACTTCGTAAAATCATACAACATAATAAAACTCGTTTGGATTAAGAATCCTTTTTAGTATTTTAGCACTGTCCCACCGGGTGTGCCAATTTGTTCGCTGGTGTTTTTGGCGAACAACCTCTGGTTTACCAATTCCTTGGAAATGGGTTACTTGCAGGACCAACCATACAAGTCCTAGGACACATGTGCTAAATTTTAAGGATAGGTTTCTAAATGTATGAGTCTTACTGATTTTTATATGTTCTGTCGAACGGTTTCTTAACAAGATGGTTCTTGTTTATATTACAATATGGAAATGTTTGTCTAATGAAACTAACAAAGAAACATAAAGTTTGCATTAAAGGTTTGTTGAAATACAAATTAACTTGGAAGTAAATCGCTGGAAAGTAGATTGCTTGAAAGTAAATAAAAGCATAAACTTGAACAAGGAATGAATGATAAATCTAATCTTTAAACTGACAATTAAATGGTGTTTACGCGTACATTTTCCAGATAATTCTCCTTTCTCTTACACACGAGTATTAGAGTAATCTTCACAAAAATATTGTACAAAATTTCACACACTTTACACAAAGCAAACTATCCTATTTATATACAAATAAAATAGTCGTCGAATAACGGTCAATTCCTAAAAATTCGCCACTTAACACTTTGCATGTTAACAATCTTTAAGAATCTTCCACGTATCTTCTACCAGACGAAACCGTTATTCATAAAAACTGCCCTTTAACTGACGAAACGACGTATCTCCTTGCCATGTCGAATTCATTTGAAATTCAAATAGTACCAACGTCTCCTTCGTTGAATCCCTGCCTTCATATCTGTTGTCGAAAACACGAGAGGATTTCCTAGTAGTGATGTGAAGAACTTCCTAAAAGGCAACTCGTCCACACTTTTGACATACAATTGTTCGTCATATCATGAACCAAATCATCACAAAACCTTCTCAATATTCTGGACATGTTTGGAAGAAAGAGTGATCGAAGATTCTAGACTTGTTTGGAAGAAAGAGTGATCCCATCCTGTCGAATATCTTCAAAGCCACGCACATCATTTATTTAAAGTATAATGAGATGAGGAGTGTTGAGAAACTGCCATGTCAGATAATGATGATGTGTAGGGAGCATAATTGACAAATCCATCAGCTACTAAGGCTCTCCTTTATCAAACCCATGGTGTCGAAATTGTATGTATACACCAGCATGATGCACTGCATACTCTCCTACAATTTTATAATCCTCAACTCCGATGTTTAACCTTTAATGATTATATTCTGGTGTCGAACTTTGAAGATTTTTCTGATATCCTAAGGGTTCCCATTGGGGAGTCAACGCCTTTTTATCCTTCACAAAGGTCTCCTACAGAATAAGATATAGTTGCATCTCTTCATATGTGCAAAAGAGTGGTTGTGACCGCCGTTAGTGAGAAGTGTGGATGTAAAGGTTTTCATCTAGAATTCCTGGTAGGGGAAGCAAAAGTATGTGCTATAAAGAAGGAGTGGACGGATTTTTGTGCCATTTTATCTCAATGTGTGTACGGAATATTCTTTTCCCTAATGTAACAAACTTTGTTGATATGGATGCTACATAAATTTTTATCAAAAGAAATCTTATTCCCACTTTGTTGGGTGATTTGTATTATTCTGTCCATTACCAAAATGAGAAGAAAAGAGGAAGGTTGTTGGTTTTTTGTGCTCCTATATTTCACGCCTGGTTTTTCCGTCGTCTTCCGAAGACTGGGGTGTTCATTAAACTTAAGAGAATCCATCCATGGTCCAAAAGACTGATGGGACTAACTACTTATGATATCACCTGGTAGTGCAACTAGGACTTTGTTGGAACACATATTATGAGTAGATGTGGAACCTTTCTAAATGTGCCCTTAGTGGGAAGGAGAGGATATATTAACTACAATCTTGTGCTTGCCATTAAGCAGTTTGGATACCCACTAAAGGAGCCTCCAGTAGAGAAGGATCTGGTAGAATCTTTATATGGCAAGAATGATGATAGGTTACCCTCCTTTATCTCTGAAGCCTGGATTACTCAGGTCAAGAAGGGGAGAATGGAGTTTGGGAGACCAGATCCAAAGACATACTCACCTTATATTGATTAGCTAAAGCAACAGGTAATCATCACTAAGTTGCCATTCTCAGTCGAGCCTTCTTTGTATCCTAAGGTGATAGAACCTTAGACTATAATACCCATCTAAGATTACCCTAAGTTGGAAACCTTTTTGCAAGAACTCCGGGTGGAAATTTTAGAAGTCAATAATCTCTACCAACGGTCAGTGCACGCCAACAAGAGGTTACAGGAAAGAGCTTTATATGAAGAGAAACTCTTGGAAGATAAGAAGAAGGATCTTGAGGATAGAGCCAATTACTTTTACAATAGGGGTCTAATTGAGCATAATACCTTCTAAGAGCGCTGTAATTTGAAGAAATGCATATCTGAAGTTGATTAGACCATTACCAAGTGGCAGCAAAGAAGGGAGGATAACTTGAAGCATCGGACTAAGGTTGAAGGGGGTCCAAAATTGAAATTAAGGGGTTGAGTGCGAAGATAAAGGCTCTAGATGATGAATTTAAGGTTACACATGCCAAGTGTTGGGAGTATCGAGGATGTATAGATTAGAGCCAGAAATTACTTGTAGAATCCCAAAAGGAGGTTGAAGAGCTCAAAATGCAAGCTTAAGTGAAGAGAACTCGAGTAGAACCAGCACATTGTAACTTGGATGAAGGAACCTTTTGGCAGTATGTTGGCTCCTTACACCATGCTTTTGATGTGAGAGATCGTCTGATTCAAGGGATAATATAGAATCCTGAGCACCCGGAGGTGATGGCCTTGTTTGAAGAAGTCTAGAGGAATAGTACTAGACTGATAGAGGTGGTGTTTCACAAAGCATATGACCTTTGTTTTCATTGATGTATTTGGGTGACCCTTAGGTTTGTTGAGGGGGCCTTTATTAAAAATTCCAAACATATTTGTTTCTAAAATTCTATGTATGACTTAATCCTTTGGGATTCTTTCCCTTACTTATGATATTTGGGATTCGATTATAATGGTTGCCTGGATGTCCTTCACGTCACTATTCACTCACTGGTACTTAATCTCATAATCTTCTCACTAATGATTTACACTTGTTTGAAATAATATGTGCAGCTCGACGGCTTTATGTCAGAGGTTATCTAGAGTTTTATTTATTTCTTGAAGAGCCGAAATTAGGGAACAAAAGGCCTTGAGACTAAAAACACATTGCATTGCATCACATACATATCATTTTGCATCTTTTACAGGTACCAGATTCAGTTTTCTCATCTTGTGTCTTCTTCAGGCATTATAGCTTATCAATGTATCCACTGATACCCAACCAGAAGAAATCGAGTAAGAATGGCTGACCAGATGAAGAATGATCTCACTAAGCTCTGATAGAGGATGGATCAGTTCATGAAACTGATGATCGGCATGATGCAGAATCAGGAACGCCTAAGGTTAATGGTCGAGCAGCCAGGAGCTGGGAACCAAGGAAATAGTAATGAGGGGACCCCTACTGGAAATGTAAACGGGAGTGTTGTTCATAATGGAGGACCAATTCCTGATGGGACTATTTCTAGTAACGTGGTTCTGGAAGATACATAAGAGGACCAATTCACTCTACTGGATGCTGATGTGGGCCATATGAATGAAGTTTGTAAGATCAGAATGTGCCTAAGAGGGGCGGTGAATTAGGTGTTATCAAATTTTTCGATTCTTTTTCTTCGATGGATGGATTTTGCTTTTTACGGTTTAAAGAACAAAAATGGTAAAGCAAGAAAGTAAAGAAGACACAGAGGTTTATCCTGGTTCCCTTCACAATCCGAAGGTACATCCAGTCCCCTTTCAACACGAAAAAGATTTCCACTAGTTTCTTTAGAACAATACAACCTATCACACCTTCAATGGTGAGGCCTACTTTCTAGCAAACTATACAAACAAGTGTGCAAGAACAATCCTCTTGCCACACTTACCCTTATGTCCAAACAATCCTTGGAACACAAGTCACAAATAGAAAAACACTTTCTATAATATTGTTTGAGTGAGAGTAATACAAGTTTGATATCAATCTAAGTTGATCTTCTCCTTTGATAAAAAAATTCACTTTAAAATTATCAATACAAGTGTTCAACAAATGAGTATGAGAAAATTATGAATAATATGAACACTTTTGAATTTTTGAAAATATATCTCAAAAGGTGATTTTGATTGAATAATTTTTATAAAAATTCTAGGAGGTGTTTTTTTATTTTGAAATTTTTAGAATTTATAATAGTTGAAACACCTATTCAAAAAGGTATGAGAATTTAAAATGAAATTCTTTGAAAAGGTATAAAAAAATTATGAAATAAAATCATGAAAAGGTATAACACTTAATAAACATTTGAATTTGAAGAGCAACAATTTTTCAAAATTTCTTCAGTGTTAACCGGTTAACCAAATGGTTAACCGGTTAACGCATATATACGTTAACACAGGATTTGAAAATTTGAGGTTGTTAACCGGTTAACCAAATGGTTAACCGGTTAACACTGTTAAAAACAGAAAAATCTTTGTTTTTAAAAGTGTTAAACCTTTATAAAAACCTTTCAAAATTTGTATGCAATATGATAACATGCAAAGAAGTTTATTGAAAACTTGTACATCAATTTGTAAAGAGTTGTTGATGTACCTCAAGGTTTCGCGTCCAAGCTTGAAATAAAAACGAGTGCGAAGAAGCTTGATCATAATGCCGATGCTTGTTGCTAGACCATTTGAGAGCTCTTGAATTTTTGCAAAAATGAAGCGCATGACAGTCGTGTTGTCTTCATCAAAATCTTTGAGGTTGAAGGCGTGCTTCTACATTCTCCCCCTTTTTGATGATGACAACCAAGGAAGTACGAGATCTCGATCGTTGTTTCTCTAAGATTGTCCTCCCCTAAAGATATAAACTCCCCCTAAATAATAGCGGCAGTAGCAAAAGAAATTCTGCATCAAGAGACATTAGAGAAACAAGGTCTTCTCCCCCTTTGGCATTAGCAAAATGGAATAGACCAACAAGCAATGAAAAGAAAAGCAACATACACGCATGGTTTAGAAAGTATGTAACAAGTAAGACATGCAAGCAAAACACACATAGAAACATAAACATAATTTGTAACATAGCCAACAAGAGTACTAGCATACAACGGAAAAAACTTAAAACATGGAAGCAAAAATTGCCTAATAACCATAGGACTTTATTTTGAGACAAAATTACATAAACTAGACTTAAAGCATGGTAAAAAAAACAGCAAGAAAACAAGGTCCTCATTCCTCTTCCGATACATCCTCATCATCGTCTTCCTCCACTTCGCTACCGTCCTCATCCTCATCAACAAACTCGGTTGGGTTTCGGGAGCTTAAGACAAGGTTCTGAAGGCTTTTGAAGGCACGCATGGTTTCATGGTGGTTTGTCATGATGGTTGAGTAGAGGAAGAAATTTGTGATGCCGGTTTCGGGAATAGGTGGGATGGATGTGGAGGTGGAGGATTCGTCGTCATACTTGTAGGTTCCATCGTTGCTTTGGATTATGCTGGTGTTCTTGATGATAGTGACTCCGTTAATCTCATTAGCTGTGGTGGTCATAGCGATAAAAGGTTCTCTACTGATTTCCATATCGGTGATTTCTAGGATTCTTGAAATGAGGCGGCCATATGGTAATCTTGTCTTGAGAGCAAGTTGTTGCTTCAAATGATACATCATAGTAGGAAGCCAGTTCACCTTAATCTTGTTCTTGATAGCAAAAAGGACTTGCATTTCTAAGTCATTAATATGAGACAAGTTGGAATCCTTGGGCAACAAAACATGACAGATGATGTAGTGAAGCATCTGATCATCTACAGATAGGTTCTTAGCATAGCATAGTACACGGGAGGTACGTTGGTCGGATACCACGGTTTCCTTAGGAAACCGACAAATATGATAATAGTATTCCATTTTGTCATAGTTGGCCCATTTCCCTTCATCATGATTTACCCCTTTTCGGAGAAAAACACCCGAATATGGGATAGTCAATGAAGTAGAAAGAGTACCTAGGTCAACTCCAATTTCACAGTTCCTTACAATAGAAAACAATTGATGTTTATCCCTATCATCAAGGTTAAGAGACATGTTGTTCATAAAGGATTTTACCAAATCCGGATAAACCTTTCCATTATCAGCAATGAAGTCTAGCATCCATTGATATTCTAATAATGCCGGAAACTTAAAAGTTTCGAAGGATTTCAGATTCACATACTTACCCTTAAGAAGATGTCGAACCCGGACACGAAAATCCATTCTCCGCTTCTTGGTTGATTCCATGGCCCTTTCCTCTTCACTGTTGGATTTGGATGCTGACACAGGAGCCTTTCCTTTCCTTGGAGCCATTGAAGAGAGGTTGAAGCTTAGGGTTTGGGTTTTGTGGAGATATTTTCGGATTAGGGTTTGAGTGAATGGAGAGTGAAGTTGAGAGTGCAGAGTTTATAGAGGAGTTTTAGTGGAGTGGGTTTTAATGGTGTATTAATGGAGTGGTTATGGTTTTGGAGAAGATGAGGTAGTGGAGTTTGAATGGTGAGTCAAGGAGAGTGAAGAGCTATGAATGAGGAGTTTGAAAGAGATATTAAGAGACATTGAATCATAAACAAAACATGTGACAAAGTACATAAAAGAAGAAAAAACAAAAGGACAAAAAAAATATGTCCACCACGTGACCAGGACTGCTGTCTGGGATGTGTTATCCGGTTAACCGATCCGTTAACCGGTTAACGGGCACAAATTTTCAAAAAAATTTACAGGGACAACAGCATGGTTGGGGCTAGGTGGGAAAATTTTTTTGACGAAATTTTTTTACAAAGTGTTAGCAAATATCATAACGCAACTTTTGATCAAAAAATATTTTAAAAATGATGTTTTTCGGATAACCGAAAGAGTGAAAGATCAAAAACGGCAAAAAATGAGTGTTAGCCTTTTGTAACAAAAAGTGAACAAAAACGCATATTAAGCAACAAAAACATTTAACAAACAATTTTAGAGATAGGGTTAGATGTCACCTTCATTGAGAATACCAAGTTCTCATCGAATCTTACAAAATTGCTCTTTAGCCAATGGTTTAGTGAATATATCGGCGAGTTGATTGTGTGTATCCACAAACGTAACATCGACATATCCGTTTAGAACATGATCTCAAAGGAAGTGATGCCGGATATCTATATGCTTTGTTATTGAATGCATGACCAGGTTCTTTGTGATATTGATGGCACTTGTGTTGTCACATCGGAGAGGGATACAACCAAGGTCTATACCGAAATCAAGGAGTTGTTGTTTAAGCCATAAGATTTGGGCACAACAACTTCCTGCTGCGATGTACTCCGCTTCGGCCGTGCTTAGTGCAACACATGCTTGCTTCTTACATGCCCACGACACTAGTGCATTCCCGAGAATGTGACAAGTACCACTTGTACTCTTTATATCGGTCTTACATCCTGCATAGTCAGCATCAGAATAACCAATTAAAGAACATGTGCTACCTTTTGGATACCATAATCCGACGTGCGTCGTTCCTTTGAGATACTTCATGATCCTCTTCACGGAGGTGAGATGTGATTCCTTCGGATTAGCTTGAAAGCGTGCACACAAACAGACACTAAACATAATGTCAGGACGGCTTGCCGTCAAATATAAAAGTGAACCGACCATACCTCGATATTTTGTAATATCTATTGAAGTGCCAGAAAGATCTTGATCAACATACGTTCCGGATCCCATTGGAGTAGACATTTCTTTGCAATTGTCCATATCAAATCTTTTCAATAATTCCTTGCAATACTTAGATTGGTTGATGAAGATGCCATCCTTTGTTTGCTTTATTTGTAAACCAAGGAAGTAGTTCATCTTTCCCATCATGGACATCTCGAATTCGCCTTGCATCATAAGAGAGAATTCTTCGCAAAGATCTTTGTTCGTTGAACCGAAGATGATGTCTTCGACATAGACTTGAACAAGTAAGGTGTTGCCCTTGAGATTCTTGATGAACAAAGTCTTGTCAACCTTTCCTTTCGTAAAACCCTTCTCATATAGGAAGTTGCTAAGGCGATCATACCAAGCCCGTGGTGCTTGCTTTAAGCCATAAAGAGCCTTCTTCAACTTGTAGACATGAGAGGGATTCTTGAAGTCTTCAAAACCCGGAGGTTGTTTGACGTAGATTTCTTCATTGATGTAACCGTTTAGGAAAGCGCTTTTGACATCCATCTGGTACAACTGAAAATTCATTGAACAAGCGTAAGCAAGTAATAATCTAATAGCTTCTAACCTTGCTACCGGAGCGAATGTTTCATCAAAGTCGATTCCTTCTTCTTGGTTGTAGCCTTGTGCGACCAATCTTGCTTTGTTACGAACTATGATCCCATTCTCGTCAAGTTTGTTCTTGAACACCTATCTTGTGCCTATGATATGTTTGTTGTCCGGTCTTGGTACAAGAGTCCAAAATTGATTCCTATTGAATTGGTTGAGTTCTTCTTGCATAGCTATTATCCATTAATCATCACCTAAGGCTTCATCGATTTTTGTTGGTTCAATTTGAGACACGAACGCCATGTTAAGACAAGCATCCTTGAGATTTAGTCGAGTTGCATTGCCTTGGCTAATATCACCAATAACTTTATCTATCGGGTGATCTCTATGAGTTCTCCATTCTTTTGGAAGATCTTGATGTTCTTCAATGATTGGTGAGTCATCTTCTTGTGATATTGCTTGTTCTTTTGATGTCTCCTTTTGTTGTTGTGATAGATCTACTACATCATCATCATCATCCACAATAGTATTATCCTCTTTCGAGGGGTTAGTCTCATCAAACGAAACATGTATAGATTCTTCAATAGTAAGTGTTTGTTTATTGAAAATTCTAAAAGCTTTACTTGATAGAGAATAGCCAAGAAATATACCTTCATCGGATTTCTCATCAAACTTACCAAGGTTGTCCTTGCCGTTGTTGAGAACGAAGCATTTGCATCCGAATATGTGGAAGAAAGATATGTTGGGTTTCCTTCCCTTGAACAACTCATATGGGGTCTTCTTGAGAATAGGTCGAATATTGACACGGTTACTTACAAAGCAAGCCGTGCTAACCGCATCCGCCCAAAAATATTTAGGAAGATTTGAGTCGCTAAGAATTGTCCTTGCAAGTTTCACTAATGCCCTATTCTTCCTCTCTACTACACCATTTTGTTGAGGAGTCCTTGGTGCGGAGAAATTGTGAGAGATTCCATGTTCTTCACAAAAATCTTCAAATGATGAATTTTGAAATTCGCCACCATGGTCGCTTCTTATGGAAACAATTGAGAGTGATTTCTCATTTTGAATTTGCTTGGCATACTTCTTGAATGCTTTAAAGGCATCACTTTTCTGCACTAAAAACAAATTCCAAGTGTATCTAGAGAAATCATCAACAATAACTAAGGCAAAAACGTTACCTCCGAAGCTTTTTGTTCTTGATGGACCGAAAAGATCCATATGTAACAATTGTAGTGGTCTTGAAGTAGATATCACTTTCTTCGTCTTGAAGGATGTTTTGGTTTGCTTCCCCTTTTGACATGCGTCACAAAGCTTATCCTTGATAAACTTTATCTTCGGAAGACCAAAAACTAGGTCATGCTTTAATAATTTGTTCAAATGCTCCATGTGAATGTGAGCAATCCTCTTATGCCAAAGCCATGCCTCGTTGTTGTTTGCCATTAAGCACTTCACCTTCAAGAGAGAGTCATCAAAAGAAATCATAAAAATGTTATTGAATTGTTTACCTTTTAGCAAGAGTTCATGAGTGACTTCATGTTCTATCAAACATTCCTCCTTTGTGAAGTTGATTCGGAACCCTTTGTCACATAATTGACTTATGCTAAGAAGTTTGTGTTTAAGGCCTTCCACATAAAGGACGTCTTCGATGATTGTATGAGGAGATGTACCAATTCTTACAACTCCAAGAATTATTCCTTTATTATCATCACTGTAAGTAACGTATCCTTTGGCCTTAAGTGTTAGACTTGAAAATTTGTTGATATCGCCTGTCATATGCTTTGAACAACCGCTATCGAGATACCATTGCGTAGAAGTTGTTTTCAAGCATACCTACAAAACAAAAGTCAAGTATTGTTAGGTACCCAAATTGCTTTGGGTTCTTGATAGTTAGTACCCTTTTCAACCCACACATAATGCCCTTTAGCAACACCAATGTTGCGCACATAGCAAGCATTAGGTGTATGGCCTTTGATTCCACAATAAAAACAAGTAGGTTGAAATTGACTTCTAGGAACATATTTTTGTTTCTTAATGATCTTTTTCCTTTTATGACTTTGATGCATAGTTTAAGAATTGTTAGTCTTTTCCTTAACAATTTGTTCACTAGCTTTTACGAAAATGGTTTCACTTGTGCTTGGTTTGGAAAACTTAGAATATCCTAAGCCACTTTTATCATTTGGATATCTTTGGTGCCTACGAATTTCCTCCAAGCCAATTTGACCTTTTTCATATCTTTCTAAAACTCTTTTGAGTTGAACAATTTGAAAGGATAATGACTCACAATTTTTACATGCAAGGCTTTGTTTTTCATCCATTATCTTTTGTTTTTCATTTTCAATGTACTTTTCAAAAGATGCATTTTGTTCTTCTAAAGATAATATTCTTTTCTTTTGGGATGAAATATTTTTGTACAAAGTCTTGCATTCTTTTAGAAGTTCATCTATGACTTCTTGTGCATCATTTTCATAAATTGAAAAGTTGCTACTAACCTCTTCATTTTCTTCATCAGAGTGATGTGACGCAATTAACGCCATATTTTCACATTCATCGCTTTCTGATTCCGATGAGGAACTAACTTCATTGTCATCCCACGCGTCATAAGCCTTTTTTATTTTTGAAGTCCTTCTTGCCTTTGAATCCTCCTTTCTTCGCATGTCTTGGACAATCCGGTTTTATGTGACCTTGCTTCCCACATTCATAGCATGTAACTTCTTGAATTGATGTGGATGTATCCTTCTTCCTGAAATGTTTATTCTTTTTAGGAAAAGAAGAATTATTATTTTTGTTAAAAAACTTACCAAGCTTCTTAACAAGAAGCATGAAGTTCTCATCTTCGGAAATCTCATCATCTTTGTCATCCTTCGTGTCAATCTTAAAGGCAATTCCTTTGGATTTTTTCTCTTAACTTTCGTGCTTCTCGAGCCTTCCAAGTTCCAATTCGTGCTCTTGAAGTTTGCCGAATAGAGATGCGGATGTCATTGTTGAGAGACTCTTGTTCTCTGAAATAGCGGTCACCTTCGGTTGCCATTCCCTTGTCAAAGACCTTAGAACTTTCAAATTGAGATCGTCGTTGGTGAAGGTCTTTCCGAGTGCAATCAAGTGGTTGGTTAGTTGAACAAAACTTTTTTCTAAGGCCACAATAGATTCTCCAGGCTGCATGCGGAATATATCATATTCTTGACTTAACGTGTTAAGTCTTGATCTTTTAGCCTCTGTTGTTCCTTCATGTATTTCTACCAAAGTATCCCAAATCTCCTTCGCTGATTTGCATTGTGATACACGAAAAAATTCGTCCATACTAAGAGCGCTTTGAAGTATGTTGATTGCCTTCTTCTCATTTAGGATCTTCTTTTTATCATCTTCATCATACATATTCTTCAACTTTGCGGTTCCAACGCCGTTAATCACATTAACAGGATTATGCAGACCTTCTTTGATTGCTTCCCATATGCCTTCTCCTTGGGCTTCAAGATGTGCCCTCATTCTGATTTTCCAGAAATCGAAGTATTCGCCGGAGAAGAGCGGAGGCTTGTTGCTACTTCCACCATCTTTGAAAACAGGATTCGAGTTTGCGGAAGCCATAGGATCTTGTAGGAACAGGTTACCTAAACCTAATCTGATGCCAATTGTAAGATCAGAATGTGCCTAAGAGGGGGTGAATTAGGTGTTATCAAATTTTTCGATTCTTTTTCTTCGATGCATGGATTTTTCTTTTTACGGTTTAAAGAACAAAAATGGTAAAGCAGGAAAGTAAAGAAGACACAAAGGTTTATCCTGGTTCCCTTTACAATCCGAAGGTACATCCAGTCCCCTTTCAACACGAAAGAGATTTCCACTAGTTTCTTTAGAACAGTACAACCTATCACACCTTCAATGGTGAGGCTTACTTTCTAGCAAACTATACAAACAAGTGTGCAAGAACAATCCTCTTGCCACACTTACCCTTATGTCCAAACAATCCTTGGAACACAAGTCACAAATAGAAAAACACTTTCTATAATATTGTTTGAGTGAGAGTAATACAAGTTTGATATCAATCTAAGTTGATCTTCTCCTTTGATAAAAAATTCACTTTAAAATTATCAATACAAGTGTTCAACAAATGAGTATGAGAAAATTATGAATAATATGAACACTTTTGAATTTTTGAAAATATATCTCAAAAGGTGATTTTGATTGAATAATTTTTATAAAAATTCTAGGAGGTGTTTTTTTATTTTGAAATTTTTAGAATTTATAATATTTGAAACACATATTCAAAAAGGTATGAGAATTTAAAATGAAATTCTTTGAAAAGGTATAAAAAAAATATGAAATAAAATCATGAAAAGGTATAACACTTAATAAACATTTGAATTTGAAGAGAAACAATTTTTCAAAATTTCTTCAGTGTTAACTGGTTAACCAAATGGTTAACTGGTTAACGCATATAAACGTTAACACATGATTTGAAAATTTGAGGCCGTTAACCGGTTAACCAAATGGTTAACCGGTTAACACTGTTAAAAACAGAAAAATCTTTGTTTTTAAAAGTGTTAAACCTTTATAAAAACCTTTCAAAATTTGTATGCAATATGATAACATGCAAAGAAGTTTATTGAACACTTGTACATCAATTTGTAAAGAGTTTTTGATGTACCTCAAGGTTTCGCGTCCATGCTTGAAATAAAAACGAAGCGAAGAAGCTTGATCATAATGTCGATGCTTGTTGCTAGACCATTTGAGAGCTCTTGAATTTTTGCAAAAATGAAGCGCATGACAGTCGTGTTGTCTTCATCAAAATCTTTGAGGTTGAAGGTGTGCTTCTACAAAGTTAACAATCGAAGGTATGAAGAGCTGGCATACAAGATTAAGGCCATGGAATGCATGAATTCCATGGGCATATATGTGACCAATCTGGGACTTGTGCCTAGTGTAAGAATCCCTCCTAAGTTCAAGGCACCTTCATTTGACAAATACAACGATATTACTTGCCCGAGAACTCACATTCATGCCTATTTCGAGAGGATCTCTGCCCACACTGATGACGAGAAGTTGTAGATGCACTTATTTCAAGACAACTTATCAGGAGCTTCGTTGAGCTGGTACATGATGTTATGTAGGGTCTCTATCAAAAGCTAGAAAGATTTGGCTGAGGATTTTCTCAAGCAATATCAGTACAATATCGATATGGCTCCAAACTGCACCTATTTGTAGAACCTGTCTCAAGGATCTAAAGATAGCTTTAAAGAGTATTCCCAAAAGTGGCATTGTCGCTCCCACCAAATGACACAGGGCCAAAGGTGAGTTTTGCCGAGAAAGGCATGTGAACTCCCTTAGGTGTGATGAGTACTGCACCAACACCACGACCATTCATATTAACAGCCCCATCAAACATCATAGTCCATTCTTCTTCCGTGTCAGGCCCTTCAGTGTGAATAGGCTCTTCATGATCTTTTGGTTTTATAAACATGATGTCTTCATCAGGGAAGTCAAATCTCATAGGCTGGTAATCATCAATGGGTTGCTCAGCAAGATAATCAGACAATACACTGCCCTTGACGGCTTTTTGAGATGTGTACTGAATGTCATACTCTGTGAGGATCATTTGCCATCTTGCAACCCGTTCGGTAAGTGCTGGCTTCTCAAAAATGTACTTGACTGGGTCCATTTTAGAGATCAATAAAGTGGTGTGGGTCAACATATACTGCCTTAGTCGGCGAACAGCCCACGCTAAAGCATAACAAGTTTTCTCGAGCAGTGAATAACTTTGTTCACAGTCGGTAAACTTTTTGCTTAGGTAGTATATTGCATACTCTTTTCGACCAGACTCGTCATGCTGGACCAGCACACACCCCATCGACTCTTCTAATACTGTTAAGTACATTATCAGAGGTCTTCCTTCAACTGGAGGCATAAGGATCAGAGGCTCTTGTAAGTATTCCTTGATTTTGTCAAAAGCCCTCTGGCAGTCTTCGTTCCACCTGACCGTTTGTTCTTTTCTTAACAACTTGAATAAGGGTTCACAGGTAGCTGTAAGGTGAGATATGAACCGTGAAATGTAGTTCAATCTACCAATAAACCCCCGAACTTCTTTCTCAGTCTTCGGTGCAGGCATTTCTTGAATGGCTTTGACTTTATCAGGGTCAACTTCAATCCCTTTCTCACTTACAATAAATCCCAGCAGCTTACCAGATCGCACCCCGAATGTGCATTTGTTGGGGTTTAACTTTAGTTGGTACTTCCTCAGACGCTTGAATATCTTCAACAAATTCACCAGGTGGTCTTCTTCCGTGAGGGACTTGGCAATCATGTAATCTACATAACATTCAATTTCTTTATGGATCATGTCATGGAATAATGTTACCATAGCCCGTTGATAGGTGGCACCAGCATTCTTCAGTCCGAATGGCATCACCTTATAACAGAATGTGCCCCAGGGTGTGATGAAAGTTGTCTTCTCCATGTCTTCAGGCGACATCTTGATCTGATTATATCCTGAAAATCCATCCATGACATGATCCATTCATTCGGACTGAAGAATGTCGGTGCCACCTATCAACGGGCTATGGTAACATTATTCCATGACATGATCCATAAAGAACATCGAGAACTGAGCCGTATTATCAACCAATACATCAATGTGAGGTAAAGGGAAGTCATCTTTCGGGTTGGCTCTGTTCAGATCCCGGTAATCCACACACATCCTCACCTTGCCATATTTCTTAGGCACAGGTACAATATTAGCAACCCATGGCAGATAGCTGGTCACAGCAAGGAACCCGACGTCCCACTGCTTTTGTACCTCTTCTTTTATCTTCATTTCCATATCAGGGCGAGTACGGCGCAGCTTCTGTTTTACTGGTGGGCAGTCTTCTTTCAGAGGTAGCTTGTGCATGACAATGTCGGTGTCCAACCCTGGCATATCCTGATAAGACCAAGCAAAAACATCCCCATATTCTCGAAGCATGTCAATCAGTTGCTCTTTTACTGAATCTTGCAAGCAGGCCCCGATCTTAACTTCTTTCACGTCTTCTTCCGTACCAAGATTAACCGTTTCAATCTCCTCCTGATGAGGAGTGATAACCTTCTCTTCTTGTCTCAACAACCTGGCTAGCTCTTCAGGTAGCTCATAAACTTCTTCAATCCCTTCATCAGCTTGATTGATTGGATTATCAAAGTCATACAAAGTCATAGCAGTGTTGTTGTCGGTGCAGTCTGAAGGGCACTTTCTGCAATGGTTTAGATTGGTTTATTTTAGTGATCAATTTTTTTCTTGTTTAAAAAGTAAGAATAAAGTTATTTATTTTGAAAAAGCATTGCCATTTTATTTTTATACAAAAAGTGAAAAATGAAAAACAGTGAGTGGAAAAGAAAAGACTCATTTGCAAAAGATGTCCTGATATTCATTAATTGATCTTTGCACAAAATACAAGATGGCCCGATTACAAAATGAGTCCTGACATCTTGGGCAAGATGCAAGACTTGATACATGCTTTAAAATACAGGAAATAATAATTACTCTGCAGGAGTAACTCTTATAATTTCCTGGGAAGACCAGTTAAGGACTTGGCTCCCCGGGATCCTTGGACGTATCCAGCTCTCCAGGTTGCGGTCTCTTTCCTCCTCGCCTTCCAAATTGTTCACAGCATCCGGGGTGAGCATTCCCCCGCTGACAAATTTGGGCTCCTTTGCAGCCTCTGGTTGATCTTGTTAAGATGGTCTGTAACCCAACCCAAATCGGTCTTCTTTCTTTTCCACGGGCAGTAGCTTGCCCCAGCCTTGGGCGGTACCTTCTTCAACAACCTTCCGGGCTTGCTGGTATGATGTTATGGAAGTTCCCAGTACAGCAGATGCTTCATTAATGTTCAAGGCCTCAAACCCCTGACTCATGGTTTCATGGATCTCCCCATCCATTTCTATGTACTTATACGTAGCCAGCTGGCTAACAAAGATGTCCTCCTCCCCACAGATGGTGATGATCTGGCCTTCCCACTCGAATTTTAACTTCTGGTGAAGGGTAGACGTAACAGCGCCGGCGGCGTGGATCCAGGGTCTACCCAACAGACAGCTGTAGGCCGGCTGTATGTCCATCACAAAGAAGGTAGTTTTGAAGGTATGCGGGCCAATCATCACAGGCAGATCAATCTCCCCGAGCACTGATCTTTTAGAGCCATCAAATGCTCTCACCATCAAATTACTCGGATGCAATGCCAAGCCATCATACTCCAGCTTCACTAAGGCTTTCTTTGGTAGAACATTGAGTGATAACCCAGTGTCCACCAGTACATGAGATAGAACAGCACCCTTGCATTCCAAGGTGATATGAAAAGCCTTGTTATGGTTGCGTCCCTCTGTTGTTAAGTCAGCATTGGTAAAGCCCAGTCCATGACTGGTGTTGACATTTGCAACCACAGTTTCTAGCTGATTAACAGTAATCTCCTCTGGCACGTATGCTGCGTGCAGGACTTTCAACAATGCGTTCTTGTGAGCTTCGGAACACATCAACAGTGATAATGTGGAGATTTTGGAGGGTGTTTGGTGAAGCTAGTCCACCACCTTGTAATCACTCCTTTTTATGATCCACATGAACTCGTCTACATCTTGTTCAAAAGATGTCTTCTGAGTATCTTTGGTACTTGGCTCTTCAGATACCACACTCTTTCCTTTTGCTTTGGCAGCAGCTTCTGCTTCAACATTAGGTCTTTGTGTTTATGAGGCAAAAAGGCGTCCGCTTCTGGTGAAGCCTCCGCCTCCCCCAACATTATCAACTTGTGGAGAAGAGGTCGATGAATCCAGAGTGGTTTTCTCCCCGTTGCAGTAGATATCAGAGCCATAATGCCAAGGTTGGCATTACTGTTGTCATAAGGAACTGGTCCAGGCACTGTAATGGTGACCGGACTGATTGCTGCAGAGGAGGGTACTGTAATGGTGTGCGGATCATAGTAAATTGTGACTGGTGATCTGGCAGGAGGTAGCACGGCTTGTTGCTGGAAGTTGCTGCTGGGAGGAACACTTGATGGGTCATAGTAGATTGTAACTGTTGAGACATCTTCATTAATTTTTGCTGGCGTTGTAGTAGATTCTTTTGATAAAATGGATGCTGATGTTGTAGAAGAAACAGTTGTTGAAATTTGACTTCTTGAAGTGACAGACGGAGTAAATGCTGGTGATGTTGATGAATCGGTAGGAATGATTGTTGTTGCTGTTGTAGGTGAATTCGTTGCTGAAGGAATGATTGTTGAGTTTGTAGGAGATTTTGGGATTGTTGTTAAAGGAATTGCTGGATTTATAGGCGCCGTTGTTGAAATCTGAAGGATACCATCCTTAATAAGACCATCTATGCCGTTTCTCAACTTTTCACACCCATTGACTGCAATGTTGCAATACCCACAGCCGAGCTCACACCCGGGGAACACTTGGTATTCTAAAAGTTGAGCTTTAATTTCAACCAAAGGCGTTCGAATTTGTGCAACACTGGTGATCAGGGTGGATGGTTTGCCTTCCTCAATGGCATTAATCCTAGGCCCGCCATGATTAGGCATAGGATTTCTGTTGACATTCGGAGGAGGTGCAAAGTTGAAGGCTTTAGTATCCACCAGATCTTGGACTTTCATCTGTAAGGCCCGACATTTCTCAGTATTGTGACCAGGCGCATTGGAGTGAAAGGCACACCTGGCGTTGACATCATAGTTCTTTGGGAGGTTGAGAGGATCTGGTGGTGCCAATGTCCTTATCTCAACCAAGTTAAGCTTCAGGAGTTGTGGCAATAAGGCAGCATAAGGCATAGGGATAGGGTCAATCACCCTATTTGCCTGTGATGGTCTTTGTTGAAAAGGACGCTGTTGTTGGTTGCTAGTGTTGTTGTTGTAGGTTCTCTGTTGCGGATACTGAACTTGTTGTTGATACTGTGGTTGTTGTTGTGGAGGATATGCTGATTGTTGAGGAATCGGAGCTGGAATGGTGACTGCTGCTACTGACCGGTGTACATATTGAGGTCTGCCCCTGCTTGTATGAATGGAATTGGTCTCACCGGCTCTTCGGGGTCACACAAAAGGCTTCCTGGGATTACTGGATGAACTTGCACCACCGTCAGAAATCTTGCCCATTTTTAAAAGGCTTTCAATCATTTCCCCAGCTATAACTACGTCAGCAAAACTAGTAGAGGAAAAGGCAGCCAGTCTATCAATATATGTTCCTTGCAAAGTATTCATGAACATGTCAGCCATCTCCCTCTCTGACATGGGTGGTTGGACAGCAGCAGCAAGCTGTAAACACCCCAAATTTGCCCTCACCCATTTCATACCATGGCTTGTGATCATTCCATATGCATAAACACAATCATAACATCTCACACCACAATTTTGATCCACTGCATAGGTTCTAAGTCATCTGCATCTAGGGTTTGTGATTTGAGCAATCCAAGAGCTTCTTGAGCCATTCCAAAGGCCATAAATCACTTAAAAGAGGTCTATGTGTGTTCAAATATCATATTATATCTTCTCAAAGTCAATAATGTCAAAGGATCACAAGAACTGGGATTGGTATGGAAGCAGAGCCAGGTTTGACTACATAGATGACCTAAAATTAGGGTTTTGGTTTCAGAGGCCATAACTTCAAATTTTTTGGTCATTCTTGTTTCTATTGGTCTCTATATGGTATAGGGAGTATGCATATCAATTTTCATGAAGAAATTCCATGGGGAAGTCATCTGATCAAGAGTTGACTTTTCAAGCAAGTCAGTGCAAAATCAGGGCATCTGAGGCCCCCAATGACCCAACCAAAGGCTGTTCTTCATCATTTTGATTGTATATGATCTTTATTTGATCATAGAAGAAGTTGGAAGTTCACAAAATTGAAGAATTCCAAGTATTTTGCAAAGTTGACTTTTTGGACAAGGTTGACTTTTAAGGAAAATGTCATTTTAGGCAACTTTTTCAACCCTTACTTTTTGATTCAAAAAAGCTTCAAATGAAAAAAATTTGGTCATGAAAGTTGTAGAATAGATCTTTCCCTTTTCAAAAAGTACAAGAACATGACCTAATTCATTTTTGATCAAAAGTTATGGCTTGTCAAAGTTGGCAAAAATCACTAAATTTCAAGTCATGCACCAAAGAGGCAAAGTTGCAAATTCACTTCTCAAGGCCAATTAAGTCATCAAATGGGTTTCTAATCCACACAACATGATCACACAACATCTAAAGTTCAGAATGCACCCAAGGAATCACATGTTTCATGGCCCATGGATCAAGTTTCTTTCTTAAGAACCAAAGGCAAGCCAAGTTGCAAAAGTCATCATATCTCCTCACCCACTTGCTGCCTAGTTTGCTGAACCATCCTAGCCCTTCTCCCTCATCATGCTGCGCAGCACACCCTCCTTGTACTAGGCTAGCAATTGACCCATGCTTCTCTTACACAAAAGTTGACATTTTGCAAAAGCACCCATACCTATCACAAAAGGACATGTCACTTCATCTGACCAATGGGATTTGTTTATGATAATCAAATGCAAGCCAAACATAAGCGCAAGCAAGCCTGAAACCAGCCACACCACAACATTATCATTTTCATCCTCTTGAGCAAAAGCTTTCGAAACACATCACACAACTCACAAACACACAAACAAACTTCATAAACCAACTCAACTTATCTCCCTGATCACAAAGCACCCTTCAAAACAACCTGAAACTCAAAGAATCACAAACACGATTCTCACACCACCCTGAACAGAACTTGTTCAAACTTCCAAACCAGCCATCACAAACTTTTTCTAAGCATCAAGAGTTCATCAGGGACCTAAAAGGAGTGGATTGCACAAAGAGAAGAGGTCAGAAAGTTCCAGACTGAAAAGCTTCAAACTCAGGTAGCTTCATGAACTTTTTTTCCAGAAATGGATTTTTAAGTTCCTAAGTTGTTCTTCATGATTCACTGATCATTCTGATGTTCTTGGTTTTGAAAATGGTTGAGAAATAAGCATTTAATCTTACTCTGAAACTTTTCTGACCTAAAAATGTTTGCTTTCGATTCATGTGATTGATGAAAGATAAATGAGTTTTGAGTTAGGGTTTTGATTCAGTGGGATGTGGGGATGCTTTCTGGGTTCTTAGTTTTCGTTTTAGTGAGGTTTTGAAGATTTTAGGAATTTTCAGGTGGGATTCCCACCGGAGAAGACGACCGGAGGTCTTCTCCGGCCACCTGAAAAAGATTAGGGCTAATCCCTGTAATTAATTGTAGTTTGAATCCTAAACGTTGGATGAGTTGACCAAATCCATTCCCGCGTGCATTCAATGGCCTGGATCCACCCACTTAACCCTAATCCACGTCATTAGTCATTTAATTAGGTTTTATAATTAATCTGGCCAGTTTAAATTCCAGCCATTGGATGTGGCGCCAGTCAACGCGCGCGTTCTCCAGTTTGAATCTCAGCCATGGATTCTGATTACTTCCCATTTAATTAATTTTTATTTCATTTTCTTGTCATTTAATTTATACATTTTATTTAAAATAGCAAAAATCATTTAAAAATTATGAAAATTTTTGTCAAAGACTTCATTAATTTTTAAAACCCAAAAACATTTTTATTTTTATTTTTTGCATTTTAAAATTATTTTTAAATATTTAAAAGTTTATTTTTAATTAATTAATGAGAATTAATTAATTAAAAATGCTTTTAGGTATTTAAAAATCACCAAAAAATTCATGGAACATTTAAAACCATTTAGAAACATTGTCCAACCCTCAAACCAAATTTCTTTTTGGGTCTTGATGCATTTTGAGAATTTTTCATGGAATTAAAATCATTTTTATGCATTATTTTGATCCAAACTTCCAAAAATCATTTCTGCCTAACCATTGAGAGTTGGACCTTGATTCTTTTTGCATTGCATTGTGTTTAGCATGTAGTTTGTAAGATTAAATTGGCTTGATTTGATCTTTCATTTTCCATTTGTTTGACATTTTTCTTGTTAAGGAACCCTAAAACTCTAGAAAACTTAGGAAAATCATAACTTGAATTAGGTTAAGAGTTGGAACTTCTCCTTTGGGCAGTGAGTTAGTATAGGTTTAGGGATCCTTTGAGTGCATTTGCAATTTTTTATATTGATGTTTGCTTCTGATTTTGGTTTTTGTTTGAGGCATTGATCATAAACCCTAATTTGGACTTCCATATGCATCCATCTTGCACTTGCTTGCATAACATGACTTGCCATAGCATTTTGTGCATCCATTTAGTTCATTTGACATCTTAAGACATATTGAAAGCATGTTTGATCATTGCATCATGTATTTGCCATGTTGTATGTCATTTGCATCTCATAACTTTTCATGTGTGCTTATGGTTCTTAACTTGTTTCATCTGCATCCATTGGTTCATATGATCATCCTCATACCTTGATTCATGGTTGCATCATCTCATAACATCATTATCATTTCATATATGCTTCTGGTTTTGATTTACATCATGCCATTCCATCCCATCTTGCACTGTATTGCATTCCTCTCACTAACTTTTCAGGTGGTAAGCAACTTGGAGAAGTGAATTTGCCTTCACTTCTCACAACTTCTTTTCATCTCTTTCATGCATCCATGCTGCATTTTGTTATGTGGTTGAGTTTGGGCTTGCTCATTCTTCTTCTTCTTACTTTCTTTCTTCAAGTGACTCGACTTCTTAAATGAAGCAAGTTACTTTGCTTCTCCTGATCCTTTCATCTGTTTCCTGGTGGTTCCATTGAAGACTTCTCTTGTAAACCTCACAAACCTTAGGAACAACCAAGCATGACAATGATTAGGGTTTTGATTATTCTCCCCACTTAGTTTTTACCTTTGTGTCTCATTGAGTCTTCTCTTCTCACCTCATAATCAGGGACTAAACCCTAAAGGTTTTAAGGCTTTGTGATTAAGCTTATGCCTGCATCCTTCTATTAGGATGGAGTGTATAACTTTAATCCTAAGTGTTAAACCCTTAATGTGTTTAACTCCTTTAGTCAATTCACATAATAATCATTAAGACATCACACTTGTAACTTGGGCCTTGCATTAGGGTTCTAATTCTTCCTTAACTGGTTAAGAAGGACTAACCCTAGTGTTAATGGACAAGTCCCCCTCAAGTTGTCTTACAAACCCTAAAAAACACTTCATCATCTTATCACTAACTAAAATCCACTTAACCAGAGGCTTGTTTTGTCATGAGTTTAATCCCTAATCATGGATTAAGTTGAGGAGCTTTCCTCAGCTTAAACATTCTCATCTATTATCCTTCTATTAGGATGGTGTAATGAGTCTGTTTAATCCCTGATTATGGCTTAATCTCATTACTCAACACTAAACAAAAGCAACAAAAACATCTAAATAATCACAAGTAGGTTAATGATCTTAATCCTGCATCAAAGGTGATTAAGTGTGAGAAGCTGACTTCACACTTAAGGTACTCTCATTACCCCTAATCAGAGGGAAGATATGATGAGTTTACTAACCCATTGGTTTAGGCTTAAACTCATTAACTTATGACAAACTTTCAAAAGCAATAAAAGACTGAAAACATAAAAAACAAACAATAATCGTCTCCTTCGGGATTCTTTTCTCATCACCTTCACTCATAAACGAGAACTCGCTTCTTCCGTCTAATGCAAGACAGTTAGCACCTGAGCCAGACAGGTCATACACTTGAGCATAGACAAGTAAGCAGTTCACAAGTCAATTCACCTTTCAGTCTCTTTAGGTCGAACTACGGTGTTCTGACTTCCTCATTGCACGAGAGGATACGTAGGCATAACTTAACAGTTATCGAACAAACGTCTCTGTATATTCCCCCTTCTTCTAGCATCATTCTTTAAGCCTCATGATCTTGAGCATTTCACTCTTGCTCCTACACTGACACTTCACTTGTGTACTTTGCACTTCTTTTACACTGACACCTGTACACCTTTTCCAGCTCTCTTTATACACAAATTGCACTGACACTACCCCTTTAAAACACAAATCTTTTAAGCGTGGATCCCGTCGAGTACGACGGATAATATGGGTGCTAATACCTTCCCAGGTTGTAACCAACCCCCTTTCTCAGTCTCTCTGGTTTGCAACCGTCTTATCCATATCTTTCTAGGTCTATGCAGCATTACCTTTCCTCCGGGATAAAAATGCCTAGCTGGCGAATCTTTTCATTCCCTGTGAGTTCACTCCTGTGTGTTCTCACATCCCTCTTTCGCCGACCATTCGCGTCTGTACCTTTATTTGGGCCATTCTCATTTATCGGGAGCGACAGCTTGGCGACTCTGCTGGGGATACTTATACTGTAACCAGGGCTTCTGGTTCTTTTTGTGGGTTCCTCCTAGCGCTTGATTGATTTGTGTTTACTGGGGTGTTATGTGCTATCTGTGCTTGTATATTTGTTTTGTTTATTGCTTTATGTACAGTTGTTTACTGCTTTCTTTATAGCTTTACATATATCATACTGTCATACTGTGCTGGCTGGATCTGTTTTGTTACTTTGGTGGGTGGGTGTTCTATTGAGAGTTGAGGTCCTATACCTAGGACCTGAGTGACACCTAGGATAGAGTGGTTCATATTCTTTCCCATTCCATCTCGGTCTGGTGCGGGAATATGAAACACGGTTCAGATATGGGTTTCTTCTTGAGAACTCTGTGTTGCAGATTTCCTGCAATGCTAGGGCTATCTGGGAAGCCTGCTAAGTCTGAATGACCTTTAGTATTGACCTTCAGAAACTGAGGTGAATTAGAGGAGGATCTTTTATGGTTATTGTAAACACTATACCTCCGGGTTAGAAGTGTTTACGCTTCTCATAACTGATCCAAGTCTGAGGATCCTTGTTTTAGAACACTACCTGTGAGGGGGTTGGGTTGTTTACAGGTTTGCAGGTACCCTTGACCTCAGCATACCCTGTTACTTTGTTTTGATTAAGAGTACTCCATGTTGGAACAGTTCTTGTGATTCTAAACCCGGGACATGTGACTCTTTATTTGAGTCCCCCACCTTGGTTACTGGGCTTATGGACCTCCATCTGGATTTCTAGAACATACCTGGACTTATATCAGAGCACTTGATCAGATCCAGCTCAGTCACAAGCCTTTGCATATCATTTGCATACATCATCATTGCATCATTTTAACATTTGCTTATTTGTTTTTCAGGGTATCCATACTTTATTTTTGGCTTGGTTTTGACCTCATCATCAGCATAGACCTATCTTCATCAGCATCTACTTCAGCTATCAGCTACCTGCTTCAGTCACCTGCACCAGCCAGTCAGTGGCCCATTTTCAGTATTATCATCAACACCTGTCTCAACTCTACTTCAACAACATGGCACCTAAGAAGAGTAATATCTCCTATCACTTCTTTCAGCCTGAGCTAGCTGACATCAGGAGGATTCAGACCCTGATTACTCCATACCATATACCACTATTCAGAGAACACTATGGAGGCATACTTGATGTGGTTATGGATTTGGACCCTTCACAGAGGAGCCTGATTCATACTTGCCTGCAGTTCTATGATCCCCCTCTGAGGTGTTTCACTTTCCAGGATTTTCAGTTGGGACCCTTATTAGAGGAGTATTCATCATTGGTTGGTGTACCTATCAGGGGTGGAGTCCCTTTCAACCCTGAGATGGCTTTTCCAAGTAATGAAGAGGTGGCAAAGGCCTTGTATTTAGAACCAGTCCTGATTGGGCAGAATATGACTACTAAGGCTGGAATCTCTGGTCTACATCTGGATTTCTTGATCTCTCAAGCTACCCTGAAGGCTTCTTTGGGAGAGTGGAAGGCAGTCTGTGCTTTGTTGGCCCTGAGCATATATGGGATCATATTGTTTGCAGATGAGCCTAAGTTTGTTAGCAAGAATGCAATCCATCTTTTCATCCTGAGGAACCCAGTGCCCACTTTATTGGGGGACTTCTACTACTCTGTTCACCAAAGGAATGAAAAGCAAAGAGGAAGATTAGTGAGATGTTGTGCTCCCTTGTTCCATACTTGGCTGCTCAAGCATTTGCCAAAGACTGATGCATTCTTGAACCCTCACCAGCAAAGAAACTGGGCTAGAAGACTCACTGCTTTGACCTTAGCTGATATTAGGTGGTGCACTCAAAGCACAAAAGGCAGGGACATCATTACCAGTTGCGGGCAGTTTCCCAATGTACCCCTAATAGGAGTTAAGGGTTGCATCAACTACAACCCTCTGCTATTCAAAAGACAACTGGGCTATGCACTGGTCCACACTCCTAAGGCACAAGATTTGGCTGAGACTCTTTACTGTGAGAACAAGCCTAATCTGGCTATTGTCAGGCAAGCAGCCTGGGCCTGGGACAATGTTCAAACTAAAGGAGTAACCATTCTGGGGAAGTGCAACAATGTGGCATCAGCACAGTACTATGAGTGGTCCCATGCCAGAGCTCAATTTTCTGGAATGCCCTTCACCATGGAGGATATGCCTGGGCCATCCTCAGCCCCACCTCCTGTCACTGTCAGTCTGGAGGAGTTTGAGAAATTGAAAGAGAGAAATGAGAAGTTAACTCAGGCCCTACAGAAGACCCTCTGGGAGAGGAGTGATGGTAGGTTGGATATTGAGAGGTTAGAGAAGCTGAAAGTAGAGCATCTGGCCAGAATTGAAAAGTCAGAGGATTACATCAAAAAGTCTAGGGCTGGAGAGAAAATCTTGAAGAATTCCTGCAAGGAAGCTCAGTTCCAGAAAGCCAGGACTGATTTGTATCTGAAGGAGAGTCAAGCTAGGTGGGTCAGGATCACCGAAGCTCGTACTCTGGAAGATAAGAGGACTCAGGACAAGATTGAGCAGTTGGAGGCTAGTGCAAAAGAGCAACAGGAAGCCCTGGCAGCGGCCCAGAGAGAGATCTCAGAGTTGAAGATTAGAGCTGGAGTGAAGAGGTCAAAGGACCAGAGTCAACACAAGAAGCTAACTGCAGCTGTTACTACCAGGAATCTCCTTATCCGGAATCTCACAGAACGTCCAGCTGATCCTGTGACTGAAGCACTTCTCAAGGAAGTTCAGGAGGATGAGTTTGGTCTTGGTGTCTGACTTTTGCTTGTTGTTGCTTTCATTTCATTGTACTTTTCTTTTTGTGGTGTATTTTGACCCCTCAGAGGGCATGTATTGTAAAAAAAACAAAAAACAAATTATGTATCATTTACTCTTTTGTAATATATGTGTCAGTTTGTTCCATCTAAGTTTCTTTCAAAGCAACATCAACAGCATTTTCAAGGGTCTGGAAAGGTCAAAACCAAGTGCCAAGCCGGATACCTTGGAAACAAATAAGCATACTGCATTGCATGCTAACCCTTGTTTGTTTTGTAGGTTTGTTTTGTTTTTGTTGCTAACTCTGTTGTGATATTCAGGAACTATTGCTCGCCGACGGGTGTTCCCACTCAACCGTCCACACAGATATCCAACCCGTAACAACCTTCCGGGTATACAGATGGATCAGGTACAACAGGACCTTACAGAGGTCAGGAACCAAATGGCCAATGAAAGATTGGAAATGAGGGCTCAAATGACACAATTTATGGAGGTGATGAACAATATGGCTCAGAGCCAAGAGAGATTAAGAGCAATGGTAGAGAGGCAAAATCAGGAAGATCCCCATCTAGGGACTGCTGGGACAAGCAACAATGAGAGGGTCCAACCTCATGTCAACCCCCCTGTATTTGGACCCCATCTTCATCCAGAGATCAACATTCCTGCTAATGTACAAGGGACTGCCACTGCAGGCAGAGTGCTACAAGAAGACCCCCAGGAGGATCAGTTCACAGTAATGGGTGCTGGGGATGAGGCCTATGACAGAAGGCTGGACGAAATTGCTGAAAAATTAAGATCCTTGGAGTCTCAAAACTCTTTGGGTTTTGATGTTATGGACATGGGCTTAGTGGACGGGGTCAGGATTCCCCATAAGTTTAAGCCTCCTTGTTTTGAAAAGTACAATGGGACCTCCTGCCCACGGACCCACTTACAGTCCTTTCTGGGGAGGTTGAAGGCATATACCATGGACGAGAAGCTATGGATGTTTTATTTTGAGGATAGCTTAATGGGAGCTTCAAGGGAATGGTACTCCCATCTGACTAGAGCCACCATCAGGTGTTGGAAGGACTTGGCAGAGGCCTTCATCAGACAGTACCAGTATAATTTGGATTGGCACCCAACAGGACCCTCCTGATGGGGATGTCACAATCATCTAGAGAAAGCTTCCGGGAGTACGCACAGAGGTGGAGGCAGCTGGCTGCTGCTGTCCAGCCACCTATGTCAGAGAGGGAGATGGCAGATATGTTTATGAACACCCTCCAAGGAACATACATTGACAGGCTGGCTGCTTTCTCTTCTACCAGCTTTGCAGATGTCGTTATAGCTGGAGAGAGAATTGAGAGCTTGTTAAATATGGGCAAAATTTCTGACAACGGTGCCAGCTCATCCAACAACACAAGGAAGCCTTTTGTGGGCCAAAGAAGAACTGGTGAGACCAATGCTATCCATGCCAGCAGGGGCAGACCCTAATATGTTCATAGGTCGGTGGCAGCAGTCACCATTCCCGCTCCAGTTCATCCACAACCAGCTTATCAACCACCGCAGCAAAATTATCAGCAACAAACTCAGTATCCTCCTCAAAGAAACTACAACAACATCAACAACAATCAGCAAATACCGTTCCAACAGAGACCTTCTCAGGCCAATAGGGTGATTGATCCGATTCCTATGCCCTATGCCACATTACTGCCACAACTCTTAAAGCTCAACCTGGTCGAGCTAAGGACGTTGGCACCTCCAGATCCCGCCAGTCTACCCAGAAATTATGACGCCAGCGCCAGATGTGCTTTTCATTCAAATGCACCTGGACATAGTACAGAGAAGTGCAGAGCTTTGCACATGAAGGTACAAGACTTGGTAGACTCCAAGGCTCTGAACTTTGCACCACCACCAAATGTTAATAAGAACCCTATGCCAAACCACGGAGGTCCCAGAATCAATGCTATTGAAGAAGACAAGCCGTCTTACTTGATAACCAGTGTGGGTCAGATTCGGACACCGTTGGTAGAGATTAAAGCTCAACTCCTCGAATGTCAAATGTTCCCGGGATGTGAGCTAGGGTGTGCTTATTGCAACATTTCAGTGAATGGTTGTGATAACTTGAGAGATGGCATAGATGGTCTCATCCAGAGTGGCCTGCTTCAAATCACCACATCAATACCTACCAATCCAGCAATCTCCTTGACAACAATCCCCGAGTCTTCTACAAATACAACAACCATTGTTCCAAGCAACTCTTCAATCTCGTCAACAAATGCTTCATCTGTTACTTCAACGGACCAGATATCAGCAAACATCCCTTCTACAACTTCAGCACCCCTTCATTCAGAATCTCCTACAACAACAACACCCATCCTTCCAACAATGTCTCCTACAACTTCAGCAGCAAATGTCTCAACGGTTACAATTTATTATGATCCTGAAAATGATTCTGCCTACAACTCACAAAGCGCCACTCCCATCAGAGCACCAGTCACAATATACTATGATCCACAAACTATCACAGTCCCTTCTGCGGCTGCCATCAGTCCAGTCACTATTACAGTGCCTGGACCGGTACCTTATGAGAGCAGTAATGCCATCCCTTGGCATTACGGCTCTGATCTATACTGCGAAGGAAGAAAAATCACTCTTGGATCAACAACCCCTGCACCACAAATAGATAATGTGGGAGGAGGCGGAGGCTTCACTCGAAGCGGACGTCTCTTTGCTCCACAAATTCAAAGACCCACTGCCGAAGCAGAAGCTGCTGCCAAGGCAAAAGGGAAGAGCTTGGTGCAGGAAGAGCAGATTGTTAAAGAAGCTTTGAAAACACCTTTTGATCAAGAAGTTGATGAATTCATGAGAATCATCAAGAAAAGTGATTACAAAATAGTGGACCAGCTTCACCAGACGCCTTCCAAGATCTCTATTCTATCATTGCTTATGTGCTCCGAGGCTCATCGGAACGCACTACTAAAAGTCTTGCACGCAGCTTATGTGCCAGAAGAGATCACCGTCAATCAGTTGGAAGCTGTGGTTGGAAATGTTAATGCTAGTCATGGACTAGGGTTCACCAACACTGACTTGACTACGGAAGGCCGCAATCATAACAAGGCTTTGCACATTACCATGGAATGTAAAGGTGCAGTTCTTTCCCATGTGCTAGTAGACACAGGATCATCCCTCAATGTCTTACCTAAAAAAGCCCTTGTGAAGCTAGAGTATGACGGATTGGCATTACGCCCCAGTAACTTAGTAGTGAGAGCCTTTGACGGTTCTAAGAGATCAGTTCTGGGAGAAATTGAGTTGCCTATAACGATTGGCCCACAAACTTTCAAAACGACCTTCTACGTGATGAATATACAGCCTGCCTACAGCTGTCTATTGGGTAGGCCATGGATTCACGCCGCTGGCGCCGTGACCTCAACCCTTCACCAGAAGTTAAAATTCGAGTGGGAGGGCCAAGTCGTTACTATCTGTGGAGAGGAGGATATTTTTGTTAGCCACCTGGCTACCTACAAATATATTGAGATGGATGGGGAGATCCACGAAACGATGAGTCAAGGGTTTGAGGCCTTGAACATAAATGAAACATCTGCTGTACCTGGAACCTCAATGACATCATACCAACAAGCCCGGAGGGTTGTTGAAGAAGGAACTGCCCAAGGCTGGGGCAAATTGTTACCTGTGGAGAAGAAAGAAGATAGATTTGGGTTGGGTTACAAACCAACTCAACAAGATCAAGCAGAGGCTGCTAAGGAGCCCAACTTTGTTAGTGGGGGAATGCTCACCCCTGATGCTGTCAACAGTTTGGAAGACGAGGATGAAGGCGACCGCAACTTGGAGAGTTGGATCCGTCCAAAGATCCCGGGGAGCAGTATCTCAAACTGGTCTTCCCAGGAAATTATAAGAGTTACTCCTGCAGAGTAATTATTATTTCCTGTATATTTTAAGCATGCATCAAGTCTTGCATCTTGCCCAAGATGACAAGACTCATTTTGTAATCGGGCCATCTGTAATTTTTGTGCAACAAGATTAATCAATGAAATATCAGACGTCTTTTGCAAATGAGTCTTTTTCTTTTCCGCTCACTGTTTTTCCATTTTTCTTTTTGTACAAAAAAATAAATGGCAATGTTTTCAAAATGACAACTTTATTTCACTTTTCTAAACAAGATTAAAATCAATCACTAAAATGAACAAACTGAACCCTTGCAGAGTGTGCCTTCCAGACTGCACCGACAACAGCACAGCTATGGCTTCGTATGACTTTGACAATCCAATCAATCAAGCTGATGAAGGGGTTGAAGAAGAGTATGAGCTTCCTGAAGAGCTAGCCAGGTTGTTGAGACAAGAGGAAAGGGTTATCACTCCTCACCAGGAGGAGGTGGAGACGATCAATCTTGGTACAGACGAAGACGTGAAAGAAGTTAAAATCGGGGCCTGCTTACAAGACTCAGTAAAGAGACAACTGATTGACCTGCTTCAAGAGTATGTGGATGTGTTTGCGTGGTCTTATCAAGATATGCCAGGGTTGGACACCGACATTGTTGTGCACAAGCTACCTTTAAGAGAGGAATGCCCGCCGGTTAAACAGAAACTACGCCGTACTCGCCCAGACATGGCAATGAAGATCAAAGAAGAGGTACAAAAGCAATGGGACACCGGGTTCCTTGCTGTAACTAGTTATCCGCCATGGGTTGCTAATATAGTACCTGTGCCAAAGAAAGACGGCAAAGTAAGGATGTGTGTTGACTACCGGGATCTGAACAGAGCCAGCCCGAAAGATGACTTCCCATTACCTCACATCGATGTATTGGTGGATAATACGGCTCAGTTCTCGGTATTCTCCTTCATGGACGGATTTTCAGGATATAATCAGATTCAAATGTCACCTGAAGACATGGAGAAGACAACTTTTATCACACCCTGGGGCACGTTCTGTTACAAGGTGATGCCATTTGGACTGAAGAATGCTGGTGCAACATATCAACGGGCTATGGTGACGTTATTCCACGACATGATCCATAAAGAAATAGAATGTTATGTGGATGACATGATTGCCAAGTCCCTTACTGAAGAAGATCACCTGGTGAATCTGCTGAAGCTGTTCAAGCGTCTGAGGAAGTACCAACTGAAGTTGAACCCCAACAAGTGCACATTCAGGGTGCGATCTGGTAAGCTGCTGGGTTTTATTGTGAGCGAGAAAGGGATTGAAGTTGACCCTGATAAAGTCAAAGCTATTCAAGAGATGCCTGCACCGAAGACAGAAAAAGAAATTCGAGGGTTCTTAGGTCGATTGAACTACATTTAAAGGTTCATATCTCACCTTACAGCAACCTGTGAGCCTTTGTTCAAGCTATTGAGAAAAGAACAAACGGTCAGGTGGAATGAAGACTGCCAGAAGGCTTTTGACAAGATCAAGGAGTACTTGCAAGAACCTCCAATCCTTATGCCTCCAGTTGAAGGAAGACCTCTAATCATGTACTTGACAGTATTAGAAGAGTCAATGGGGTGTGTGTTGGGCCAGCATGATGAGTCTGGTCGAAAAGAGTATGCAATATACTACCTAAGCAAAAAGTTTACCGACTGTGAACAACGTTATTCACTGCTCAAGAAAACTTGTTGTGCTTTAGCGTGGGCTGCTCGCCGACTGAGACAGTATATGTTGACCCACACTACTTTGTTGATCTCAAAGATGGACCCAGTCAAGTACATATTTGAGAAGCCAACTCTTACCGGACGGGTTGCAAGATGGCAAATGATCCTCACAGAATATGACATCCAGTACACTTCTCAGAAAGCCATCAAGGGCAGTGTATTGTCTGATTATCTTGCTGAGAAACCCATTGATGATTACCAGCCTATGAGATTTGACTTCCCTGATGAAGACATCATGTTCATAAAAGCAAAAGATCATGAAGAACCTATTCACACTGAAGGGCCTGACCCGGAAGAAGAATGTACTATGATGTTTGATGGGGCTGTTAATATGAATGGTCGTGGTGTTGGTGCAGTACTCATTACACCTAAAGGAGTTCACATGCCTTTCTCGGCAAAACTCACTTTCAACTGCACTAACAACGAAGCTGAATACGAAGCTTGTATTATGGGTCTTGAGGAAGCCATTGACCTTAGGATCAAGACACTGACCGTGTTCGGAGATTCAGCTTTGGTAATCAATCAGACCAACGGCAAATGGTACACCCACCAGGATCATCTGATACCTTATAGGGATTATACAAGGAGGTTATTAACTTTCTTTACAACAGTCAAGCTTGAGTATATCCCTCGGGACGAAAATCAGTTTGCAGATGCTCTGGCTACCATTTCATCCATGATCAAGGTTCAAGCTGCCAACTTCGTACCTCAAATCTCAGTATCCAGACTGGACAGACCAGCATATGTGTTCGCAGCAGATGTTGTCAAAGATGATAAGCCTTGGTTCCATGACATTAAGTGCTTCTTGGAGGATCAAACATACCCATCTGGGGCATCTTCCAATGATAAGAAGACTCTGAGAAGGCTTGCCGGTAGTTTCTTTCTGAACACCGATGGTTCCCTGTATAAAAGAAACTTTGATATGGTACTCCTCGGATGTGTTGACAAGACAGAAGCAGATTTGTTAATGCATGAAGTGCATGAAGGATCCTTTGGTACCCATGCTGGAGGGCATGCAATGGCCAAGAAGTTGCTAAGATCAGGGTATTATTGGATCACAATGGGTGCCGACTGTTGTGCCTATGCCAGAAAATGCCATAAATGCCAGATTTATGCGGATAAGGTGCATGTGCCTCCCAATCCTTTGAATATAATGTCTTCACCCTGGCCCTTTGCCATGTGGGGCATTGATATGATTGGCAAAATTGAACTGACTGCTTCAAATGGCCACAGATTCATCCTGGTTTCCATTGACTATTTCACCAAGTGGGTCGAAGCAGCGTCTTACGCAAACGTTACAAGACAAGTGGTAGACCGATTCTTGAAGAGAGATATCATCTGTCGGTACGGAGTTCCCGAGCGAATCATTACTGATAATGGTTCCAACCTGAACAACAAAATGATGGCAGAACTGTGCCGAGACTTCAAGATCCAACACCACAATTCTTCTCCTTACAGGCCAAAGATGAATGGCGCTGTTGAGGCAGCTAATAAGAATATCAAGAAGATTGTGCAGAAGATGGTAGTCACCTATAAAGATTGGCATGAAATGCTACCGTTTGCCTTGCATGGGTACCGCACGTCAATCAGAACATCCACTGGGGAAACACCGTATCAACTTGTGTATGGTATGGAAGCAGTCCTACCGGTTGAAGTTGAATTACCCTCTCTGCGGGTACTAATGGATGTTAAACTGAGTGAAGCAGAATGGGTTCGGGCCCGATACGAACAACTGAGTCTGATTGAAGGAAAAAGATTGGCTGCAATCTGTCCTGGGCAGTTGTATCAGAAAAGAATGAAGAGAGCCTTCGATCAGAAAGTCAGGCACCGAGAGTACCAAGTAGGAGATCTTGTGTTGAAAAGAATCCTCCCTCCTCATACAGACCACAGGGGCAAGTGGACTCCGAATTATGAAGGACCATTTGTAGTAAAGAAAGTTTTTTCTGGTGGAGCACTGATGCTCAGTACCATGGATGGTGAAGACTTCCCATCTCCTGTGAATTCAGATGCAGTTAAAAAATACTTCGCATAAAAATGACCCGCTGGGCATAGAAACAGAATGTAAGTCCAGGCAAAAATAGGGCATCCCGGCGAGTCAAAAACAGAATAAAAGACTCGGGAAAAAATAAGGGAAAATAAACAAAAAAAAAGTACACCCGCTGAGTTGAAAAGCCGCATTGGACAACTCAGGCAAAAATGGGTATCCCGATGGATTGAAAACCCGAAAGGGCGATCCAGGCAAAATAAGGGAATAAGCGAACAACTGCATTCTAAATTCGTCTGTATCGTTTACAACTCGGTAAGTTTCGAGAGGATCAAGCTTCAATCAGAATCAGCCTTCTTCAGAAAGCAAGACGAGAAGAACGTCAAATGTCATACGAGTCATAGCAAAGAGAAGCTCCTTAAAGCGTCGTCAACATTGCCAACACATTTTGTTTCTCAATTTGTAACAATCTCCTCATTTCAGGGGATATGTTCCTTTGATGTATCTTGCCAATTCAGGGCATCTAAGTTAATAAAAGCAGATTTTTCAGTCATGTTTCGTCTTGTACATTTTTATTTGCAAAAATGTCTGATGTCTTAAGAAAAAACGGATTGCATAAATACAGATGCTTATCTTCAAAAAAATATATATATGTCACATGCTTGCAGGAAATATACTTACTCTCAGAAGTGTCTAAACTCCTATGACGGAATCCGGTAAGGGATACCTCGGGATTATTTGTGCGTTTCTATATCTTTGCAGGATTGCAGGTATCCAGAATACAACTTGGGGCATGTAAGCTTCATCCCAGCAAGATGGCAAATCAGTACTCACTCAGTCTCAACACTCAAAGTGTTTTCTCCCCAGCCGAGTTGCCACTTGTGGATTCTCCCCATCAGAGTTTCCAGGCATCACCTCTCCAACAGGGCAGTACCAGAAGACACCCATATCCCCGGCTGAGTCAAAGAGCCCTCCTCAACAGAATCTCTAGGGAGATCTTTCGGTGATCCCTCTTTCTCCCCAGCCGAGTTGCCATTTCATCCTCAGCCAAATACAAAAGTCAGGGAACCATCTCCCCATGGAGCTTCAGCCTCTATCCAGAAGAGCAACGCACAAAGGGATCACAACAGAGTGAAGAAGGCTTCTACAAGCTCCCAGTTGGGTCCCCCATTATTTGAGACAGGTCTACCAGTGGCCTATTTCCCCAAGCAAATATCATCTCATCAAATCTACCAATGATCTCACCCCCAGCTGGGATGTCCATTTCAACCAGATCGGCCAGAGATCTTCATGAGCCACGGGATCCGAATCCCGGTTTGGTATCTTTGCATAATCATAGCATTCGCATCATATTCACCCCACAAAGCGTAGCATTCCGTCTAACACGGAGCATTACGGCAAAAAGCAAACATATTGCATAATCATAAGCCATGTCCTGAATCAAACACTTGTGAATAATGACAATCCATCAACATACAGAAAACTCCCCCCCAAAATCCCCAGCGGAGAATCCCCAGCAAAAAAAAAAAAAAGTTGCCTTACATTCACAAACACCAGTATATACTCTCTTTGGCACCCGTCCGTGTCAATACTCCCCAGTAAAGTCGCCTGAACACTCTGTGCAAACAGTACCACTCGTATTACAGATACTTTTTGACACCCGTCTGTGTCATACCCCAGCAGAAAGCCAAAGACATCCTCTTTGCACTCACATGTACTTATATGATTTCCTTGACATCCGTCCGTGTCATTTCTCCCAGCACAGTACCATAAACACTTTGTACCTCAGATACTTGTTTATACTACTCTTCTCTTCGACACTCGTCCGCGTCACTCTCCCCAGCAGGTTGAACACTCATCTATACATCACTCATACTTACTACTCATGATTACCCTTATACAGATACTCGTCCGTATCTTGTATATACAACTCAAATCCCCACAGATTCGGCACTAGTCCGTGTTCTTTGTTAACCAGTTGGTACTCGTCCGTACCATCATCTCAGAGCATGCGTCAAGCGTTTGTTTCCACCTGATACTCGTCCATATCATAGTCTTAAGGATGCTCGTCCGCATCTCTAATCCATACACCGTGTCAAACACTTCGGTCTTCTTGAATATTAGATACTCGTCTGTGTCTATCATTCCCCAAAAGAGTCCCTTCAGATTCAACACTCGTCCGTGTTCCTTGTTAACCAGTTGATACCCGTCCGTATCATCATCTCTGAACACGTGTCAGTATTTGTTTCTACCCGATACTCGTCCGTATCGTAGTCTTAAGGATGCTCGTCCGCATCTTTAATCTATACACAAACATCTAAACACTTATACCTTTATTTCTTGGATATAAGCACTCGTCCGTGTTTACTATTCCCCAGTAGATCGCTGCCAAAGCAAATTTTCTTTTATCTGACATTCGTCCTGTGTCATGATAAACCCTGAGAGCAGCCGTACCCTGCTAGGTGGTCGTCCTCCACCTCTTGATGGTCGTCCTCCATCATGCTCATCCAATGGCCGTCCTCATCGTTGATTTTCTATCCGACATTCGTCCTGTGTCGTGATATTTAGCAGCCGTCCCCTGCTAGGTGGTCGTCCTCCACCTCTTGATGATCGTCCTTCATCACTTTATCCAATGGCCGTCCCCATTGTTGATTTTGGTTATCTGACATTCGTCCTGTGTCATGATAAACCCTGAGAGCAGCCGTCCCCTGCTAGGTGGTCGTCCTCCACCTCTTGATGGTCGTCCTCCATCATGCTCATCCGATGGCCGTCCCCATCGTTGACCTTTTATCCGGCATTCGTCCTATGTCGCGATATTTTCGGCAGCCGTACCCTGCCAGGTGGTCATCCTCCACCTTAGATGACTGTCCCTCATCTTAACCCAACAGAGCAGTCGTCCCCTGCTAGGTGATCGTCCTTCACCTTTGATGACCGTACCTCATCATCTGCTTATTTCATTTATTCTTTAACCCGATGGCCGTCCCCGTTGTGGTCCCTTTTTCCTTTTCCTGATGATCGTCCTTCATCAGTTTAGCCCGATGGCCGTCCCCATCGTTGATTACTTCTCTTTATGAACTTGATGGCCGTCCCCGTCATGTTTCATTAATCCCCGGAGAATCTTACAGCTTTACTTGATGGCCGTCCCCATCATAATCCCTTTTATCCCCAGCATGTCGGCCGTCCCCGTCATTGCTTTATTTCCCGCACTTTTCCAGCATGTCGGCCGTCCCCGTCATTGCTCTTTACCCAGCAGTCGTCCTCTGCTTGACGGTCATCCTCCGTCGCCCACATTTTACAATATACTTTATTTTCTTTTACAATTTATATCCCTTTTCTTCTTCATTCTGTGAGTGCAAATTTTGGACTGTCTTTGGTATTCAACCACAAGTTATCTTGTTGGCCTGTTAAGCCGTTGCTTACATCCTGCACAGCTAACTCATGTTTGAATAGGGGCAGCTGTAAACACCCCAAATTTGCCCTCACCCATTTCATACCATGGCTTGTGATCATTCCATATGCATAAACACAATCATAACATCTCACACCACAATTTTGATCCACTGCATAGGTTCTAAGTCATCTGCATCTAGGGTTTATGATCTAAGCAATCCAAGAGCTTCTTGAGCCATTCCAAAGGCCATCAATCACTTCAAAGAGGTCTATGTGTGTTCAAATATCATATTATATCTTCTCAAAGTCAAGAATGTCAAAGGATCACAAGAACTGGGATTGGTATGGAAGCAGAGCCAGGTTTGACTGCACAGATAACCTAAAATTAGGGTTTTGGTTTCAGAGGCCATAACTTCAAATTTTTTGGTCATTATTGTTTCTATTGGTCTCTATATGGTATAGGTAGTATGCATATCAATTTTCATGAAGAAATTCCATGGGGAAGTCATCTGATCAAGAGTTGACTTTTCAAGCAAGTCAGTGCAAAATCAGGGCATCTGAGGCCCCCAATGACCCAACCAAAGGGTGTTCTTCATCATTTTGATTGTATATGATCTTTATTTGATCATAGAAGAAGTTGGAAGTTCACAAAATTGAAGAATTCCAAGTATTTTGCAAAGTTGACTTTTTGGACAAGGTTGACTTTTAAGGAAAATGTCATTTTAGGCAACTTTTTCAACCCTTACTTTTTGATTCAAAAAAGCTTCAAATGAAAAAAATTTGGTCATGAAAGTTGTATAATAGATCTTTCCCTTTTCAAAAAGTACAAGAACATGACCTAATTCATTTTTGATCAAAAGTTATGGCTTGTCAAAGTTGGCAAAAATCACTAAATTTCAAGTCATGCACCAAAGAGGCAAAGTTGCAAATTCACTTCTCAAGGCCAATTAAGTCATCAAATGGGTTTCTAATCCATACAACATGATCACACAACATCTAAAGTTCAGAATGCACCCAAGGAATCACATGTTTCATGGCCCATGGATCAAGTTTCTTTCTTAAGAACCAAAGGCAAGCCAAGTTGCAAAAGTCATCATATCTCCTCACCCACTTGCTGCCTAGTTTGCTGAACCATCCTAGCCCTTTTCCCTCATCATGCTGCGCAACACACCCTCCTTGTACTAGGCTAGCAATTGACCCATGCTTCTCTTACACAAAAGTTGACATTTTGCAAAAGCACCCATACCTATCACAAAAGGACATGTCACTTCATCTGACCAATGGGATTTGTTTATGATAATCAAATGCAAGCCAAACATAAGCACAAGCAAGCCTGAAACCAGCCACACCACAACATTCTCATTTTCATCCTCTTGAGCAAAAGCTTTCGAAACACATCACACAACTCACAAACACACAAACAAACTTCATAAACCAACTCAACACATCTCCCTGATCACAAAGCACCCTTCAAAACAACCTGAAACTCAAAGAATCACAAACACGATTCTCACACCACCCTGAACAGAACTTGTTCAAACTTCCAAACCAGCCATCACAAACTCTTTCTAAGCATCAAGAGTTCATCAGGGACCTAAAAGGAGTGGATTGCACAAAGAGAAGAGGTCAGAAAGTTCCAGACTGAAAAGCTTCAAACTCAGGTAGCTTCATGAACTTTTTTTCCAGAAATGGATTTTTAAGTTCCTAAGTTGTTCTTCATGATTCACTGATCATTCTGATGTTCTTGGTTTTGAAAATGCTTGAGAAATAAGCATTTAATCTTACTCTGAAACTTTTCTGACCTAAAAATGTTTGCTTTTGATTCATGTGATTGATGAAAGATAAATGAGTTTTGAGTTAGGGTTTTGATTCAGTGGGATGTGGGGATGCTTTCTGGGTTCTTAGTTTTCGTTTTAGTGAGGTTTTGAAGATTTTAGGAATTTTCAGGTGGGATTCCCACCGGATAAGACGACCGGAGGTCTTCTCCGGCCACCTGAAAAAGATTAGGGCTAATCCCTGTAATTAATTGTAGTTTGAATCCTGAACGTTGGATGAGTTGACCAAGTCCATTCTCGCGTGCATTCAATGGCCTGGATCCACCCACTTAACCCTAATCCACGTCATTAGTCATTTAATTAGGTTTTATAATTAATCTGGCCAGTTTAAATTCCAGCCATTGGATGTGGCGCCAGTCAACGCGCGCGTTCTCCAGTTTGAATCTCAGCCATGGATTCTGATTACTTCCCATTTAATTAATTTTTATTTAATTTTCTTGTCATTTAATTTGTACATTTTATTTAAAATAGCAAAAATCATTTAAAAATTATGAAAAAAATTTTCAAAGACTTCATTAATTTTTAAAACCCAAAAACATTTTTATTTTTATTTTTTGCATTTTAAAAATATTTTTAAATATTTAAAAGTTTATTTTTAATTAATTAATGAGAATTAATTAATTAAAAATGCTTTTAGGTATTTAAAAATCACCAAAAAATTCATGGAACATTTAAAACCATTTAGAAACATTGTCCAACCCTCAAACCAAATTTCTTTTTGGGTCTTGATGCATTTTGAGAATTTTTCATGGAATTAAAATCATTTTTATGCATTATTTTGATCCAAACTTCCAAAAATCATTTCTGCCTAACCATTGAGAGTTGGACCTTGATTCTTTTTGCATTGCATTGTGTTTAGCATGTAGTTTGTAAGATTAAATTGGCTTGATTTGATCTTTCATTTTCCATTTGTTTGACATTTTTCTTGTTAAGGAACCCTAAAACTCTAGAAAACTTAGGAAAATCATAACTTGAATTAGGTTAAGAGTTGGAACTTCTCCTTTGGGCAGTGAGTTAGTATAGGTTTAGGGATCCTTTGAGTGCATTTGCAATTTTTTATATTGATGTTTGCTTCTGATTTTGGTTTTTGTTTGAGGCATTGATCATAAACCCTAATTTGGACTTCCATATGCATCCATCTTGCACTTGCTTGCATAACATGACTTGCCATAGCATTTTGTGCATCCATTTAGTTCATTTGACATCTTAAGACATATTGAAAGCATGTTTGATCATTGCATCATGTATTTGCCATGTTGTATGTCATTTGCATCTCATAACTTTTCATGTGTGCTTATGGTTCTTAACTTGTTTCATCTGCATCCATTGGTTCATATGATCATCCTCATACCTTGATTCATGGTTGCATCATCTCATAACATCATTATCATTTCATATATGCTTCTGGTTTTGATTTACATCATGCCATTCCATCCCATCTTGCACTGTATTGCATTCCTCTCACTAACTTTTCAGGTGGTAAGCAACTTGGAGAAGTGAATTTGCCTTCACTTCTCACAACTTCTTTTCATCTCTTTCATGCATCCATGCTGCATTTTGTTATGTGGTTGAGTTTGGGCTTGCTCATTCTTCTTCTTCTTACTTTCTTTCTTCAAGTGACTCGACTTCTTAAATGAAGCAAGTTACTTTGCTTCTCCTGATCCTTTCATCTGTTTCCTGGTGGTTCCATTGAAGACTTCTCTTGTAAACCTCACAAACCTTAGGAACAACCAAGCATGACAATGATTAGGGTTTTGATTATTCTCCCCACTTAGTTTTTACCTTTGTGTCTCATTGAGTCTTCTCTTCTCACCTCATAATCAGGGACTAAACCCAAAAGGTTTTAAGGCTTTGTGATTAAGCTTATGCCTGCATCCTTCTATTAGGATGGAGTGTATAACTTTAATCCTAAGTGTTAAACCCTTAATGTGTTTAACTCCTTTAGTCAATTCACATAATAATCATTAAGACATCACACTTGTAACTTGGGCCTTGCATTAGGGTTCTAATTCTTCCTTAACTGGTTAAGAAGGACTAACCCTAGTGTTAATGGACAAGTCCCCCTCAAGTTGTCTTACAAACCCTAAAAAACACTTCATCATCTTATCACTAACTAAAATCCACTTAACCAGAGGCTTGTTTTGTCATGAGTTTAATCCCTAATCATGGATTAAGTTGAGGAGCTTTCCTCAGCTTAAACATTCTCATCTATTATCCTTCTATTAGGATGGTGTAATGAGTCTGTTTAATCCCTGATTATGGCTTAATCTCATTACTCAACACTAAACAAAAGCAACAAAAACATCTAAATAATCACAAGTAGGTTAATGATCTTAATCCTGCATCAAAGGTGATTAAGTGTGAGAAGCTGACTTCACACTTAAGGTACTCTCATTACCCCTAATCAGAGGGAAGATATGATGAGTTTACTAACCCATTGGTTTAGGCTTAAACTCATTAACTTATGACAAACTTTCAAAATCAATAAAAGACTGAAAACATAAAAAACAAACAATAATCGTCTCCTTCGGGATTCTTTTCTCATCACCTTCACTCATAAACGAGAACTCGCTTCTTTCGTCTAATGCAAGACAGTTAGCACCTGAGCCAGACAGGTCATACACTTGAGCATAGACAAGTAAGCAGTTCACAAGTCAATTCACCTTTCAGTCTCTTTGGGTCGAACTACGGTGTTCTGACTTCCTCATTGCACGAGAGGATACGTAGGCATAACTTAACAGTTATCGAACAAAAGTCTCTGTATATTCCCCCTTCTTCTAGCATCATTCTTTAAGCCTCATGATCTTGAGCATTTCACTCTTGCTCCTACACTGACACTTCACTTGTGTACTTTGCACTTCTTTTAAACTGACACCTGTACACCTTTTCCAGCTCTCTTTATACACAAATTGCACTGACACTACCCCTTTAAAACACAAATCTTTTAAGCGTGGATCCCGTCGAGTACGACGGATAATCTGGGTGCTCATACCTTCCCAGGTTGTAACCAACCCCCTTTCTCAGTCTCTCTGGTTTGCAACCGTCTTATCCATATCTTTCTAGGTCTATGCAGCATTACCTTTCCTCCGGGATAAAAATGCCTAGCTGGCGACTCTTTTCATTCCCTGTGAGTTCACTCCTGTGTGTTCTCACATCCCTCTTTCGCCGACCGTTCGCGTCTGTACCTTTATTTGGGCCATTCTCATTTATCGGGAGCGACACAAGCTGTCTCCACCTTTGGGCATACTCCCTAAAGCTTTCTCTGGAGGACTGAGACATTCCCATTAGAAGGGTCCTGTTGGGAGCCATGTCCAGATTGTATTGATATTGTCTGATGAAAGCTTCAGCTAAACCCTTCCAACATCTGATGGTAGCTCTAGTCAAGTGTGAATACCACTCCCTTGAAGCCCCAGTCAGACTGTCTTCAAAGTAGAACATCCACAGCTTTTCATCCATGGTATACGCTTTAAGTCTTCCCAGGAAAGACTGCAGGTGAGTTCGTGGACAAGAGGTTCCATTGTATCTCTCAAAGCACGGGGGTTTGAATTTGTGGGGAATTCTCACCCCATCCACTAGTCCCATATCCATTACATCGAAGCCCAAGGAATTCTGAGACTCCAAAGATCTCAACTTCTCAGCAATTTCATCCAATCTCCTGTCATAGACTTCATCTCCAGCTCCCATAACAGTGAACTGCTCTTCTTGGGGATCCTCTTGCAAGACTCTCCCCCCAGCAGTATTACCTTGCACATTTCTTGGGATGTTGACTTCCGGATCCAAATGAGGTCCAAATACTGGTGGATTAATACGAGGCTGGCCTTGTTCATTGTTACTAGTCCCTCCAGTTCCAAGATGAGGTTCCTCGGGAGTTTGTCTTTCCACCAGTTCCCTTAACCTTTCTTGACTCTGGGCCAAGCCAGTCATTACTGCCATGAATTGAGTCATTTGATTTCTCATCTCCACTCTTTCATTAGCCATCTGATTTCTGACCTCAGTCAGATCCTGCTGTACTTGCTCCATTTGAATACCAGGAAGGTTGTTGCGAGTAGGGTACCGGTGCGTGCGGTTGACAGGGAACACTCGGCGACGAGCAATATTTCCTGAGATCACAACAAAGTTAGAAACAAAGATAATAACAAAACCTACAAAACAAAACAAAAGTTAGTATGCAATGCAGTATGCTTATTTGTTTTCCAAGGTATCCGGCTTGGTTCTTGGTTTTGACCTTTCCAGACTTCGAGGAAGATGATTGATGTTGCTGAGAAAAGAAACCCAATGAAAGCAAACTAATATATTACAAATGATGAACAATACATAGTTTGTTTTACAACACATGCCCTGGAGGGTCAAAATACAAAAAGAGAAAAGTACATCAAATGGAAATGAACAACAAGCAAAGAAGTCAAACATCCAATCCAAACTCATCCTCCTTGACCTCCTTCAGGAGTGCCTCAGTCACTGGACCAACTGGGTGCTCTGTAATGATCCTAATGAGGAGGTTCCTGGTGGCAATGGCAGTGGTCAGCTTCTTATGCCTGTCCTGGTCCTTTGATCTCTTCAATCCTGCCCTGAGCTTTAACTCTGAAATCTCCTTCTGGGCTGCCAACAAAGCTTCATGCTGTTTCTTTTCATTGGCCTCTAGTTGTTCAATCTTGGCTTGAGTCTTCTGGTCTTCTTGTGTACGGGCTTCGGTGATCCTGACCCACCTAGCCTGACTCTCTTGCAGATAGAGCTCAGTCCTAGCCTTCTGAATTTTGGCTTCTTTACAGGCATTCTTCAATATTTGCTCCCCAACTCTTGCTTTCCTGATGTAGTCTTCTGTCTTCTCAATTTTGGCAAGATGCTCAACCCTGAGCTTTTCCAACCTCTCAATGTCCAGACGACCATCACTCCTTTCCCAAAGGGTCTTCCTTAAAGCCTGAGATAGGTTCTCATTCCTCTCCTTCAGCTTTTCAAATTCTTCTAGGCTGACAGTTGCTGTAGGTTGTACTGTAGAGGGTCTAGGTATGTCCTCTAAGGTGAAAGGCATTCCAATAATCTGAGCTCTTGCACGGGACCAGTCATAGTACTGAGCTGAAGCAACATTATTACACCTTCCAAGAATAGCCATCCCTTTTGTCTGGATGTTGTCCCAAGCCCAGGATGCTTGCCTGACAATAGCTGAATTAGGTTTCACTTCACAATACAGGGTCTCAGTTAAATCTTGCACTCTAGGAGGGTGAACCAAAGCATAGCCCAATTGTCTTTTAAACAACAAAGGATTGTAGTTGATGCAACCCTTCACTCCTATTAGAGGTACATTTGGGTATTGTCCACAGCTGGTGATAATGTCCTTGCCCTTGGTGCTCTGGGTGCACCATCTAATATCATCTGAAGTCAAAGCAATGAGCCTCTTGGCCCAATTCTTCTGTTGGTGAGGGTTCAGGAAGGTATATGACTTAGGCAGGTGTCTGAGCAGCCAAGTGTGAAACAAAGGAGCACAACATCTAACCAAATTCCCCCTTTGTTTCTCATTCCTCTGATGGATGGAATAATAAAAATCCCCTAGCAACGTGGGTACTGGGTTCTTCAGAAGAAACAGATGTATGGCATTCTTGCTGATAAATTTGGGCTCATCTGCAAACAGTATGGCCCCATATATGCTAAGGGCTAACAGTGCACAGACTGCCCTCCATTCTCCCAAAGAGGCCTTCAGGATGGCCTGAGAAATCAAGAAATCCAAGTGCAAACCAGGGATCCCAGATTTTGTTGTCATGCTTTGCTCAATCAAAGCAGGCTTCAAGTACAATGCCTTAGCCACTTCTCCATTGCTGGGAGCTGGCATCTCTGGGTTAAAGGGGATCCCACCTCTAATAGGCACTCCAATCAATGAAGAAAACTCTTCCAGCAGAGGTCCTAGCTGAAAGGCTGGAAATGTGAAGCATCTCAGTGGAGGATCATAAAACTGCAAACATGTGTGGATCATGCTCCTCTGAGAAGGGTCAAGGTCCATAACCATACCCAGGATACCTCCATAATGCTCTCTAAATAATGGGATGTGGTCAGGTGTGATAAGTGACTGGACTTGTCTGATGTCAGTCAACACAGGCTCAAAGAAATGGTAGGATATGTTGCTCTTCCTGGGAGTAGTCATGAATGCTGCTGAAGATGATGAAGATAGGTGTTGATGAAGATCAAGGCTGATAATAGAGATGAACCACTGATAGGCTGATGTTGGTGAAGATGAGAATAGCTGAAGCAGACAACTATTGAAGACAACTGAAGTAGAGATCTATGCAAAAGAAGGGGTCAAAACCAAACCAGATATGATGTGGATACCCTGAAAAACAAATAAACAAATGTTAAATGATGCAAATGATATGTAAGGGTTTGTGATCAAGCTGGATCTGATTATCTGTCTTGATATAGGTCCATGTATGTTCAAAGAAGGTCCAGATGGAGGTTCAGAAATCCAGTAACCAAGGTGGGGGACTCAAATAAAGAATCACATGTCCAGGGTTAAATCACAAGAACTGTCCAAAATGAGGTACTCTTAAACAAAACAAGTAACAGGGTATGATGTGGCCAATGGTACCTGCAAACCTGTAAACAGCCCAACCCCCTCACAGGTAGTGTTCTAGAACAAGGATCCTCAGACTTGGATCAATTATGAGAAGTGTAAACACTTCTAACCCGGAGGTACAGTGTTTACAATAATCATAAGAGATCCTCCTCTAATTCACGTCAGATTCAGAAGGTCATAATAAAGGTCATCCAGACTTAGCAGGCTTCCCAGATAGCCCTAGCACTACAGGAAATCTGTAGCACAGAGTTCTCAAGAAGAAACCCACATCTGAATCGTGTTTCATATACCCGCACCAGACCGAAATGGAATGGGAAAGAACATGAACCACTCTAGCCTAGGTGTCACTCAGGTCCCAGGTATAGGACCTTAAGCTCTCAATGAAACCCCACCCATCAAAACAGATGCCAGATCCAGCAAAATGACAGTATGACAGTATGATATATAAAACTGTAAATAAAGCAATAAACAAGATTGTACATAAAGCAATAAATAAAGCAAATAAATAAACACAATTAGCATATAACACCCCAGTAAACACAAATCAAACAAGCGCTAGGAGGAACCCACAAAAAGAACCAGAAGCCCTGGTTGCAATATAAGGGTCCCCAGCAGAGTCGCCAAGTTGTCGCTCCCAACAAATGACACAGGGCCAAGAGGGGTACAGGCGCGAACGGTCGGCGAAAGAGAAGGAATGAATAGAGTCGCCAGCTAGGCATTTTTATCCCGAAGCAAAGGTAATGCTGCATAAACCTAAGAAAAGATGGATAAGACGGTTGCGAACAAGAGAAACTGAGAAAGGGGGTTGGTTACAACCTAGGAAGGTATTAGCACCCAGATTGTCCGATGTACTCGACGGGATCCACGCTTAAAGTATTTGTGTTTTAAAGGGGTAGTGTCAGTGCAATCTGTGTATTAAAGATGGAAAGAATGCAAGTGTCAGTGCTAGAAGAAAAGGAAGTGAAATATGTGAAGTGTCAGTGCTAGAACAGAAGTGCAAAGCTCAAGATAATGAGGTTAAAAGAATAAAGCTGGAAGAGGGGGAATATACAGAGATTTTTGTTCGATAACTGTTAAGTTATGCCTACGTATCCTCTCGTGCAATGAGGAAGTCAGAACACCGTAGTTCGACTCAAAGAGACTGAAAGGTAAATTGACTGATGAATTGCTTACTTGTCTATGCTCAAGTGTATGACCTGTCTGGCTCAGGTGCAAACTGTCTTGCATTAGACGGAAGAAGCAAGTTCTCGTTTGTGAGTGAATGAGGTGAGAAAAGAATCCCGGAGGAGACGATTATTGTTTGTTTTTGGTGTTTTTAATCTTTATTGCTTTTGGTGTTTGTCATAAGAAAATGAGCTTAAGCCTAAACCAAGGTTTAGTAAACTCATCACATCCTCCCTCTGATTAGGGGTAATGAGAATACCTTAAGTATGAAGTAAACACCTCACACTTAATCACCCTGATGTAGGATTAAGATCATTGACCTACTTGCCATTATTTAGATGTTTTTGGTATTTTGTTTGGTGTTAAGTAATGAGTTTAAGCCATAATTAAAGATTTAATGGACCCATTACACCATCCTAATAGAAGGATGACAGATGAGAACATTTAAGCTGAGAAAGGCTCCTCAACTTAATCCATGATTAGGGATTAACCTCATGACAAAACAAAGTCTTTATTAAAGTGGATTTTAGTTAATGGTAAGATCAAGAAGTGAGTTTTATGGTTTGTAAGACAACTTGAGGGGGGACTTGTCCATTAACACTAGGGTTAGTCCTTCTTAACCAATTAAGGAAGAATTAGAACCCTAATGCAAGGCCCAAGTTACAAGCTTGATGTCTTAGTGATTATTAGGTGAATTGATTAAAGGATTTAAACACATTAAGGGTTTAATACTTAGGATTAAAGTTATGCATTCCATCCTAATAGAAGGATACAGGCATAACCTTAATCACAAAGCCTTAAAACCTTTAAGGTTTAGTCCTTGATTATGAGATGAGAAGAGAAGACACAAAGATGACACAAAGGTAAAACTAATGGGGGACTAATCAAACCCTAAATGTTATCATGCTTGGGTATTCCTAGGGTTTATGAGGCTTAAGAGAGAAATATCTTCAAAGAGCCACCAAGGAGGAACAAGATGAAAGGAGAAGGAGAAAAGAGAAACAAGCTGACTTACTTCACTTAAGAAGATAAGTTACTTGAAGAAAGAAAGTAAGAGATGAACATGAATGAGCAAGATCACTCTAATACACAAGTAAAATGAAGAAATGAATGCAGAAGAGGGATGAGAAGAGATTATGAGAAGTGAAGGCAAATTCACTTCTCAATGACTTACCACCTGAAAAAGTTAGTAACAAGGAAGTGAAATGAAGTGAAAATGAGATGAATGTAATGATGCAAAACAAAGTCAGAAGCATAAACATGATTTTAATGATGCTAAGAGATGATGCAAACATATCCCAAGAGTTGTGGATGATCATACAAGGATGAGGATGCAAGTGAAGCATGCTTTGGACCATGAAAGTTCATGAAAGTTTATGAAATGATATGAATGCATAACATTGCAAGGGAATGATGCAATGATCAAACATGATTCTAATATGTCCTAAGATGTCTTATGAATCATGAGGATGCACCAAATGTTATGGCAAGTTCATGTATACAAGCAAATGAGAGATGAATGCAAATGAAGGCAAGAATTAGGGTTTACATACAATATGCAATGCAAAAAATCAAAATCAGAAGCAAATGACAAGATAAAAAATTGAAAATGGGATCAAAGGTACCCTAACCCTACACAAGTTCACTGCCCAAAGGAGGGGACCTAAGTCTTAACCTAATGGAAGTTATGATTTTCTCAAGTCAACTAGGGTTTCAAGGCACTTCAAAAGGAAAAATGCACATCAATTTGAAAATGAAAGATAAATTCAAACCAATTTTACCCTAGAAACTACATGATATGAAGGATGCAATGCAAGAATGAGCCAACATCAAACTCTTCATGGTTAGGCAGAATGAATTTTTCTAAGTTAGAACAAATATATTGCCCTTTAAGAACTTTAATTCCAATGAAAAAATGTCAAAATAGGTCAAGAATCAAAAATAAATTTGTTTGAAGAGTTTGATAATGTTTCTAAATGTATTAAAATGCAATGTGAATTTTTTGGTGATTTTTAAATACCTAAATGCATTTTTAATTAATTAATCTTCATTAACGAATTAAAAATAAACATTTAAATGATTTAAAAATATTTTTTAATGCAAAAAATAAAAATAAAAATATTTTTGGGTTCTGAAAATTAATAAAAGTTTTGATAAAAATTTTCAGAATTTTTTAATGTATTTTACTATTTTTAAAAATTCGTGGAAATTAAATACAAATAAAATGAAATAAAACAATAAAAATGGAAAAGTATGAGGTTCCTGAGGCTGAGATTCAAAGGTTTTTGGAGGGAGTTGACCCGCGCGCGTTCCAATGTCTAGGATTTATTCTGGAAAAATTCAAATTTAACCCTAATTAATTAAACTAATTAATCTGAATTAGGGTTTAATGACCAATCTGGTTCGTTCATTCGCGTGCGGGAAGGCAAGATCAAAGGCTCACATTTAAACTTCACTAATTACACTGATTAGGGCAAATATCTTTCAGGCGACCGGAACAGTGTTCCGGTCGTCTTCTCCGACGAACACAAAACCCTAGCTTCTTCTACAGGTCACCAAACTTCAAATTTCTTTCACAAAAATGATCCTCTAATCACTCTAAACCTAAACCCTCAACTAAAACTCATTTATTTCAGTCCATAAACATGAATCGAAGAAAAATGTAAAACACGGGAAAAAGTTCAGAGATCACATACATGGTGGTTTCTTCACCATTTTCAAAAGTAATCACATCCCCATGATCAGGGGAACATATAGAATCATAAAAGAACTTAAAAGCTAGCTTCTGGGAAAAAAGTTCTTCATGTTACCTGAGATGAGGACTCTCTGATTCTGAGCTTTCTGGATCCTCCCTTTGCGCAAGCCCACTTCTTTGAACCCCCTGATGATGAAATGAAGCTTAGAAAGCTTTAAGAATGGCTGGTTTGAATGTTTCAGTTCTGGTATAGCAGAAATGGAGGTATGTGTGTGTGGTGATTCAAGCTGTTTCAGGGGGTGGGTTTTGTTCTATGAGTGGCATGTGATTTGTTGGTGAAGAAATTTTTGATTTTTGTTAAGTCTTGAGGGAGTTTCGAAGAGATGAAGCTTTGGAAAGTTTTTGTGCAAGCTGGTTGTGTGTGTGTTCTGAGCCTTCTCTCCTCTTGTTTTATGATCCTTAGGTAATCCAAAAGCAATCCCAACAATTCTGGAGGGCAGGTATGCACTGCGGGAATGGTATGGGATGATTGGCCAAAAAGTCAAAAATGGTGTACTATAGGTATGGGCCATGGCATAGAAGATTTCTGTGTTTGGATTGCCTCATCCAGCTTCAAGGAAGGCCCTTGGATGTTCTGATGTGATCTGGAATGGATGAAGGGTGAGATGTCACATGTTTTGCAATTTTGCAACTTGTTGCATTTTGTGATTTTTGGTCATGGACATGTGACATTCCTTGCTGAATTCTTGTTGTGAAATGTTACATGATGTTATGGTAATGTCTTGAAATCAGTTAGAGACCATACAAACCCTTGGGAATCATTTTTGCAAGAATTCCTCCTTTTGAACTTTATGGAAAATGGCTTATGATAGCTTGGAATTCAAAGCATGGAAGTGAGAAATTTCTTGGGCAAATCTGAATTTTAGGTCATACATGATGTTTGTGTGCTGGTTAGAAGCTGATTTGAAGTCACATAAATGCTTGGCATGAGAACTTGCAAGTTTCCCTCTTTATGTAAAAGTGAAAATTTAGTGATTTTGTCCAACTTTGCAAGGCCATAACTTTTGATCTAAAATGAATTAGAATGAGTTCTTGTACTTTTTGAAAATGGGAGGATCCAATCTACAACTTTCATGACCAAAGATTTTTCATTTGAAGCATTTTTGGATCAAAAAGAGGAGGTTGAAAAACTTTCCCAAAATGGCAAGTTCACATTACAAGTCACTTTCCCAAAATGGTAACTTTGCAAATGGCTTGAAATTCTTCAATTTTGTGAACTTCTAACATCTTCTAAGATAAAATAAAGACCATACATATTCAAAATGATGGAGAACACCCTTTAGTTGTGTGATTGGGGGCCTCAGATGCCCTGATTTTGCACTGACTTGCTCAAGAAGTCACCTTTTGATCAGATGCTTTCCCCATTGAATTTCTTCATGAAAATTGATATGCATGATCCTCATAACATATAGGGACTAATAGAATCAAGAATGACCAAAAAATTTGGAGTTATGGCCTCTGAAACCAAAACCCTAATTTTAGGTCATTTGTGCAGTTAAGCCTGGCTCTGCTTCCACACCTTCCTCAGTTCTAGTGATTCCTTGACTTATTTGATCTTGGGAGGATATAATATGATGCTTGAACATACATGGACCCTCTTGAGATGATTGAAGGCCTTTGGAGTGGCACAAATGGCTCAGGGATGGCTCAGATCACAAACCCTAGATGCAGATGGCTTTGGAACAATGCAGTGAAGCAAAAATGCAATATGGGATGATATGATTGAACTTATGCAAATGAGAAGAATCACAAGCCATGGTGAAATGAGTGAGGGAAAATTTGGGGTGTTTACAGGCATGAACTGGTTGCACAAGTTCAACCACCATTTCTAGATAGAGAGATGGCATATATTTTTATGGGAACCTTGTAGGGTGTATTCTTGGACCGTTTGGCCGCTTGCCCGTCCATCAGTTTTTCTGACATTGTTGTTGCATGGCAAAGGATAGAAAACTTGTTGAAATTGGGAAAGATACTGGATGTAAGTGGTGCTAGCTCTTCTGGAATGAGGAAGCCTTTTGCTAGTGTCCATAGAAGAAGGGAAGGAGAAACAAATGATGTATACAAGGGTCGGGGAAGATATCGTTCCCAAGGTTATCACCAAGCAGCTGCAGTAATCATTCCCACACCACAGTTTCAACAATAACAACCTCAACAACGGGTTCAGCAACAACAGGCACATAAACCATTTCAACAAAGAACAAGAATGAGGGATCGTAAGATTGATCCTATTCCCATGGCATATTATGCACTACCAACATAACTTCTTAAGTTAAACATGGTCTCACTTTGCATAATGAGAGCCCCTTCTGCTAATAATTTGCACCAGGTCTTAATGCAAATGCCCGATGTAAGTTTCATTCAGGTTTTCAAGGGCACACCATCATGAAGTGTTGGGCTTTTCAAAATAAAGTACAATACTTGATTTATTCCAAAGCAATCAAATTTTCCCCTCCTCCCAATGTCCTTCTAGATCCCATGCGCAATATGGAGGAGCGAGTGTGCATGCTATGGAGGACGGAAGAAAATTGAACTTGGTGACTGACATCAATAAGGTGAAAACTTTGTTGTTGAAAGTAAAAGCTCGTCTGTTGAAGGGACATGTGTTCCCAAGCTATAACGAGAATTTTCTAGATTGTTTGTATCAAGAGAACAATTGTGAGAAGCTGAAGATTGGTTTGCAGAGTTTGATAAACGAAGGTTGTTTGCAATTTGACAGTGTTTTAAAGAATAATGATGAAGTGTCGACAGTTACCATTTACTATACCCCGACTAAAATTCAAGTGCCCGCCATGGCAGCTGCCATCATTATCAATGTGCCGGATAAGCCCAGTCTTGTTACCATCACGGTACCTGGACCAATCTCGTTCACATCAAAGAAATTCATTCCAAGGTATTATGGGAGCCAATGTGTATTATCAAGGAAAGAAGAAGGAGGTAGATATTTCATTGACCAGTAGTTCCAATATTGACAATGTGGATGGCCCCAGTGGCTTCACTCGAAGTGGTAGGTTGTTTGCTCCACGAACATTGTGCAATGATAGAGAAGTTGAAGCTGCTGCAAACGCCAAAGGGAAGCAGGGGGTCGAGGAAATCCTTATACTTGAAAATGATCCTGAAGGCACATTTGATAAAGAGGTAGAAGAGTTCATGCGAATAATCAAAAAGAGTGATTATAAGATCGTGGAATTGTTGAACTAAACACTGTCTAAGTTTTCCATCTTATCTTTGCTAATGTGTTATGATGCATGCCAAGAGGCGTTGCTGAATGTTTTGAAAATGGGGTATATTCCTCAAGAAATTACAGTCAATCAACTTGAAAACTTGGTGGCCATGGTAAATGCCAGTCTAGGAATGGACTTCACCGATTATGATTTGACTTCCGAAGGATGAAATCATAATAAGGCCTTACACATCACCATGGAATACAAAGGGGAAATCTTGTCACACTTGCTAGTTGATACGGGTTCCTTGCTGAATGTGCTACCCATAAAGGCATTAATGAAATTGGAGGTGGATGGTCGGGTGTTAAGACCCAATGATTTGATTGTTCGAGCTTTTGACGGGTATAAAAGATCAGTGTTTGGTGAGGTGGAATTACCAGTGAAGATAGGTCCCCTGGAGTTCAAGTGAACATTTTATGTGATGGATATAAAACCCGCTTACAGTTGCTTGTTGGGTCGGCCATGGATATATGTTGTCGGTGTTGTTACATCCATGTTACATCAGAAGCTAAAGTATGTGGTGGATGGAAAAATGGTAACAGTATATGGTGAAGAGGATATTTTCGTCAGCCATTTATCAACATTCAAGTATGTAGAAATGGATGGAGAGATCCACGAGATGTTGTGTCAAGCATTTGAGGCTGTAAACATTGAAGGGTAACCTCAACCAACACCTTCTCCATAAACGGTTTGAAAGGGTACTTCTATCTCATCTTATAGACAGGCCATTGAAGTGGTAAAAATAGTTAAAGCCCAAGGTTAGGGCAAACACATTGATGTTCCCTAAAGGAGGATATGTTTGACATTGGATACCAGCCGTCTCAGGCGTCTTCAGTAATAAACAAAGGACACATCACTTTCAATAGTGGTGGGATATTCTATCCAGATCAGGCATGTGCGGTTAGTGATGACGACGTTGATATCAACTGCGACCTCAATAATTGGGTACACCCACGTGTGTCGGGGCAAGAAGTGCAAAGTTGGTCTATTGAAGACATCGTTATGATTAATTTTCAGATAGAGTCATTTTACTTGTTTTTCTTTATATCATTTCATGTTAAAATCTTGCATTCTGCCCAAGGCGCAACAATTCATTGTAGGGAGCATGTTTCATGTTCAAAGTTTATCATAAATAAAAGGACATTTTTGCATTCAAATCGCGTTCATTGTCTTTCATTGTAATTTTTTCACAAAAAACATAAAAATGGTAATATTATTTTATTTTGTTTTCTTTTAAATAAAAAATAAATTCTAAAATAAAGCATGAACCATCAATTGTGCAGACTTGATCCTCCGAATTGCACTGATAATGGTAATGTTATGGCCATGTATGACTTTGATAATTTGATTCATCATGTTGAAAAGGAGGATGAGGAAGACTGTGAACTTCCCAAAGAATTGCCCAGGTTGTTGAAACAGGAGGAATGGGTCATTCAACCTTATCAGGAGGTAATATAGGTCATCAACATTTGTACCATGGATACTAGGAAAAGGATCAAAATTAGAGTTAGTCTGCATGCAGACGTGAAGAAAGCTTTGACTGAAATATTGTGTGAATATGTTGATATCTTCGCTTGGTCTTATCAAGATAAATCGGGTTTTAGATACGAACATTGTTGTGAAAATGCTGCCTTTGAGAGAAGAGTGCCCACCAGTTAAGCAGATACTTCATCAGACTCGTCCTTATATGGCTATGAAGATCAAAGAAGGGGTCCAGAAACAGTGGGATGCAGGTTTTCTAGCCGTGACAAGTTATCATCAGTGGGTTGCTAACATAGTGCTTGTATCAAAGAAAGATGGGAAGGTTTGTATGTGTGTTTATTATCGGGATCTCAATAAAGCAAGTCTGAAAGACGATTTTCTGTTGCCTCACATTGATCTGCTGGTTGACAATACAACTCAGTCTTCAGTGTTCTCGTTCATGGACAGTTTCTCCAAGTATAATCAGATCAAGATGGCACTTGAAGATATGGAGAATACCATGTTCATTATTCCGTGGGGAACTTCCTGTAACAAATTGATGCCTTTTGGGTTGAATAATGTCAGGGAAATGTATCAACGGGAAATAGTGACATTATTCCAAGATTTGATTCACAAAGAGATTGAGTGTTATGTGGATGATATGATTTCCAAATCACGAACAAAAGAAGAACACTTGATCAACTTGAAGAAGTTGTTTGAGAGACTGAGAAAGTTCCGATTAAGGTTGAATCCAAATAAGTTCACTTTTAGAGTACGATCGAGAAAGTTGTTAGGCTTCATTGTAAGTGAAAAAGGAATTAAGATCGATCCTACAAAGGTAAAAGTGATACAAGAAATGCCTGAGCTGAGAATAGAGAAAGAGGTTGGTGGTTTCTTGGGTAGATTGAACTACATTGAAAGGTTCATATCTCACCTAAAATCCACGTGTGAACCAATATTAGAATTTCTAATAAAAGATCAATCGGTCAGGTGGAACAACGATATCCAAGCGGCATTTGACAAAATAAAAGAATACTTGCAGGAACCTCCAATTATCATGCCTCTGGTTCTAGGGAGGCCATTGATAATGTATTTGAATGTAATTGAGGGTTCTATGGGTTGTGTTCTTTGTCAACACGACAAGACGAGTAGAAAACAGCATGCCATCTATTACCTGAGTAAGAAATCCAATGACTGCGAACCCAGATACTCAATGCTTGAGAAGACATGTTGTGCACTCACATGGGCTACTAAGCGATTGAGGTAGTATATGCTCACGCACACAACTTTGTTAATCTCCAAAATGGACCCAGTCAAGTACATTTTTGAGAAGCAAACACTAACAAGAAGGGTTGCACGGTGGCAAATGGTTCTGACCGAATATGACATCCAGTATACCTCACAAAAAGCCATCAAAGGAAGTATCTTATCAGACTATCTTGCACATCAACCGATTGATGATTGTTAACCAATGATATTTGATTTCCCTAATAAGGAGATCATGTTCCTTAAAGCTAAAGACTGCGAGGAACCACTCCCGTAGGAGGGGCCAGACCCTGAATCCATATAAAGTTTGATGTTTAATGGGGCCGTCAATATGAATGGTAGCGGAGTTAGAGATGAATGGCATTGTTGAGGCGTCCAATAAGAATATCAAGAATATTGTGCAAAAGATGGCCGTCACGTACAAATATTAGCATGAGATGCTACCATTTTCTTTGCATGGGTACCGAACATCAGTACGCACATCTATCGGGACAACACCGTTCTCACTTTTATATGGTATGGAGGAAGTCCTACCAGTTGAAGTTGAGCTTCCTTCCCTGAGGGTAATGATGGATATCAAACTTGACAAAGTCGAATGGGTTCATGCCATGTTTAATCAATTGATCCTCATTTAAGAGAAATGTCGGGTAGCCATATGTCACAGACAATTGTATCAATGGAGGATGAAAAAGGCATTTGATCGGAAAGTGCGTCCTTGGGTTTACCAGGTTAGAGATATGGTACTCAAAAGGACCCTTCCTCCTAACACAAATCACAGGGGAAAATGGACTCCCAATTATGAAGGTTCATTCTTGGTTAAAAATGTATTCTCATGCGGAGCCTTATTGCTTACGACCATGGATGGCAAAGACTTTCCAACCCATGTCAACTCAGATGCAGTCAAAAAGTACTACGCATAAAGAGACCCGCTGGACAAAAAAAGAAAGTCCAAGCAAAAAGGGAATCTCGGCAAACTAGAAAAAGAAATAAAAGAGTTTGGGAAAAAATTAGGGATATAAATCAAAAGAAATGTACAGCCGGTAAGTTGAAAACCTGAAAGGGCAACTTAGGCAAAAAAAAAAGGGTATCCCTGAGGATTGAAAACCCGAAAGGGTGATCCAGGAAAAATAGGGATTAGAGAAAACGAGTGTGACTTGAGTTATTTGTACTCCATCATCCTCTCATCAAACTAGCATTTTGAAGGATAGGAATTGGTCCAATCACTCCTCAAAAGGCAAGGTTGGAGAGTATTGAAGACATAATGGTTATAGCAAAATCGAAACTCAGTGGGATGTCATTTTCACAGTGCTGTTAGGATAGTTTTTTTCTCAATTTATAGGAATCACCTCTTTCTAGGGTTTGCTTCCTGATGAATTTTCCAAATTTCGGTTTTTCAATTAATAAATCAAATTTCAGTCTAAAGAGCTTTTCACCCTTTTTTTCATTTTTACCATTTTGTTTGCAAAAATGTCCAAATTTTTTACAAAAATTGCATTTGAAAACATGGTGGCTTTACAATAATATACGCAAGAACAACATTTAAAATTGCTTTGAATGTTGAGTAATCCGGGGTGGTTTATTCAAACCACTCAATACCTCGGGCATATGTGCATATCCCTTTGCTTGTAGGTAACAGTCTCATATTAGGCTCAAAAGCAAGATTGAAGCATCTTCGAGAGCCTGGGACATTAATCCCTCCTTAAAATTCATCGATCTATCAAACGTTTAGAGTGTTGGTCAGCTATACCCGAAGAAGGTTCCCATGTCACCCTTTTGTCATAACGTTTACTAATTGAGTTCAACACCCAGCCAGCGGTCACTCATCAAATTGATTCTCTCATTCAGCACTTCCAACATCTACAAGCTTTTCGGTAATAATAACGGTTCTTTCCCCAGCAAGGTCAGTATGCTAATTCATACAGTATTTTAGTACCCAACGAATGTCCAAGAGTTTAAAGACACCAAGTCTTTCGTAAAATCCTCTTGAGACGGTTTCTTCAGATCAGCCGTATAGTCTAGGGAAAAAGCAAGATTGTGATTCTCCTAAGCATGAGACACCTTAAGTCTTTTCTCCCCAACATGATTCGTTTTTGTCTCATTATCCCCAGCAGGGTCGGACAAAAGTTATTTCTAGCATGGGGCATCACGAATCCATGTTCCTCAGTAGGGCTCCTTAATTCTTTTTTCCCCAACAGATCGCCATTGATCATGTTTCCCCAACAAATCTCGGATGGCTCCTCTTTCCCTAACAGATCTCAATGGATCGCCATTGATAGTCCCCAAGCAAAGTAACCTTCCCACGGGGAGGTATTTCTTACAAAAATCCAGGTATTTCCAGCTGCCAGCTGAATGCTTTCCTTCCCTATAGAGATTTGGAAATTCAGAGTGGCAGAATTTTCTCCTTAGCAAGGTCTTGACAAGATATTTCCCCAACCAAGTCATAAAGTTGTTAGTCCCCCAACAGAGTTTCATGATCGGGATCCATCCCCAAACTATGGAAGTATCCACTAGCAGGGTCCTCATGTCTAAATGCTTATTTATTTTTTGTAAGCATGACAATTCGAAGCAGGCGGATTGTTCACAATCTTCTCCAATAGAGATGTTATACCTACAGGGATTTTCGAGATCAAATAAACGATCATTTGTATTCTCAGCGGAGTCAGCAGGGACTTGTTACCTCTTCTTCAGGAACTCCCTTTGCATTTGCATCATGTAATTTGCATACTCAAAACATAGCATTATCATTATCATGGGGGATCATGCCAGACAGTTCAACATATGCATACAAAGCATAATCCAGATTTGATATTTCTCAAAAGTCCACTCGCAATATGGTAAGCCAGTAGTCATCTCGCGTTGTTCAAAAGACATTTCAAATTCTACCCACAGTTTGGCAAGCCAGTAGTCTCCTGACATCGTTTAAAAACAGGTTTAAAGTCCACCCGTAGTGTGGCAAGCCAGTAGTCTTCTAGCGTCGTTCAAAAGACATGTCAAAGTCCAAAAGCAGTTTGAAAAAAGTCCACCTGTTGTGTGTCAAGTCAATAGTCGCCTAACATCAATCCAAAATACACTCTTAAAGTCCAACCGAAGTTTGGCAAAAGTCCACCCGTAGTGTGGCAAGCCAATAGTCGTCTGGCATCATTTAAAAGATAGGTTTAAAGTCCACCCGCAGTGTGGAAAGCCAGTAGTCGTTTGGCGTCGTTCAAAAGATAGTTCAAAGTCCAACCGTAGTTTTTAAAAAGTCCACCTGCAATGTTGTAAGCTAGTAGTTGTATGGCTTTGTTCGAAAGACAACACAAAAGTCCACCCACAGTGTGGCAAGCTAGTAGCCATCTGGCGTCGTACAAAAGACACTTTTTCAAGTCCAACCGCAGATTGGCAAGCCAGTAAACATCTTGCATCGTTCAAAAGACATCCCTTGGTTTTTATTCTTCCCATCAGAGTTATATCCAAAAAAATCTCATTTGGTTAGGTTTATATCACTTTTTCTTTTCCATAGAGTGCAAATTTCCTAGTTATTTCTAGTATTCAATCTCTCTATACCTCGAACGACTGCAAGTAATTGATATCATCCATTCGGGTCTACAGTGATTGAATAGGGACAGTTGTTATACCCCAAAATTTTCCCTCTCATTTTCATATCATTTAGCATATACTTTCATGCATTGCATTGCATTCATGTCATATAAAAATAAGACATACATCATTGGTTGAAGCCTAGGGCTTGTGATCCCGTGATTTCCAAAGTATTGATCATTCAAAGCAAGAGAACAAGAGCCAAGTGACTTCAAGCAAGCCTCAAGTGTATCTTACACCCTATATCATTCAATTTGGTCCCTCAAGACATTTGAAGATGATATTTGATCAAGAGGTTGAGGTAGTGCATCACATACTAGCAAAAAGGGTCCAAAATTAGGGTTTTAGATTCAGCAGCTTCCTAATGAAATTTTGGTACAAACATGATATCAATGGTTTTATATGCTATCAAGTGTCTAAGGATGGAATATTTCCCATTAGATCATTTCAGAAGGTTTCCAATTGATCAGTTACTTGAGAAACAAGAAATTGGGGAAAAGTCAACCATGTAGAGAAATAAGTCAACTCCTGACTTTTTAAGGTCAAATTCATGGTCTATGAATTAATATATCCAATGGTGAATATTTTATCAAGAAAAGTCAAGATATTCATAGAAAAATCAAGAAATCACAAAACTGTCAAAAATAGAAACTTGGGGTTTATAAAAATGGAAAGTTTTGGTCATTTGAGGGGTCATGTTCCAAGCATTCTTTCTTCATGATAAAAGCTTCAAAATTAAGAGCTAGGGAGGCCTATCAAAAGTTCACATCCTAAGCTTCAAATCCATAACAAGAACATCTCTGTTGGATCAAAATTGAGAGAGATATGATCAATCAAAGTGGAGAAAAATCACGACAAATTGGTTGGGCAACCAAGTCATGGGCGAGCCAGAAGCCTTTATTTCATCAAATAGTTGTTGTCCCATTTTCATTTCCATTTTTCTCCATCAAGAAAGCTTCAAATGTAAATTTGTTGAACATCAAAGTTGTTCATTTTCATCTCCTTGATGTGTCCGCAAGCGCACGGTTTTATCGAAGTAATATAAAAGATTGTCGAACCACGGAGACCAATATCAACCTATCGTTATCTATCGTTAATTTGTAAAGCTAAGGCTAATGATATTTTATTAAAGGGAAATTAGAACTAAAACTAAAATAGAACTAAGAAAATATAGAAGAACAAGGTCGGGATATGGTTTCCGCGCTCCTAAGGGACTCATAGAATTAGGTGCTAATTACGACTATACTCCTATTCCGTAGAATATACCAACTTAAAGACTCTGTCTCACGCTCTCGCGGTCTTAACTAAAATCATACTTCCTAATCCCAAGATTTTGCACTCGCTCGCCCGGTAACTAGGAAACACTCTTTGAAAGCTAATAATATCCTAAACGTCTCTAAAGTGCTCTCGTTGTATTTAGATAAGTTGCCTAATTTCTACTATCTGGTTCGCTCCTCACGCTCTCGCGGATCTCGGCTCAAACCTTTATATGCCTCTCACTCTCATGACAAAGCAATGTTAACTAACATCTCACTCTCATGACAATGCTAATTAAATTACGCATAGAAATTATAACCAAAACATAATTGTAGTTATTAATTCGCACCTATTATTTTCTACCGAGTCCCGTCAGTAACGACGGTCCTCATACGCCGGACTCTAAACTAATTAGCAAGACATATAATTAAATGGAAACTACGTAAACATAAAGATTGAAATTAAGAACAACATAATTTAACAATTAAGAGATGCAGTAACAATAATAATAATAAAGCGATAAAATAAAGAACCTGTAATAAACTTGAATTAAATGCTGGAAATAGAGAAATTGAAATGCAAGATTGTTGATCCAAGCGTTACATAAAACACAGGCTTAATACTAATGGTGTGGTAGTTCCTCAATGTGAGAAAATACCACTTTTACAATGATAATTTATGCCTAGAACTATGAAAGAATAAATTGCACAAAAACTTGGATGCCCCTTTAAAGCCAAGAGCAAAACTATATATAGAAGGAAATTTCATTTTGTAACTTCCATGGAACATAAATGAATGGTGGAGTAAGTGGGAGTAGTTGGAAGTTGGAGAAGTAGTGGAGTGAGTGGGAGTAGTGGGAAGTTGGAGAAGTAGTGGAGGAATAAAAGGGAAAGTGGAGATTTCTTCTCCTAAATTATAGGTGGTTGGCGCCACCTTCCAATGTGGCTTGCGCCACATTGTGTGAGAGTGGTGGGTCCCACCCCTTTTATTTTCTTTCCTTCCTTTTCTTTCCTTTTTATTCATAACTTCTCATTTTCTTCACATTTCTTCCTTTAATTCTTTTCTTTTCTTTCTTTTGTGAATTAATCCAAGTCACCTGAAAACATAGTAAATGATATATAAATCGAAGAATAAATCAAATAAAACAAAGGAAATCATAACTAAAATTCGTGTAAGTCAAGCCAATTAAACGATATAATTTAGCGTTATCAAACTCCCCCACACTTAAACCTTTTCTTGACCTCAAGAAAACCATGACTCATAAGAAAAATAGTGCATACAAATACTCATCCTAGGCTACCAACTCTACTTCGATTAAGTTTGTGTCGATAAGTACTTGCTCACACACTAAGGATATCGTAATAATACAATTCCTCTTTTTGGGATCATCAACCTCCCTCCTATACAAACCAATATGAATCATGTTATTATACCTAAGTCTAATTCACTCATCCTTCTTTCATCCCTTTTCATTATGGTGCAATCACATTAAGCCCTTTTATCCTTTCACACTCATGGTAGGATAGCCTGTAGTGACTATGATCTCATTTTCATCAATTTTTTTCTTTTGCACATATGAATAGAATAAAGAATTTTACACCGTTGGGCTAAATGATCGGGTAAGGACCACCTAACTTAGAAGGAGAATTTCTTTTCATTCATTCATTTTTTCTCTTGATTTATTTTTTTAACTTTGAGATCATACACTTATTTGCATCGGCTTCCTACTTAGTGTGTGCTTAGGATGGTGCTGACTGCTAATATAAACTAATAAGGGACTACTAAAAGGGTGAGAACTTAAGGCTATGGCATAATAAGTACTCAAATTGATTTCCATAATTGGGAGCCTAATGGTGTTAAAATGATACCAATCTTGTGGGATTTTCTCAAGTCTCACAATCTAACCTTAATTTTGTCTGTAGCCTAATATTTTCAAAAGAAACACTACTTTTGTAATTCAGAATTTTTCAAATTATTTGGCTCAAAAATACGGGGAGATCGATAAACATAAAATCACGCATAAAGACTCGACAGCACGTGCAAAGACGCAACAAAATACTAAAATTGAAAAAAATTTAAAATCATGCTGGAAAACATTAAATTTAACTAGAAAAACGGTAAAATGGAAGCGAGAGACTTCCTATTAAATCTAACTAGAAAAACGGTAAAATGGAAGCGAGATACTTCCTCCCCCACACTTAAATCAAACATTGTCCTCAATGTTCTGATAAAAAGTGGAAAATGGATGATAGAACCTGTACGGATGCCTTTGTTTGCTACTACAGCCAAATTCACTCTGATTCTTCCCTTGTTGTCCCTATCTTTGCTGATCACTTCTTCTTCGGCGTCTTGTACTACGAGATATCTGAATTTGCTAAAACTTCACTTTCCTGAAGTCGCTCATCATATTTCCTATTTCCGGAATAAGTACCTGCAAAACATGTTATGAAAATACTGTGTGGTGTGTGTAGGTGAAGCCAGACCATGCAAAGAACAAGGATAAGGTGAGTGACCGACGGGAGAGACATGCCATCTCCCATCATACTTAACATCAGTGTCACCACCAACAGTAACATTCAAAGGAACGTGTGTGGGCACCATCTCATCTTGAGGGATTGTCATCTAGAGATCTTTCGCCTAAATACAGCTGAGACATGACAAGCGATACATATCTTTATTTTCTGCAAACAAAAACAATAAAAGGAAACTATTAAATTGAAAACTCGTGGGTTACTACCCACGCGGAGTTTTGTTTAATGTCGATAGCTCGACGATTAAGAGTGTTATTCTTCGGTTTCCATGGCCATTTATCAAGCCATCTCACATATCCCTCACCTTTCCTTTTCTGCTTTCTGTGGGGTGGTTCATTCTGTTGAACTTGTGGTGGTGGTTCTGTATCTATGCTAAGTATTAGACTTTCTTGTTTGGTCTTAGTCATTTCATCCATCACCTTAAAGTCAAACTTTACCCTCTTAACATTAATGGTTTCCTTAGTTTGGTCTTCAAATTTTCTTTTTTTATGCAAGACCTCAAACAAGGGTGCGTGGATAATTTTCCAGACATGCACATACGTTTTAGAGTCTGCAAACTTATACGGAAAAGGATATGGTGGGGCATATGGAGGGTGGTCAACAGTTCGTGCTTCATTCTCTACCTCTTCGACAACCTCGTTTGTGGATTGTGTTGGTGAATTTGTCTCAATCTCAACTCGTTCCTCACCATAACTCTCATCAACCTCATTATCACTCTCCTCAGGATTTTCGATTTGGTTTTCACTGCTAGTTGTTATAACATAAGCATTCTCCTCAAGGGAGGGACCTATAGGTGTCAGTGCAAGCAGCAAGGTTTGGGTCTCCAATCCCTCAGTGTGAGTCACGAGGGACTCGATCATCGTGTTCAGCCGCCTAAGGGTATCATGATTATCGATATGTTGTCTTTTAAGTCTTCATTATGAATAGTTTGTGCGTCCACAAAGTGCTCCATCATAGATTTTATTCTAGCATTGGTCGATGTTTCAATGAAATCCTCCATAAATGTTTTGAGGTTGGACTGAACGGATTCTTGCGGTTCTTCAAAATATTGAGAGTGGTAATTTGGGCGGAAATGAGATAGCGTCGTGTGGAAATCTTCCATTAGTATTTCGAGATTGGAATTGTACGACTCTTGGGGTTCTTCGAAATATTGGGAATGGTAATCACCGGGAAGATTTGAGTGCGATTCCTCAAGGTATTGGGAGTCCTGCTATTGGTAATTGTAGAAAGAATTAGGGTGCGGCTCCTCAAAATTTTGGAATTCATAGTTATAGAGGTTATTTGGGTGAGAATGGGTGGACGAAGGATTGAAATTTTCCATATGTATTTCGAGGTTGGGATTATGGTATCCTTGAGATTCCTCGAAATATTGGGAATGAGGATTGTAGAAAGAGTTTGGGTGGAACATAATTACAGAAATAAGAAAGAAAATGCCTTAGTCTATACGGTGCAACAACGGAATAATAATATTGACTGTTGGTCCCCGGCAACGGCGCCAAAAACTTGATGCGTCCGCAAGCGCACGGATTTATCGAAGTAATATAAAAGATTGTCGAACCACATAGACCAATATAAACCTATCGTTATCTATCGTTACTTTGTAAAGCTAAGGCTAATGATATTTGATTAAAGGGAAATTAGAACTAAAACTAAAATAGAACTAAGAAAATATAGAAGAACGAGGCCGGGATATGGTTTCCGCGCTCCTAAGGGACTCATAGAATTAGGTGCTAATAACGACTATACTCCTATTCCGTAGAATATACCAACTTAAAGACTCTGTCTCATGCTCTCGTGATCTTAACTAAAATCATACTTCCTAATCCCAAGATTTTGCTCTCGCTTGCCCGGTAACTAGGAAACACTCTTTGAAAGCTAATAATATCCTAAACGTCTCTAAAGTGCTCTCGTTGTATTTAGATAAGTTGCCTAATTTCTACTATCTGGTTCGCTCCTCACGCTCTCGCGGATCTCGGCTCAAACCTTTATATGCCTCTCACTCTCATGACAAAGCAATGTTAACTAACATCTCACTCTCATGACAATGCTAATTAAATTACGCATAGAAATTATAACCAAAACATAATTGTAGTTATTAATTCGCACCTATTATTTTCTACCGAGTCCCGTCGGTAACGACGGTCCTCATACGCCGGACTCTAAACTAATTAGCAAGACATATAATTAAATGGAAACTACGTAAACATAAAGATTGAAATTAAGAACAACATACTTTAACAATTAAGAGATGCAGTAACAATAATAATAATAAAGCGATAAAATAAAGAACCTGTAATAAACTTGAATTAAATGCTGGAAATAGAGAAATTGAAATGCAAGACTGTTGATCCAAGCGTTACATAGAACATAGGCCTAATACTAATGGTGTGGTAGTTCCTCAATATGAGAAACTACCACTTTTACAATGATAATTTATACCTAGAACTATGAAAGAATAAATTGCACAAAAACTTGGATGCCCCTTTAAAGCCAAGAGCAAAACTATATATAGAAGGAAATTTCATTTTGTAACTTCCATGGAACATAAATGAATGGTGGAGTAAGTGGGAGTAGTTGGAAGTTGGAGAAGTAGTGGAGTGAGTGGGAGTAGTGGGAAGTTGGAGAAGTAGTGGAGGAATAAAAGGGAAAGTGGAGATTTCTTCTCCTAAATTATAGGTGGTTGGCGCCACCTTCCAATGTGGCTTGCACCACATTGTGTGAGAGTGGTGGGTCTCACCCCTTTTATTTTCTTTCCGTCCTTTTCTTTCCTTTTTATTCATAACTTCTCATTTTCTTCACATTTCTTCCTTTAATTCTTTTCTTTTCTTTCTTTTGTGAATTAATCCAAGTCACCTGAAAACATAGTAAATGATATATAAATCGAAGCATAAATCAAATAAAACAAAGGAAATCATAACTAAAATTCGTGTAAGTCAAGCCAATTAAACGATATAATTTAGCGTTATCACCCCTCTTCAACTTTGATGTTGACATATTTTTCATTTGATCAAGGATAAATAGTTATAGTGGTTCAAACAAGGGTCATCAAAGCTGAGTTTTTTGCCCTAGGCCTGGGCCTGGCTTGACACGCCCTTGGGCAAGATTTTTTTTATTATACTTCAAGTCATTTTTATCAACTTCCAAGCTTCCATTGATCTTAATTTCAACTACAAAATTGTTCTATCATTCATCCTTGATCATTTACTTCCAAAATCATCCATTTTCATGCATTAACCTTGGAGAAATCTTCCATGGAAAGCCATTGTTTTCATTGAATTTTGGCTGACTAGAATTGGAAACAATACATTGTTATTGTGTTAGTTCAGCAAAGATTCACACACATACACACATAATCCCTCACTTTTGGCCTCTTTTGAACAAACCAAGCACTTACATGATCACATGCCTATGCATGGACATGCATGAATGAGGAAACATTTCAAAATGTGAAGCTTTATGTTGCAACAAGAATTGCAACATCCATACATCATCGTACATCACCTCATGACCATCATCCTTGACTAATCCTCACCATAGATAGCATAGATCTCCTCCACACATGAGCAAAAGATCCAACTCGGTTTCTAACCAACTTGACTCACCCACTCATTTAACTACACTTCTAATTGTTAACTCATATGGTTAAAAATTTAACCAGGCATATAAAGTGAGCTTCTAATAGAATTTGAAGCCAACTCTCTGTAGCTCGATTTTTGCGGTCTTTAACCACTATCGCATTTTTGCTACTTTTTTATTTCTTATTTTTTCCTGATGAAGCTGGTTATGGAAGGGAAAAGATATCTTAAACTCACCCCACTTTGCATACTTTTATTTAATAGATGCCCACATGGTTTTGGGTTCTTCTTTAACTTATTTCAACTCTTGGATTGGTGTAAAATTTGTTCTTTTTAATATTGATGAGGGTTTCTTTGATATGGGTCTGGATATGGGATGAGTGTTGGTTGATAGGATAATGTTGATGTTTTGTGTTTCTGTATCATCATAATTTTCTGATGTTTTTCTTAGGTTTAGAAACCTAATTGTTTTTTTTTGTTTGGTGTGCTTGCAAAGATCTTACGACATTTTTCCTACATACCCCAAAAAAGAGAATTGAGGGATTAGAGCATCGTAGTTCCTCATAAAAGGCTAGAGCTAGAAGGAAAGGTTTATTTGTATCCTGGTTAAAGCATAGGATGTTAATGCTCAAAAGTTTATATTTGTGTCTTGATCAAAGCCCAAGATTGAACATAATCAACATTGTGCATCATCATTTCATGTCATCAAAATCAATCACGTTATCTCATGCTTTGTCATCATAGTTTTCTAATTATAAATCATTGTCACTCCCGGGATTTTCATCCAAGTACAAACGCAAAAGTGGCCCGGGAAACGAACAAGAGTTGCCATCCAGATATTTTTATCCCAGGGAAAGGGAAAGGTAATGTTGCACAAACATGGGGGAAGGAAAAAACAAGGTCTTGAGAACCAGAGAGGATGGGTAAGGGAATCGATTACGTGAAAGGAAGGTATTAGCGCCCCTTCACGTTTGACGTACTCGACAGAATCCACGCTTGCTTGCACTGCTGAAAGGG